>CM044103.1:6905523-7086180 GCA_024174645.1 Lemna minuta | reverse complement strand
GTAGGTTTCCACGTTTGAATCGTGCGGGTAGCTTCTTAAGCAGTCATGAGCATGTACCTTCCTCAAACCTTTTTGGTTAAAGTTAAAAAATATTTTGTAACAACAATAAAAGCTAAAAGTTAAATTATCAAACTCATGTTTTAACTAACATACCGATGCTTTGCTAACTTGCTCATCATCACTATTAGTTTCTAATCTTATTTTTATATACTGTGACAATAAGATGACCATCTTCATCAATTGTAATCAAAACTTTTCACAAGCCCACTTTGCACTCCAAGAGGGACTGTTAGTGTGTTCATGAAGAAATACTCAAATATCTCACACATCATTTTTTTGGAACATTTTGAGGATATCTTCACTAAAGGATTGGACAAAATTTCTTGTGACACTCTAGCAAGCTAGACATGCTCACAATCTGAGGGGGAGTATGAGAAGGCCCAGGATAATATGCAACTTATAGTTGTAATTACATGATTATTAATTCAAAGTAAGGCATAAAATATTTCATTCTTGTACATGTAATTATACTTTGAATGCATATTCATCATTCTATCCAATTTAAAGTATAATATTAAAATGTATTATTTTAAGGGATAATGATGCATAATCAAAGTTGAAATTTTAAAGTAGATTATTCTCATTTATATTTGAGATTATAATTGAGTGTTTAATACAGATAATAAGAGAAAATATTTTTATGTATACTCATTTACTTTTCTACTTTTATTTTCCAAAGAAAATGAGTATATTTTTGAGTTAGAAATTTATTCTCTCATTATTTAACAAATTATAATACATAGAATGTTAGATTATTTAATTTGTGATCAAACAAAAAAAAATTAGATTAAAAATAGAATTTATATTTTGAAAGTTATAAATTTTCTAATTTTTAGAAATCTTTATGAAAAAATTTGGAATTTTTTTAATTGAAAAATATTAGAAAATGGTGTTTCCAGTGAGCGTTGATGTGGACGATGATGTGGCATGTATGCTTGCATGTTGCCATGTGGTGTTTCTAGTATAGGCATGCCACGTGATAAACACATGATGCACGTATCACGTCATTAGTGATTAAGCGCCTTTAAAGGCATAAGCTAACTATAGAATCCATATGTCTATTTAGATATGCAAATTTCTTTAATTTTTTCAATGTGGAACCATGTTTTTATTTCTCCAATGCAAGTGACATGGCACAACAAGATGCATCAGATTACATGATTGAATAAAACACGTTGATTTTCACTTACTAGGGAGGGGTACATCACGCACTTGGATTCGATGGCGATTTGTTTTATAAAAGTATGCTGAATCTCAACCATCCATAAATGGAGTTATAACATATCAGAATCAATGTGCCCAATGAACTCCTCCAAGCGATGTGTGGCTGCATCATGGGCGTCTGCCAAATATCAAACGGCAAGCGTTTCACAAAAATTCGTGTACTCATGATTATGCGGTAAAGTTTGTATGCTCCGATGAAGATCTGATAGCCACAACTTAAAGACATTAGTTCACCTCCCCTCTTTTAATCACAACTATTGATCAAAGGAAGAGACGATTGAATGGCCACACCCAAATTTTGCTTTATTTATATCCCATCTCTTTGAATGGTGTATGCATCCTAGGATTTTTTATTGATCAAACCTTTTTGGACAGCATAATCCTTGAACCTCTTGTTTTTTATCTTCTTATAGACTCAATTCCAACTCGAGGGAGTGCTTGAAATTAAGATTTTGTCAAGGAGGAGGAAAAATTTGCCACTTGAACATCAAATTTTTGTTTCTCAAAACACGGAATGAAAATGCCTTGATTCAAATATTATTTAAATCATTTCAAGCACGATTTTGGGTTAGATCACGTGTTTTCATCCTACTCTTTTGTCATACATTATTAGATTTTAATTTCAATTCATAGATAGGTCAATTTTATGAAATTTCATTCATTTATCTCTCTTTGTAATTGACTTTTCTCTATTCATTTTGCTCTTTGATTTCTCCATAGATACAAGTCCAAATCATGTGATTTTTTATTCCATAATTTGTCTTGAGTACTCTTTCCCTTATGTCTCATCTCAAGTTATTATCTAATTTGATCTAATTTGAAGATTTATCAAGAAAGATCCCTAATTCTTTGTGAATGCAACCCTCACTCAGCATTATCCGAATTAATTCTCAATTAAATCTTAATTTTAGTGAGTTTGAAAAAAAATTGATGAGTGGACATATGTTTTCAATGATCGTACAATCTTGCTTTGTCAAACCTACATGCTTAATCCGCTTATTTTGGCCTACTTTGTGTGTATTTATTGTATGACCCTCTATACTCTAAATTGGAAGGGAGGCCCTCTCTTTTTCTTAAACCTTCTATCTTCCTGAGTTTCAAAAATCTAGATGATAAATTTTCTTGCTGATATTTTAGCTCGAGAGGCGTCTATATCCAATTTTTTTCAAATGAATTCATGATTATTGCTGAAAAGTGTACTTTTTTGATAATTTTTGGTTAAATCATATAAATACTTCCTATAATATTTATTTATGTTTAAGTTATTCACTCAAAAGAGAGCAAAAGTGGGAGAGACACACCCAAAGAAGAGAATCCTCCCCCAAATGGTCAATTGAGCCAACTATTGAGTTTTCAAAGGCTTGATAAGAATCAAGAATTGCATGAAGAATATTCCAAGCCCCAATCGACCCAAATTGTAAGACCACACACTAGATCTGGGAGTTTGAATTTTTAGTTCAAGCAAACCAATAAATGATAAGATTAACACAAACCAAAAAAACTTCACCAAATATCACAAAAGTGGAATACAATATGATAATGAGACATCTTATCTTGGGGTAAATGATGACTAATAGTTAGGAAAAAATGACATTATTGAAGAGAGCCAGTCGACAAAAAGGTTTGACATCCTTGAAAATTCGAAGATAAATTTTTGATTTGTTTAAAAAGGAACCTCATACCTTGGACTTTGATGTGAGGCCAAATAATGTGATACTTTATTGGTCCCTATTGAGATAAAATCATGTGCTTTTGAGAGGACTTTTCACAAGAACAGTATGTTAGTATCATCCTTCTTGTAAAATGTTGCACTTCCTTTTTTTCTTCCATCAATGCAAAAAGTGTAAATAAGATTATCCAAATGTAGATTTACACTAAAATATGTAAAATAATTACATAAATACTTATAAATAGAAAACTGTGGGGAAAAACTAATTCTAATATGCACAAACTCACAATCCTTTATAGGCTTCAAAATAAGGAAAAAATACGGTCTCAGAAAGAGTTAAAGGTGGGGAAATGAGCCTTAGGAGAACTCTATGCCTGTGATACCATGTGAAATTCAAGAAAAAAGATATTTCAACAAATGAGAGAGCATCCCTACCATTATATTGAGAGGGCAATTCCACAATAAAGAGATTGAGAGAGTAGATAAATAACATTTAGCCCATTTAGACCTCCCATGACGCGGAGGCCAAGTAATATTATGCCAATATCACATTTTTTTCATCATACTAATAAAATTTTAATGCATAATTTGAATGAATTTTTCTATGATGTTTTTCTTAAATTTTTGCATGCATCATATTTTATCACTCATGTGCATATTTTTGCTTAAGGGTGAACATAATATTGTATGCATGTCTGAATGTTTTCAAGGTTAAACAACCTCAGACTAATCATATTTCTTTGAGGTTATGTTGTTTTTGAGACTGGGTGAAGATCATCGAGAAGACTATCAAAAAGAGGACAATACTTGAGCTTGCATTATGAAACAAAAGTGTTATCCTTGGAATCACTAATCTCTTTATCCTTTAATATTTTTCTTTGTAGGATCAATAACATGAAATACTATAGAAAGTGGAGATATTAACTTAAAATTTTATCCAATATGAATGTCTAATTGAAACCTAATGTGTTTTGAAGTTTAGCTTAGGTTTACAATTTTTTTCTTCTTATCTGAATTTTTATGGAAATTATTTTTTTATGGACATTGTTGGAAAAAAAACAAGATATTTACTTGATGTCGCAGCTAGGGATTTTTTTTAGTAAATTTGATGATGAGGTGATAGAGCTTACCAACGGAAGTTGAGAAAATATAATGCCACAAAGATTTCATGATGGTAGGAGAAACATGGCGTGGACATGAGAAAATAAATTCCATAAAAAATAAAATAAATTGATAAATAATTATAGACTGTTCCTATATTTCACAGCTCAATAAGTTCAATCTAAATATCTATTTTAGATGAAATTTTTGGCGTCTAGCTCCATTTTGTGAATTCTTTTATTTTATCTCGTAAAAAAAAATAAAGATAAAGAGATCAATGATTCGAAAGATGATACTTTGGTTTTAGAATGATTGGTTTGATCGTTCTCCTCTTTTTTATTTTCTCATGATTTCCATTGTCAAAGCCTTGAACCAATATTAACTTGAAGACATGTGATTAATCCAAAGTTGTTTGACCTTTGAAATGATCAAACTTGCATAGTTCGTCATTTTATCTCCAATTTGAGAAAAAATATGCAAGTAAATGCCAAAATATTATGAGTGAATTTTTCCCGAAAAAAATCGTAAAGACCCAGATTAAATTATCACAAATTATGGTGGAGAACTGGTTCATAATGATGAAGAATTCCTTCATCAAATGGCGCATGTAGCACTGCTTTATTGGTGATTTCAAAAATTTTATTCGTAATCTATTGATATACATCATCATAATTTCTAATGAATGGCAGCCAATTTAGATTTGGAAAATAATAAAATGGGCAACCATCTTTTTATCATAAATATTCATGTAATTATACGCACCTGGATGATTCAATAATTATGTTTTTGAAGAAAAAATGATGATTCAATGATACGTTTACTAGACGCTTCAGAAAATTGTTCAGATTTCGAAGAGACGTTCCGAAATTGATCAAGCAGTCAAATGTGTTCAGATTCCTTTAGTGTGTATAAATCTGTGCACTGACTTGGCGGCAATTCCATCGAAAGGGCCTAGGAGCGGGGGAAGACTGAGGAAAATGCCTCAGGTCAGGTTCATCGCCAGGAATTTCATGGACATGGTGGCGGCGCTGCCGGCTATGAAACTCGACAATCTTTACGACAGCTCTCTCATCTGCGAGGCTATCCTAAGGTGAAACCCTCCCTGTTGTCGCTCTTGTACATGTTATCTCTGCAGTCATGTACACGACTTGATTTTACCAGCACCATCAACGCCAGAATTTCTAATCTTAGAGAATCCTCGTGTTTAAGAATCCTTTTAAAACCTTCAAACCTTAAGAGATTTAGATCTAAACCCGCCAACTGTCTCTCCTCATAACCACTCTGCTTTTGTTTCCATTAATAGAAAATTGTGTTTAGGATTTTTATTCATTCACGATATCTTTGGCATATCTCATTGAGGGTTTTTTGGACTGTTTTTCAAAATGTCGCGAATTAAGTTCTTCCTTTTATTATTCCGTTCAAAATGAACTTTTGACAAGGAAATTGGATGAGTTTTTTTCACGCTGATGTATCTAAGAAATTTCTGATTCAACGTTTTGTGAAGATTAAAGTATTCTCTCTTTTAGACATGAAACTTCAATGTAACATGAAACTTCATTTTAAATTTAATCAACTTTTTAAATTTCCGTTATGTTAAGGAACTAAAACCCTCATAATACCCTGGTGACTGTTCTTTAGGTCATTGCCGCCCTTGGCAAAGAAGTACATTCTGCAAATGTTGTTCATCGATGTTCCGATATCAGCTGCATTGATGGAAGAGTGGGTACTTCCTGATGGATTGTCCAAGCACAAAGTGGCGATCGACCGGTTACTTCAGCTAAGAATCTTCCTTGAAGTTGTCAGCAGGTAGACTGATGCCTACTAGCCATTCCATATTTCTGTTTTAGTTTTTTTAATAAATTTAATTGGTTGGAAAACTTTAGATCAGGTATATAAGAGGTACACAAATAATAGGAACCGCACAGGAGAAAAAACCCCTAGAGAGAGAGGAATGGAATATGGAAAACCTAGTGCTCTTACATTCGGTGACCAAACAGAAATAACAAGAGCTACATAAGGCATTTTGGTCAAATAACCAATAAGAGTCCTAAAAGTAAAGGATGTCCATCGTGGAGGTTGTTTGGAAGTTTGTTACACATGATAAGAGGGACCCTGGGGTGGGCGAGAACTCTAGAGTCAAGCATGCTCAGGCTTGGGCGGAGTAGGGATGGGTGACCTCTTGGAAAGAAAGACACCAGGGTGGATCAGAACTCTGGGGCTAAGCCTGCTCAGGCTTGGCCAGCGTAGGGCTTGGCTGGTGATTACGAGGGGAAAGGGACACCAGGCCGATAAGAACTCAAGGGTTAAGAGTGCTCAGGCTTGGGCAGCCCAGGACTGGGTGACCTCTAGGCTGGGAAGAAGGTACTTGTACTGGTTAATCACCAATTTCGGGTGGGCTTCCTCTAATATTAAAAGAACATGAGATTGGATAAATTGTAAGCTTCTTATATAATTCTAAGTAAAGTTTGGGCTGATAACAAATGAAACCCTCACTAAAAGGGTGATTGTAAGTGGTATTCTTGCATTATACCTCTGATAGCTTGTATGTAGGCTATAAATAGCACCAGGGCTGTAAATGTTACTCATCTTGGAATACATCATTTGAATCCTCTTCAAGTGCATTCCCTTGGTAAGGTGATTTTGTTCTCAATTCCTAAAAATATGATCGAGGATCGTATCTGCTTCTTGGACCAATCAGGAGCTTGGGTGAGGTTCCATTGACCAAACCCAGATCTCTGCTTTTGCCCCTTTTCTTTTTCACATTCCTGTTCAGACCAAGCTGAATCAGAGGTGATGCTTTGTTTGGCTCCAAGATGACTTGTATTGTACTGCCAAGTAAACAAATTTGAGTGAGTTTAAAGTTTCATAGTCTTTTCTTGAACTAGGTATTTCCTCTTCGGGAATTTCAGAGTTATTTAATTTTAATATACGTATTTGTCTGTCAATTAAACTAAAATATAAAGTTGACATGGCCATTTTGGCAATTATTTGATTATGCACATGTCATTACTTCTTTTAGATGTGAAAAGTCAAAGTAAATCACTTAGAACAATTTTTCATTTCATTTGGTTGTGATCTGTGTATGTGCTCAATAGTTTCATTTTTATGAAGTGTTTAAATTATCGGTTGAAGCTGTAGGATATAAAATAGCATTGAATTACTTTTTTTTTTGAAAAGAGGGAGGGAAACATTGAATTACTTTTTTACTATCATAATGTTGACTTCCAGTAGAATTATCAGGGGTTCATCATATCTATAGAGACTTGCTCTATGTTTCCTCATCATTTTTATTCTGCTTTACAGGAAGAGAGAGAGTAGCTACAAGCTGAATCCAAAGTTTCAGGAAAACCTACAAAAGTACCTGGTTCATGGGTAAGAATTATGGATAAACCTTGCAAAACATCTTTCTACTTGTTAACTTGAAAAGAGATACCTCCCAGTTCAGTGGGTGCAGAACACTTTTGTGATTAGACCTCAATGGATGTCACATTGAAGTGTACCCTAGAGCAGATAAGAATAGATGTGGGGAAGGGAAGAGAGTGAACAGGGGAGGGAATAACACCAGCAAAGAACATGGAAGCTCCGTGAGGGAGAGGAGGGTAGCTCTGCTATGGTATGTAGGGCATAACTTGGACTCTTGGAGCAAGGAAACTAAATCATAAGATACCGATTACCTTTTGATTCATTTCCAGCCCAAAACGTCACAGTCCCTTATTTAGAGCCATAGGGGGTGTCCTACCTCTTCCCTCTAGTGAGGGTCAAAATAGGAAAAAAACAAGTCTGATAGGTAAGAGGTTCTTGTCACTTTGTCCCATCTGAATACCATATTTTGAGCTGTCTTTGCCCCGTGTGCATCATATCTTAGAAATTTCCAAATAAAGTATCTTACTTATTTCAAAGATATGTTGTCTCTAAGTTTTGATTCAAGATTCTCGAGGCTTATTAAAATTAAGTTGTATGGAGTTATCATCTGATTCCCGGCAAGGCTATCACCCAGTGTTAAATTGCACTTGCTGTCCACTAAATACGTGCTTGTCAATTCTCCGTAACATGTCTTGTACCTCCCAATCCCTCAATCTTCTTTCAAGAGCTTAAAACTCTTGTGTTTACAACATTTTCTCTTACTATTATTGAAATATGTTTTTTGCTTGATTTTCTTTCAAGAGTTTGGTTGGTTTTTGGATATTGTTAAGTAGAATGATTTTCTGCTCTTTGTTTTTTTTTGTAAAAAAATTTTTCTGCTCATGATTCATCATTATATCAGTAACTTTTGAACCATGAAAGGTGTTTTATGGTCTTCCTGTTGAATTATTTTCTTTTGGCTACCTGGTATCATCATCTGTCATTTATTATTGTTTATAACAAATACAGGGGAACCTTGCCTCGAGAGCCAATGCCTTCCAACATTACAGTTAGGCTGCCTACGTTGGAGGACTTAGATGCCTATGCTCTTGAGCAGTGGGAGGTTGCTTTTTTTATAATTCTAAAATAAGTGGCTAGGACTACGAAAGAGATAGTGTGCTCTTGCTGTGTATTTATCAAATATTCAAAAACTTCTTTCTTGTCTGTTTTCTCTAAACAGTCGTTTCTGTTGCAACTTATTAACTCTGGTCAAGTGGAGCGATTGACGGGCTTCAACCCTACTATGATAAAAGTTTTCCAGAGAGGTCTTTTAAGTGCAAGGTTCCACTTATGTTTGCCATTAATTTTATATTCAATTATTTATGTTCATTATAGTTGTTTTGTGAATGTCTGAAAAGATGGACGCTGGTTGGTAGTTTGTGTATGTTTGCATGTCAGGGATGATTAATAGGTGTGAAAAACTTTATATTTTCAGGGAAAACGAACCTCCAAAATTAACAGAAAATGGTTTCCAATTCTTGGTTTGTATTACATTGACTGGTTTTCACAATTATTTTTCTTCACCTTTTTAATTCTGTGGATTTGTTATTTCAGTTGATGGACACCAATGCACAGTTGTGGTATATTATTAGAGAGTACATCTCCAGCTCTGAGGTATGTAATTATGATCTATGAAATTTTCTAATTAACTTATCCTGTCTGGCTTTCTGTATGCACCGCATTCTATTTTGTGTAGGGTCACGGTGTGGATCCTGTAGAACTAATATCGTTTCTTCTTGAGCTGAGCTTTCATGTTCCTGGCAAGGTGTGATGGGTGAAGTTGAAATTTTTACCTCAGAATATTGATCTGCCAAGTGCTTATCAAGATCTGTTTCTGTCATAAATTATATTTTTCATCCTCGTCTAGCATGATGTGATGGAAGTTTGAAAGTTTTTCTTCTACTTTATCTTAGTTTCTACCTTTCTAGTTGTCTGAGACATGTGTCTTATCTTTTCAGGCATATAGTCTGAATACTCTTAATGATGTTCAAAGATCTGCTACCAATGACTTGGCGGCTCTGGGATTGGTTAAGCTCCAGCAGGTAAATGTTGTCCTTTTTTGTTGCCAGTTGTTTCTACTCTTTCTTCTTCTCAATTTTTGGTTCATATCTGCGTTCTCTTTCAGAAGTTTATCTTTGATTTATTTTTTTCTTGCAGGGGAGGAAAGAAACTTGGTTTATACCCACTAAGCTGGCTGCAAATCTTTCAATGAGCTTATCGGATTCTCCATCTCGCAAGGAGGTATGAATGCATTAATAAGGTTGTTGAGGAGCTTTTCAAGTCATCTGTTTGACAGTTATTATGTTGATACAAACTCTCTTAATAGCCAGAAATAGTCGTCAGTCCCTAATACTCATCCGACATCACGTGTAGATGAATGTATTATCCTCTTTCTAACTGTGATTGAACTTCATGAATAATTGTATTTTTGTGCTCTGAAGTCCTTTTTAAGGTAGATTTGCAATTTATACAGTCTGAACCATGGAGGTTGACAATTTTTCCAATCAATTAAGAAGGTTTCTCGTCATAACAGTTATTTCGATGATCTACCACTGCAAATCAAAATGCATCTGAATTTCTCTTATCTTCAAGTCTCTTCAGCATCCAGTAAATTAACTTACTGCTTCTCATTTGAGTTTTTTTTTCACTCCACGTATTCAATATATGTAGCATTTTAATTTTGGTTTTATGCTGCTTTGCTTGGGCCTTTTCAATTGATGAGGTTTTTTAAGGTATGTTTGAAAAATTCCCCATAGTTATTACAAGAACATGGATCTGTAAGATTTTCAACCACACAACTGCAACTGTTCTTAGTTTTTCATGATACTTCCAGGGATATGTGGTTGTGGAAACCAACTTTCGGTTGTATGCTTACTCATCTTCCAAATTACATTGTGAGATCCTACGTCTATTTTCAAGGTGAATGTTTTCATGCGCATAATTCTTTGAAAAATTCAATTTATCTTATACAAGTATTTTCCATTCAGCTTTTTATGTGCCTTACAGTCATTTTCTATTTGTGCACCTGAATGCTCCTGATTATATGTTTTCTTTGATAATTTGGTTCTCATTCATTGAAAAGACTCCCGATCTTGTGGTTTCCTGTCATTTACATCTCAGGGTGGAGTATCAACTTCCAAATCTCATTGTTGCTGCTATAACAAAAGAGAGCCTGTATAATGCTTTTGATAATGGCATCACTGGAGAGCAGGCAAGTATACAAATTTTAGTAGCTTCATGCTATATTTAGGTTTTGCAGTTTCTGGATATTGACAATGTCTCTTTTTTCCTCCATTCCAAATATTGTAGTTTCATTGGCATCACTCTATTATCAATAAATTTCTTATTGACTGTTTATTTATATGTTTCTTAGAGAACATATAACATGGTCCAAAACATTTATTTGTCATTCTAGCTTCCTGGCCTTCTCTGAAATTTCTTTTGATCTTTCCCTTCATAATCTCGACCTAAATGAAAATAAAAAAGAGGACAAGAAAATTCAGCAGTTGGGTCCAGAACTAGCCTGAGGACCTAAAGTTGATTGAATTTGGGCTCAACTGAAGGTTGTTTTGATATTCAAAGGAGGATCAGTCTGATACGTGTGCATCTAGAACCTAAATGATTATAAGTTTCTCTCTTATGAGTTCTTGTTTCCCTGAATTTCAAAGATTTGCCACAAGAGAATTCGTAGATTTGCTCTAAATTCCTTTTGTTGATCTCTCTCTTCTTTTTCGTCAGATTATCTCTTTCCTCCAGCAAAATGCACATCCACGTGTAGCCGACAAGACACCATCGGTACCAGAGAATGTTACAGATCAGGTTCTTTTAACTCTTAGGGCATTATTCGATGCAGCCTCAAGGTTCATATTAGTCTTCCATTCTTTAACATACAGATCAGATTATGGGAAACTGATAGAAACAGGGTGGATCAGATTATGGCATATTTTTATGAAGATTTCCCATCCAAGGTTAAAACTCAGATCTTCTGTTTAGACCTGGTTTTTATTTTCTACATATGTTCACTTTATTGCATTTGTTTACTTTTCAGGAAGTGTTTGAGGCTGCATGTGACTTTGGGAGGGAGATTGGGGGAATGTTGTGGGAAGATTCGAAGAAGATGTGCTTAATTGTGCGTGCAGAGTCTCATCAGGATATGAGAGATTTCCTCAGGCGTCACAAGTAAAGCCATTGTATCACCTGCACAGGTACATTTCATTCAACTTATTTATTCTCTACCACCCTCTAAATATCATGTTTTCATGGCGGAACTAGAAGAGGGTAAAGAGGAGCATGATTTCCAGTGTATAGAGAAAGCAATATGGTTATGCTGTTCTCTCCCCCACTCTGTCACTACACAGCAAATACAGACTTGGTTGACCAGTAACCAGGAAGAAATAGATGAGAGGAAAAGGGAGAACAGAGTGGTATTGAGGGCCCTCCGTCAGGGGAGGGGGGAGAGAGAGAGAGAGAGAGAGAGAGAGAGAGATTTCACTCTTCATCTAATCTCCTCTTAATTATTTTATATTTTTATATTGATTTATATGATTTTTAAGGATTTTACCCTATTTTAAGTAGAAGTCGTAGGATAGAGATCAACCAGAAATTTGTAGCTAAATCTCAATTTTTATAAAAGACATGATTTAGATCATCATTTAGTTCATGAATCCTAAATCTACTTCCCATGAAGAGTGGGCAAGAGAGAGAATTCAAATTTAAAAAGGATTACAAGGAATGTCCTACATGTGGGATCTCACTTAAGTTAAAATCCCTTATATATCAATATCTAATATTCATTGCAAATACTTTCATAATGGCACGTCACCAAAAGGGATTCCCTCAGGTCTCTATAATCTCAAGTGTTAAAAATCCTTTTATATCAAAATCTCATATTCATGGAAAAAAATGATGAGTTGTTGTCGCAAGAAATTCTCTTTATACCTTTTCTCTAAGGTCTTTTATAAAAAGTTTGCTAGCATTTTTGACAAATGAGCTTTTTTTCTCTAAAACTCAAGAAAAAAAACTTACATCACCATCTAAGAACTTTATGTGTATGATGCTTTAGGCACATCAAGTATACATCTAGTTAATTACTCTATATATCCAATAATTCATTGTTTTTAGGTCCAATTAATTAATTCCATATTCAATATTAATTTTTGAATCATGGAGCAATTAAAACCCAATCGATTGGTTAAGTCGCCAACACATGAGATGCCAAGAAACACTAGGTATTGAAAAGTAATGGGGTTATGCTACTCCTGCCTAGAACTTGTCTATTAATATCTCGTTCATACATATAATCCCTCATCTTCGAAAAAATCCTTAAATACCTTAGGGAATGATAAATTGTCAATCCATGATTGATCATTCCAGCAGAAATTAGCACAATCAAGAATCATCAGAAACTCTTCTAATATTTCCCTTTCCACCTAGGCTTAGAAATCCGATGGATTTTTTCCAAAGGTCTATCCCCCTTTATAACGGAAAGTGGGAGATCCCATCTCGACCTATAATCACCTCTATCAACATCTTACTATGTGCGAGCCTTGACGATTTGGTGTCCCACGGTTAGATACATGTAGGACAAAGGTCAAAGCACAACTGCCCATCTATAAGATGTCTTTGGTATCTTAGATCTAATGACCACCTATACAATTGTGTCATGAATCAGTTAATGGGATTTGAGACTCGATAAGCTCAAAAAAAATCTAATTCAAAATATGAATGAAGTCGAAAGTAAAAAGTCATTGGTTTGGAGAATTCAAAATATAAATCACCATGAAATGATGTTCCTATCAACTAGTGCATATCAAAATCTACACTCGGTTCCATGGTTGAGCTCTTTGAAACTATTCAAAATTTAAGTTCATAATAAGTTAGATAATTTACATTATTGATTGGTTGATGTTAATGAAATAGTATATCAATAAATTTGAGAACTTATTGATTTAGTTTTATCCAAAATGGGATAAGAAATAGTAAATCAAAATGAATTTTTTTTTCAATGTAGGTAACAAATGTTCAAGTGCTTGACCTACATCGATATCGGTACACAAGCACTAACAAGAATAGGTCCTATATTATGAATTTTTCAACACTTTCTAGTATTTGTTTATCATTGTCACTGTCTCATAGACACTCAAGTTCCCTGATAAAGACAATAGATATACATGCCCAAAAATATGGATATTAATAGCATAAATAGATATTAAGGTTCATTTTCATTAGCTTTTATACTTTAATCTATTTTCGCTACTCATTTACCATAATTATAGAATACAAATGTTCAGCTCATATATATGCTTATTTATGAATCGTGTTATTTTATCATTTATTTTTAGTTTTATTTTCAGTCTTTTAAATATTATCTATTTTTTTCATTTCAGTTCTTTTAGGTACTTAAAAAAAAATGAAAACCCAAAACCCTCCCCTCACACAAAAAGGGCAATGGCTCTCTTGCTCAATTGCATTCACTCTTGAGCTCGATCTCTCTTACTCTATTTCATAGCAATAAAAAATCTTCAGCTCTCAAGGTCGACATTCTTAGGCTCTTTCAACGGCAAATGATCTTCTATATCTCTCACTGTGTGGCGAATCAATCTCTTATTGCAATCTGATCTAGCTTAAGCAAATTTCCTAGCTATTGCTTCTGATGGGCTGAAGCGATTTAATCACAACTGTCTCTCCTTGAGCATTCGATTTCTGGTGTCTATTCTTGTTTAAATTTAAATTAGATTTCAATCATTTAGTTTTCAATTTTCTTACAATATTTCAATCTTTTGTTTGAACTTTCTATTTCATTTTCTGTTTTAATTTTTTTTCGTTTGATTTTTTTATTTTCTGTTTTCTTTAATCCATTTTCAAATCTCCTAAATATCTTTTCTTGATTTTTAGATTTGTTGTTTCTTAAACAAAAGTGAAAATATATTCAGACATCTCATTTCACTTTCTATTTAAACCTATTTTTACAATTCCAAAAATTTCATTTTTGGATTATTAATACTGTTGTTGGTTTTTAAACAAAGAAAAATTATTCTCTGAAATCTTATGTCCCTTTCTTATTAATTTTTTTTAAATTCCAAAAAATTTCATTTTTGATTATTAATTCTGTTTTTGTTTTTTAAATAATAATAATAAACTCTAAATTCTCATTATCTAATTTTTTTAAAAAAATCTTATTTGTATTCTTTGTTAAAAATCTCATTTATACTCTTATTGTAAATTTCTAATTTCTTCTTTGTTTTGAATATATATATATATATATATATATATATATATATATATATATATATATATATATATATATATATATATATATATATATTTTTTCTAATTTCTATTGGCTAATTTTAGATCTCACTAAAGACAAAAGTTAGAAATATTTTTAATTTTTTGGGGTTAAGATTATCTCTCACATTAATTCCTCTATTCAACATATATTTGAAAATAAAATTTCACGTGCTCAATAGATCGCTAACCCTTTCTCAAGTAAGGTTAGGACATCAATCAATCATCATATAAATCATCGACGCCTTGTCCTCTAGTACATTGAGATATCATTCATTCATCACTTTAGGCACATCAGCCATCATTATAGACATACTAGGGGCATCATTTTCAATGGCTGAAGATAGTTTTTAAACATATTTGATTATCCCCGGTTTCATCTAGAAATTCCAAGACAATTATGTTAGAAGTTAAATTCAAATTTAGAAGTCAAAGTCAAAGGTAGAAATCAGAGTCAAAAATAGGAAGTCAAAGTAATTCTTCAAAGAGTTTTCATTTTAACAATTTGTTTCTCGTAGTTTCCTTTAAATTCAGTCATTTGATTTTAGTTATTTTCACATTGATTTATTTTGAATTCCCTTTTTATTTCTATACATTGGGTGAGTTTATTTTAGGGATTATGAAGAACTAGGAACACTCGTATATACTAAGTCAATTCTTGTGGGGGGGGGGGGGGGTTCTTAGTTACCCGAGAGGATGAGAGGAAAATTCTTTCATGAATCGGTGCTAGATGGGATATATCTAGGGAGTTGATTGAAAAGTTAACTCGAGGCATACTTGTTCTTCACCTTTCATGATCATAGGAGATCAAGGACAAGCAACCTACTTGGAGCATGTTTAGATCTATGCTCAGGCTCAAGGACTTTAGAGAGGTAGGATGGCCTTAAGGCAAGTAGAGAGGCGTGCATGGAGTTCTGGGAGTCGGCCCATGGGATATTGGATGAGCGGTAATGACGGATCATTTTCGTGCGTCGTTAAAACACAAAAACGTTGGTAAAAAAAATTTATAAAACTGAACTCACAAAGATAAGATATAAAAATCAAGTATTATGTAAGTATCGGGTCGATCCACAGAGAGCAAGGGTTGACTTTATTCGTAGAGTTGACTTGGTCAAACTTAGGTTTAAAAGGGGTTTTAAAGAAGTAAAAATAAGAAGTAATGAGTGGAAATGATATAAATAATCTAAATAAGACGTTTTAAGAATTTAATTCTCGGATTTGACAGAGAAAAGTCAAAAAGCCAAAATCAAAGCATTGACTTTGACCAATAGTAGGTGTACTGTAAAATCAGAGAATCAAAAGGTGTCAAAAGATTACGAAAATTATATATTTAGAAACTAGAGAGAAAATGAAATTTATTGATATATAATTCATGATTTTTGGATAAGAAATGGATTTACTATGAATTATTAAAAATCAAATATCATAAAATCCCCAAAATGAACACCTCGGAGGAAAATCGTCAAATTGACCGGTCAAATGAAATCCAAATCTTGAAATTTATATGTCAATGGAAAGCTAAGAACTAGAGGACTCTAAAGAGACCAAAATAATCGAAATTCTGATTTGTGAATTGAAAGTAATTGACCCTGAAAGTCAACATTTGACTTCTGATAACATATGAACAGTCCTCGGTCAAACGTCAAATTGAAGGGCCAAATAAACTCGGAATTCAATGAATTTTGCTATCCACGGAAAGCTGATGAAAATAGGAATCCAAAAAACCAAAATCCAGTGATTTGGAATTATAATCAGAGAGATATCTTATTTTTAAAATCAGCAATTTTTTGGACTAAAAATTAGGAAAAATGAAGAACACTATGAACTACTTTGCAAAATTAAAGATCTAAACCTAATAAAAATACAAATTACCTCTTGATAATTGATCGAACCTCATTACTAACCCGATTGCCGCAAGAATGGGGCCTCAATTCCTGTGGATTGAAGCGAATTTGCTCGGATTCTTCCTCTTGGACGTTCGGAATTTCAAGGGGAAAATTCGATGAAATCAAGAGATGAAATCGTGATTATCATGCTTCAATGGATGCGTCTCTACACACTTGGAAGCAGAGGATCACGAGAAACTTAAGACCTTCCTCGAAATTCACCTAATTTCTTCACGAATCGATCAAAAGTTGAAGAACAAAGGAGAAATACATGGCTTTTTAAAGTGAGAATTAGCCCGAAGATCGTGGGCAATTTGACGTGGTCGTGGGCATGGAAGTGATGCGTCGTTGGGAGCGGTTTCCATTGAGTGGCGTTGTGGCTTCAAATCCGCAGTGAATCGGCTTGAATTTTGCTTCAAAAAGACCCACGATCGATCCACGATCGCGCCTCGATCGGGCCACGATCGCGATCTTGATTCTCCAATAAACGTCGTTTGATGATCGTGGAGATGATTTCGTGATGAAAGATCCACGATCGCAGCTCGATCACGCCGCGATCGCGCTTCGATTGGATCACGATCGTGGAGTTCTTCTACGAATCGTCCTGGCCATCCGATGGAGATCGCGATTTGATGGAGATCGGACGTTCCAGATGAGTCCACGCGTCGCCAAGATGAGAAGGATCGTGGCCGTCTGATGGCGATCACGCGATATGCCCGTTGATGACAATAGTAGCTCCTCGTGATGCCACGTGGCGCTCAGTGAGCCCTTCGATCGCAGCCACTTAAACTAAACTTGACGCACGTGCTTGATTTACGATTGCGTGACTCGGGTCCACGCGATCTCCGCCATTTTGATAGAATCCGACGCCTACCGAAAGTCCACGTCACCTGCAACAGAAGGATTCCGTGGGAATATAGTCCCACACGGAATAAAAAGAAGGCATTTTCGCGGTTAAATAGGGGCGGTAACGCAAATGCGTTACCGCCCCAAATAACTAACCAGGGCCCACTAACCCGTGGGCCCTCCATCTGCCAACCCCCCCTTCTGCCACGTGTCCGCGCCTTGTGCGCCTCCTGCGCTCCGCGTGGGCCACCCACGGCTCTACCACGTGGCCTCAGCGCCACGTCACACCCGTGCGGTGGTCCCGCGCACCACGTGTCAGCTAGTCGGAGCTCCCGCTCGCCACGTCAGCACCTGCAGATAATAAACCCCCTTTTTGCGATTTTAGTAAAAAAATCAAAATAAAAAAATCAAATAAAAATCGAAAAAAGGCATAAAACTTCATAAATTCATAATTTAAAATATACAACTCCTTTTTAATCCAAATTTTCTCCATTGGATCACAAATTCTTTTCTTTTTAATATCATGTCATTTAAAATTTATTTTGAAAGAAGGAATCAAGATGAATTAGAATTTACTTAAATCATTTCTCATTAGACATTCTAAATCATAAATTCATCTTGAAATTATCCTTCCAAACATTTACTAAAGTCAAAAATCATTTTAATAACAGATATTAACTTCTATTAATTTAAACTTAATAAAACGATTAATCATCTATTAAGCATGAAATTATCCCTAATTTATGCATAAATATCAACTTTAGTGAAATGACATGCCAATGGAGAAATTTCCTAAAAAGTATGATAACATGCATCATATTCACATAAAATAAGCACGAATATGAGTTAATTAGGCTAAGAATTCAAGTTATAAATGCATGTTATCAGGTGACATATCGAAGGATGGTGGCGAAGTGAATTCACTAATTGAGAGTATGAGCAGGTCCAATTGAAAGTTTCTGTTTAAAATTTTATTTGACTTACCTAGTTAATTAATAATTGTTATTGGGAGGCTAAAAAGATGAGGAGAGATCCCAAGGGATTTTCTCCTCTTGGTATTAGCATGGGGGTTTTAGATATCCTATCCAATATTAAAAAAAATCTAGTGAATGGGCAATGTGATGATTTGAGAGAATAACCAATGGATTAATAAAAATAATTCAAAAGACATAAATACGTAAAAGAAACTAATTTAAACTCCTTCTTAGTTAATTCACCATCCAATTGAAGAATTTCATAGATATCCAGCCCTTGCTAGTATCTACATGATTTTTTAATGGTCAGATATCCTTTTGAACCTCTTCTTTAATCCTCCTTGCAATTCTTGAATATCTCTTTATCATCTAGTCACACTATAAGAAAGGGAAGGGCAATGAATTTAAGAAAAGAAAAGAAGAAACAGAGAGGACTTTAAACAATCCCATCATGGGTACCTATAGTGGTAGGGCCTTACCCCATATTTATAGATATCACGTTTTATAGAATTTTCAAAAATTTTGTGAAAAAATGATTATATTTGCTAACATCCATTAATGTTATGTGTGTGACCTTCTAGGCTAATATATCTATGTAGTTAATAAATTTATTCAATTGATAACATTTATTAGTCAACCTTATAAAATAAGTAAATAATCTTATAGGTTAAATCAAGGATCAATTTTACTCAATCCAAAAGTTGAGTTGATAGCTCTTAGAGTGTATATGAACTGCCTTAATCCTTCATTTGCACTAGACACATTTTAGTGAAAGGAATTATGATGATTTCAATACATTTTTCTTGATGAATATGATTCATTCTATCCATTATTTCCATGAAATTTTCTATTATCCAAAAAGATGGAAGGAAGGTATGGTTTCTATTCTTGCAAATATAAACAACAAATTCAGTGGCCCACCTGATGGAACATGGAGTGAATTGGGAAGCCTATCAAATAGAATTTTCTATTATCTAAATATTTCTAATTTGAACTTCATCAATTTTCATAAAATATCTTTGGTACGTTAGATATCATCTCTGAGGCACTCAAGACATCATAACTACGTTATAAGTTGCTTTGAAGGCATTTTCAATATAGACATTGTATTTAGGAATGTTTCAAGGATCTATATTATGTATAACTATATTATGAATGGGTCATTCTCTTCTGAAACCTTTCTATCCATTTTTAGTCATATTTCTAAAGAGAATTTTAATATTATTTCTGTATTTTTATTAATTTTCTTTTTAATTATGTTTATTACTATTGATGGTCTTTTTTTAATCAAATGGGATTTTTAGGGCAAGAAATAGAAGATGAAGGTCGGCTCTCTTTTCACAAAAAAATTGATGTCTCTTGCTCTTTTAGTTGCAACCTAATGTCCCTCTTTGTATGACTTGCCCACTATCAAAGCTCAAAACAAAAGGATCTCACTTGCTCAATGCCTTGATCGCTAGCACCTGATTCAAGTTGATGCTCAACTCATCTTCTCTAAAATGGAATCAAGTTCTTCTGTTGTTATTTCTATTATATTATTTTTTGTTATCATGGTCTGATTTGGTTACAAGATCTGAGGTCGAGTCATTCTCTAGAGGACTAGAAGTTCACATGAAACTTTAGAAATTTAGAATATTTTGAATATAATGATTAGATACATAGATAATCACATAGTCATCTCATTCTAGGGATTAGAGAGTGTTAAACATTATATTATACTTCAACATACTTCAATCATCATAGTATAATTTATTTTAGTTGTGATATTCATACTAGATCACCTTGTGTGAGATTGTGTGTTCCAAATAGGATTGAATTCTGTAAAAATGTTCCATCTAGAACCTCATAATCTAGAAAAACATCATAGTAAAAAGTGAGGACCTTAAAATTTTTTTCACATACTCATTTTTGAAAAATAGTGTGGGATCTGATATGAACACAAGTTTCTATATGTATTTTCTAGTAGACCTAGTTAAATATGAAACTGGGTTCCATGGTCATGAAACTAAATGTTCTTTATTTTTTGTGGTATTGGTTGCATGACACATGGTAATGGGATATCTGGCGTCCATGAAACCTTATCTGAGATAACATGTGCCTAGTAATGTGCAAGGGATGAGTGATTTATTCATGTTTGTAGTACAAACATGCATACTATACAAGACATTGGAAATATTTGAATCAAGACTATTTTTTTGGATGTTCTTCATCGAGTCAGAAGTTGATGGAATTCAATTTTCTGTGAAGATGTTGTCGTATTTGCTTCTAATGATGACTATAAATTAGTTATTCCAAATTCACTTATGAATTAAATTAATTTGGGATAAGTCATACTGAATAGGCTTTTGGTGCATTATAGACATGATTTTTTTTCACAATAAGAGAATTTCAGGGGAGAAAAATAAAGGAGATAAGATTTACAAGGAGAGAACTTAGGGGAACCATGAATAAAAGGGATCCTTAAATTATGCTATGATTATTTTTCAATTCATTAAATTATAGTGTTGAGTCAACTATATATTTTGGTGAATCCATCTAAGTAATCAATCAATAAAATGAATATTTACATTAATTTTTAATAAAAATATGATGGTTGAGTAGTTTATGTCAAAGTCTACCATCTCTTGGTAAAAAGAGAAGAGCTAAAGTTATGTCCCCCAAAAATCAAGTTGAAGTTAATGGTAAGATAAAAATATATGTGGAAAGTAAATGAGTGTCCAAGAATCAAAATGTAAGCTCACAACAATATCTAGACATGAAAATGGAAAAAAATCATACGGGAATCATTAGGTTTCAAGAAATACCATTTTGTAGTTGCTAGGAACAACTCCTAATATTGCTCTCTGGATGATTGGTGCGCAAGGAGTCAATCTCTTCAAGACTTCTCCAACATGATCTACTTATCTTAGAAGGCAAAATGAATCAATTTATTTTCCTCTTTTCCATGCTTTTGTATGCTGACGAGACGAAACCGCGAGGTCGTCAATTTCAAGCGGTATCGCGTCAAAAATAATTCCAAACTTACCAATTTTGAGAATTAATCACGAATTCAAGGGTATAATGGTAAATATGGGTCGAATCCACAGGGAATTAAGCAATTTTTCGATGTAATCTTCAAATTTGATCAAATCGGTCGAGAAATCGATGGAAGAAATTGGGGAAAATGGTATTTTATGAAAGTAGACTTCAAATCGATTCCACGGAATCAAAAATCGTCCAATTTGGATTTGATTTCGCGGAGAAATCAAGATTCGAAGTGGAGAGAAATTTTCGGATATTAAAATCGTGATTTTAGCTGAAATTCATCAAAATTAAACTCTAAATGTTAATCTAAATTGAAATCAAACCTTATTAAACTAATTCTTGGTGAAAACCGCTTCCACTAACCGTGATTGGCGATCGGATTAGCTCGATTAATCCGATTAATCGACGAAAATACCGGAAAACGCCGCGACGAGTTCAAGCTGCGATTTCTACCAAATTACCTGATCAAATCTTGATTTCAAGAGCTCCGGAGGTGCGGAATTGAAAGGAGAACACATTGAGATCAAGAGAAACGAGATAGAGGGGTGTCTTGACAGTCAATTGGATTGAACTCTTCTCGGATGCATAAGAACGTCGAAGAACATGCCCTTTTATAGGGCAAAAAATCGTAACCGTCCGATCGAAACGATCGACGGTTACGATAACGGTCCATGATGGACCGTTTTCAGAAAATATCGCGATCGTTGGATCGCGGATGGAGGGCCGAGATTGATCGGCAGATAACGCTTTAGAAAACGCTTCGAATGACGCCCCTTCGATCGCGATCGGACGGCTGAGATGTGATCCACGCGATTTAATCTCAGCCGTTTATAACGCCCCGATTTTTATCACGTGCTGATTGATCTCCGGTGCACCCTGCTTCCACGCGATCGACGCGTGCGATGCTGCCACGTCGCGCTAATCCAACCGTTATAATAACGGTTAATCAACACGTGCGTTGATCCCCGATCAATGGTCCCGCGCTCACCCGATCGACGCTCGTCGATCACCCATCCGCTCGATCCGACGGCCGTCGTCGCGCCACGTCGCCTGCAAGGTAAGTAAGTTAAAAAATTAGTCCCACACGGACTTTATTCATAGAATTGTCGGGTATATAATACCCGACCGTTTATACGGGTATGACCCTCCCCATATAGGGGAGGACAAAGACCCATTTTATACTTATAAGTAAAAATATATATAAATATATATTTCGCGCCATGTAGGCGCTGCGCGGGGTCTCGCGTGGCGCGCCACGTGGCCCCTGCGTGCCACGCCGCATCCACGCGGGCCCCGCGCCCCCTTTTTAATTTTTATTTATTTTTATTATTTTAAAAATCAAAAAAATAAAAATAAGAAAAACTGTTTTAAAAAAATCCGGAAAAAAATCCTTTAAAAAAATAGAAAATTCATAACTTTTAATATATAACTCCAAATTAATCCAAATTTCTTTCATTTGATCCAAAAATTTAATTATCTATTATTCTAAAAGTTCAAATTAATTAAATAATAAGAGTTAAAAATTATTATTTCAAAAAAATACATTCATTTATTAAGATTTTAATCTTTAGAAAAATAGAAATGAATGTTTATAAAAAGTTGTTTCTCTCATTATTTTATCTTTTAAAAAAACAGTTATAATCTCAAGAAAAATATGGGTTATCAAATTATGAAACTCTAATTTATAAAAAAATTAACCCTAATTTAAAGTATTTTGAGATTATAATTACTTTTTTTAAGAGAATAATAGAAAAAAATACATAGAAATATGATAACATGCATGTAAATGAAATCATTTATGCTTTAATATGCATGAAAAAAATCATGTTTTATGATGTAAAATATAGCATGTTATCACACCCCCCAACTTAAATTATTGCTAGTCTCTTAGCAATTTACTACATGATCTCCCTAGAAAGTCTTTTTCATCCTTTGATCCTACCACTAAAAAAAGGTGAAGTGTATAAATGTATGATCACGTTTTCCTCATAGTGTAGGCCCTAATGATCTAGATTCCATTTCTAGGTTGACTTCTTTAGTGCATGTTAGGGTAGTGCTCATCGGCTAATGCTCAAGTCTAATTCTTGATTGTAATCAAGGTGAGCCTATCTAAGGTATGATGCTATGGTGCTGAAAAATAAACTCACTCTCTCATGAGTGGATGTAATTCCTTACCCTCTCCATAAACACATCACTCCTTCCCTCAAATTGGAGGCTACCTAGTACTTAGAATTCCCCTCAACTCGCTTTCCTCCTTAAAAAGAGTGCAATTCAAATGGATTCCTATCTTTGGATGCATCGTGTGAGGAGGCTGAAGGAAATAAAAAGATGCTATTTCTAAGGGTGTAACTTGGCTAAAAAGCAAATATGCTGATAAAACAAAGTGGATGATAAAATCAAAGAAGGTACCACTTATGATGATTATACTCCCAAGTGAGGTGGATGATGATGGATAGGGTAGATGATGGAGATGATAGTGAGGTAGAGATAAAGGTAGAAGATGTTCCCACTTATTTTCCTTCTTGTAACTTCTTATTTCTCTCTTTCTTTTGACATTTGCTCCTCTTTCTTTTTCTTCTTCATTTTAAGCATTTCAGAAGACTAGAGTGATGATGTGGAGGAGTTTTAAGGATTTCTGAAGAGAGTGTGTAGCAAATGAAGTATAGTGAAGGTATAAGCACATGTGGGAGAAAAAGTGGAAGGTGAAATGGATGTGTGGATTCACTTGGGAGTGTTCATCATCAAAAAGTGAAGTTTTAAAACAAAAATGGTGTTACTACTTGACTGCTTTGGAAGAGAAAACTACATGCCTATAAGGAAAAGATAGGTGCTACAAAGATTATGGATCATTGCACTCTTTAAAGGGAAAGTCTAGCCTCGGAAAATTCCTCATACTAAGCAGCTTTGGGCTAATAATAGGTAGAGGATGGAATTTTATTTTCTCTCAAATACTCTCCTTTTCAATCCCATAGCATTTCAACCTCTTGATTACTCTTTTTTTCCTTGGTGCCTCGTTAGGTACCCAACCCCAAAGAAGTCAACCACTACTCTAATCCATTGGTCTCTCTAGATCATTTAGCTTTATTACTCAAAATGTAATCATATGGACTATAAGGTCCTCACTTCTACATCTCTAGTAGGTCAGATCTCTAGATGAAAAAGACTTCTAAGGTGGGGTAGATTAGATCAAAGATTTTGAAAAATAGGAGTTTTTAGAAGATAGAATTTTTAAAAAAATTTTTGAAAAGGATAGAGCTTTTTTTTCTAAATCCTCACCCCCCAACTAGAATCATTCATTGCCCTCAATGAATACTACATGCTCATGTGAAAAAAACTCATCGAATCATGGCATGAAAAAAACAATAAAAAAAGTGCGGTGAGATGGGTTTAGAAAAGCTCATTAGTCCGTGATGCTCGTGGGATTTTTCCCGTGCAGGTGCGCCCTTTCCTAATGTAGTTCTTCAACGTCTAAAAGCAAACTGAAATTAAAAAAACACAAAAACTAAAAGGTAAGATAATCTTGGGGTGCCTCCCAAGAGCGCTAAGTTTAACGTCTTCAGCCGTACTAAAACAAAAATAAAACCTAGACTACCGATGGGTCGAGGGTGATACCGTCACGTCCTCGAATGCTCTGGGAAGATGCAGATTTACCTTATCTCGCTGGTGCGGGTGGCTCAAGTCGTACGGCTTAAGACGATGGCCGTTTACCTTGAATTGTCGACCGGTCTTAGGATCGGAGATGAGTACCGCTCCGCCGTCGAACAATTCCCGTAACCATGTAGGGACCATCCCATCTCGGAGCGCAGCTTTCCAGTGGAAGAGTTTGAGGCGGGAATTGTAGAGCCGGACCTTGTCGCCGATCCGGGAATGATCGTCGTCGGATGTGTCGGTCGTGGGAAGGCCTTGGTCTTCTCCTTGTAGATCGCCGCGTTCTCGTACGCGTCATGCCTCAACTCTTGTAGTTCCCGGAGCTGGAGAAGTCGCTCCTTGCCTCGCTTCGTCCAATGCTAGGTTGAGCTTCTTGATGGCCCAAGAGGCTCGATGCTCTAGCTCAACCTGAAGGTGGCAGGCTTTCCCGTAGATGAGCCTGGGAAGGGAGACATCCCGATGGGTGTCTTGTATGCCGTCCGGTATGCCCATAGTGCGTCTGGGGAGCTTGTGTGCCCAATCCTTCCCATCCGGACGAATTATTTTCTTAAGGATAGTCTTGACTTCTGACTACTAACCTCTACTTGCCCATTCGCCCGGGGGTGGTATGGCGTGGTGATGCGGTGGTGAACTCCGTATTTCTTCAACAGCGCCCCTAAGTGCGAGTTGTTGAAGTGTGAGCCGCCGTCGCTGATGATAGCTCTCTGACAACCGTATCGGGCGAAGATGCATCGTGTGATGAAGCGTAGTACCTCCCGATGATCGTTTGTCCCTGGTGGGGATTGCTTCGACCCACTTGGACACATAGTCCACCGCCACCAAGATGTACTCTTTTCCCGTCGAAGGTGGGAAAGGTCCCATGAAATCTATCCCCCAAAGGTCGAAGATTTCCACCTCAAGGATCGGCCGCATCGGCATCTCGTCTCGCTTGGAGATGTTGATCGCCGCTGACATTGTAGGCACTCCGTGTAGAAACGGTGGGCGTCCTTGAAGATGGAGGGCCAGTAGAAGCCGCTCCGTAGGATCTTGTCCGCGGTCTTTCGTGCCGCGAAGTGTCCTCCGCATGTCGATGAGTGACACATCGCGCATGTCTCCCTCGCTCCTCCTCCGGTACGCATCGTCTGGATGATCTCGGTCGTATCCTAGGTGGAACAAAAAGTGGTTCTTCCCTGCAAATAATACTTGAGCTCATGGAAGAACTTATCTTTTTGGTGTCGGTTCCAAAGTGCTCCGGATCGATCCAGCTACGATGAAGTTGACGATGTGCGCGTACTGGGGGCGTGACTCGAGATGGCGAGGAGATGCTCGTCCCGGAAATGTCTCTCCGATGTCCTTTCCTCCCGAGATGTGGAGACGCGATAAGTGGTCCGCCACCGAGTTTTCGCTGCCCTTCTTGTCTTTTTATCTCCAAGTCGAATTCTTGAAGGAGCAGCACCCATCGTATGAGTCTTGGTTTGGCCTCTTTCTTGGAGAGCAAGTATTTCAGTGGCCGCATGATCAGTTGTAGATGATGATCTTGCTCCCCAAGATGTAAGGCCGGAACTTCTCGAGAGCGTAGACCACCGCCGTAAGCTCTTTCTCCGTCGTCGTATAATTAATTTGAGCTTCGATGAGGGTCTTACTTGCGTAGCAGATGGCCGTCGGCTTCTTGTCCAGCCGCTGCCCCAAGACTCGCTCCCACCGCGTAGTCCGAAGCGCCGCACATAATCTCGAAGGGTAAGTCCCAATTAGGACTTTGTAGAATCGGTGCTTTCGATTAGTGCTTGCTTCAATGTCTTGAATGCGCGCTTCCCTTCTTCGTCGATGATGAAGTCCTTTGTCTTTGCAAAGAAGGGTGGTGAGAGGCTTGGAAACTTTCGCGAAGTCTTGGATGAATCGTCGATAGAAGCCGACGTGCCCGAGAAAGCTCCTTAAGTCCTTCACTGTATTTGGGAGAGGGAGGTTTTGGATGACCTCTATCTTGGCCTTATCCACTTCTAAGCCTTTGCCCGAGACGATGTGCCCGAGCACTACTCCCTCTCGTACCATGAAGTGGGATTTCTCCCAGCCTAAGTACCAGCTGCTTCCCGACGCATACCTCCAAGATCTTCGTCAGTGAGCAAGACAAGTCTCGAAGTCGTTTCCAAAGACTGAGAAATCGTCCATGAAGACTTCTAAACTGCCGCCAAGAAAGTCGGAGAAGATGGCCGTCATACATCGTTGGAAGGTCGCGGGCGTTGCACGCTCCGAATGGCATGCGTCTCGAAGGCGAAGGTGCCAAAAGGACAAGTGAACGTGGTCTTCTTGATCGTCTGGGGTGGATAGCAATCCGATTGTAGCCCGAGTATCCGTCGAGGAAGCAGTAAGTAGTTGGATCCCCGCCGCCGGTCCAGATCTCGGGTCGATGAACCGTAGCGGGAAGTGGTCCTTCTTGGTCGCGGAGTTCAGCCTTCCGTAGTCGATGCACCCTCCACTTCGCTCGGTAGGCGCGTCTCGGGATTTCCTCGCCCTTCTCGTTCATCGTAACCGTTACTCCGGCTTTCTTCGGGACGACGTGTACCGGACTCACCCATTGGCTATCTGGATATGGGGTAGATAATTTCTGCATTTAGCCATTTAAGAATTTCTTCTTTTTACGGCCTCCCATACCCTTGGGTTGAGTCGTCTTCGGGCCTCCCCGACGGGTCTTGACTCATCCTCTAGGAAGATGCGATGAGTACATAGTGAAGGGTCTAGCCCTTTTAAGTCCGTCGTGGTCCATCCGATTGCTTCTTTATTCTTCCTTAGCACTTCCAAGCACTCTCTTCTTGCTTGAGGTCCAGCTTTGGACGAAATAATTACCGGCTTTGCTTTCGTCGTCAAGGAAGGCATACTTGAGTGTAGACGGGAGAGTTTTTGAGCTCTAAAGTTGGCTCGTCCATCTGAAGCTCTTCATATCTTGCTTCCTCGTCGATCATCATTACTTCTTCTACGCATTCGTCTATGTCTTGATCGTCGGCGAAGTCGATGGCTCCCAAGTCTTCGATGCTCGTGAAGGGTATTTCATTAGCTTGTTGATGTCGACCTTCACGGTGTGCTCTCCCACTTTGAGAATAACTTCTCCTTTCCCCCGCCGGTTACGGCTTTCGCGGTAGCTAGGAAGGGTCGTCCCTAATATGATCGGGGCTTGGCTCAGCTCCTTAGTCATTTTTCATATCGACCACTAGGAAATCTACCGGAAATAACAATCTTCTATTCTAACTATGACATCTTCTACTAGTCCATGGGGTTTTCTAACAGATCCATCGGCTAGGCATAGTTCTACAAGGAATGGTTGTAACTCCCCTACATGATGACGATCGAATACAGCTTTAGGGAGGATGTTTATACTGGCTCCTGTATCTAGTAGGGACCTAGTAAAGGACATTCCTCCGATTTCACTCGTGATCATGGGTGCTCCCGGATCTCTCTTTTTTATGGGTAAGGAATTCATCATTATGGAGCTTACCGTCTCACTAAGTTGGATCCGTTTAGGGTTTCTATGGGGAGTACATATACCTTTTAGGTATTTTGCATAGGTAGGGATATGCTTGATGGCTTCTGTTAAGGGAATAGTTATGGTTACCTTCTTAAAGGCTTCTAGTAGGTTTTCGTCTGTTTCATTAGTCTTGGCTTTTGGTCGGTTTAAGGCTTGAGGATAAGGCACAGGGGGCTTATATTTGTCGTGGTTAGGTTCAGCCGTAACCTCGTTCTTCCTCGTCCTCCGAATCGTGTCTTGCTCGACGATAATTGGCGTTTCCTCTTCTTCTTTTTTTGGCCTTGGTGGAAAGGGATGATCCTTGTATGGATCCGGCAGAGTTTTCCCACTTCGAAGGCTTGATACGGCCAGTGGCTGATTCTACCGCTTCTTCGTCGACATGTATATGGTTGATATTATGAGTCCGGGTCGACGAAGCTCCTTGATTTCTTGGATTTGCCGTGGCTCGCGAGGGTAACCGGTCGCAAAAAGTTACTTGCTTACCCTTTTTGTCTGCCGCCTGTCTGGACGTTCGTCTTGACGAAGTCCCTGAATTTCGTCCCACGCGTGAGTTCATCCTCGTCATTTGCTCCATTAATTGCGTAGATCGCGCCGAGGATCGGGCCGGATGCCGGCGTGGTTTGGCGTGGAGCTTGCGTGTATGCTTGTGGTTGAGTCGGGCGGGACGAACGACGACGGTCTTTGATTAGGGTAATTTTGCTGACCGTTATATTGTGGAGGATAAGGTTGATCGTTGTTCCTCCTATAGCCATTATTCTGCAAGGAATTGTTAAAAACAGGGGTATTATACTGGTTAGAATAATTACCTGGATAATTTGGTCGTCCCTGTTGACTTGGTCCTCCTGATGGACCTTGTCTATACATTCCTTGCCCTTGGATTGCCATCACGGGGCAATCTAATTCGACGTGGTCGAATCTTGAGCACGTCGCGCATGGTGACGCTTCTTGAAGTGAGACGGGGGCGAGTCCTTCGAACCGTTGCGATGTTGAGTCGGTCCAGAGTAAGTTCTGACTTCCGCCATTTTGTCGATTCTTTCGAGGAGCATCCCCGTTTCCGCTGACTTGGCGTCTAGAGCTTTTCGGCATTGCACCTCTTCCAAAATGGTTTCGCCGCATTATGGTGACTATTTTCCGCCACCGTTTCGATGAGATCCATCGCGTCGTCTTCATATTTGCTCATAAAGGTGCCGCCGCTAGCTGCATCCAAAAGGTATCTATCTTGCGGGCCTAACCCGTCATAAAAAATTTGAGTTAATTCGTGGTTAGATACGCCATGGTGTGGGCACTCCCTCGTAAGATCTCTTAGTCGCTCCCGTGCCTCGTGGAAGGTTTCTGACGAGCCTTGGGTGAACTCTCTGATGGCTTTTCTGACGGAGGTGGTCTTTTCCTACTGAATAATATTTCCTTAAGAACTCTTCCTCCATTTCGGTCCAACTTGTGAATTCTTTCCCTAATTTTAAAAAAACCAGTCCTTTGGCTCTATCTCTAAGGGTAGCTGAAAGAGTTTCATCTTCATCGTGTCGGCAGGGGACATTTTTGAAGGTGGTTAATCTCACAAACTTGGGAAAGCTCATCTACATGTCTATAGGGATCTTCTGAAGGCTTACCATGAAAGATAGGCAGCATGCTCATTACATGGGAGTCTATTCTAAAAATTGGCCCCTCTTCCTAGGGGGTGCGTGAATTCTAGTGACGGTCGCTGGAGGACGGGCCTAGCATAGTCACTAAGGCGTTTCCTAGCATTTCCTTCATCATTCCGGGCCATTTCTACCGGTTCTGTAGGGATCAAAAAGTTGAGTCGGCCTCGTAGTGCCTGGCCTCTGCAGCTTCGGGAGTCTCGCGAGGATCGTTCAAAGAGGTCTATTTCTAGGGGATTATTCCGTACTCTCCAGCCGTTCGTCTTCTCATGAAGAGTGGATCGAGTAGGTAGATGGATAATAACTTATAAATACTTAAAAATATATTAAAAAAATTGAAATCACTCGTACCTGAATGTCTTTATCCGTGAGAGTTACGCGTTCTTAACGCGATTTGAAGAAGCAATTGCCCGTAATCCTTAGAAAAGGGGCGGAAATCGCTTAATCTTATCGAATTAAGGATCTCGAAGATGGATTTCTACTTCGGATCACTCAAAATACGATTGAATTGCTTGAATTTCAAGAAATTAAGAGAAAAATCCGCGTTGACCAAGTCAAAAATTGACTTAATTTGATCGAAAAATTGCCTTAATTCCCCAAGCAGCGGCGCCATTTGACGAGACGAGACCGCGAGGTCGTCAATTTCAAGCGGTATCGCGTCAAAAAATTAATTCCAAACTTACCAATTTTGAGAATTAATCACGAATTCAAGGGTATAATGGTAAATATGGGTCGAATCCACAGGGAATTAAGCAATTTTTCGATGTAATCTTCAAATTTGATCAAATCGGACGAGAAATCGATGGAAGAAATTGGGGAAAAATGGTATTTTTATGAAAGTAGACTTCAAATCGATTCCACGGAATCAAAAATCGTCCAATTTGGACTTTGATTTCGTGGAGAAATCAAGATTCGAAGTGGAGAGAAATTTTCGGATATTAAAATCGTGATTTTAGCTGAAATTCATCAAAATTAAACTCTAAATGTTAATCTAAATTGAAATCAAACCTTATTAAACTAATTCTTGGTGAAAAACCGCTTCCACTAACCGTGATTGGCGATCGGGATTAGCTCGATTAATCCGATTAATCGACGAAAAATACCGGAAAAACGCCGCGACGAGTTCAAGCTGCGATTTCTACCAAATTACCCGATCAAATCTTGATTTCAAGAGCTCCGGAGGTGCGGAATTGAAAGGAGAACACATTGAGATCAAGAGAAACGAGATAGAGGGGTGTCTTGACAGTCAATTGGATTGAACTCTTCTCGGATGCATAAGAACGTCGAAGAACATGCCCTTTTATAGGGCAAAAATCGTAACCGTCCGATCGAAACGATCGACGGTTGAGCGATAACGGTCCATGATGGACCGTTTTCAGAAAAATATCGCGATCGTTGGATCGCGGATGGAGGGCCGAGATTGATCGGCAGATAACGCTTTAGAAAAACGCTTCGAATGACGCCCTTCGATCGCGATCGGACGGCTGAGATGTGATCCACGCGATTTGAATCTCAGCCGTTTATAACGCCCGATTTTTATCACGTGCTGATTGATCTCCGGTGCACTCCGCCTCCACGCGATCGACGCGTGCGATGCTGCCACGTCGCGCTAATCCAACCGTTATAATAACGGCTAATCAACACGTGCGTTGATCCCCGATCAATGGTCCCGCGCCACCCGATCGACGCTCGTCGATCACCCATCCGCTCGATCCGACGGCCGTCGTCGCGCCACGTCGCCCCGCAAGGTAAGTAAGTTAAAAATTAGTCCCACACGGACTTTATTCATAGAATTGTCGGGTATATAATACCCGACCGTTTATACGGGTATGACCCTCCCCATATAGGGGAGGACAAAGACCCATTTTATACTTATAAGTAAAAATATATATAAATATATATTTCGCGCCATGTAGGCGCTGCGCGGGGTCTGCGTGGCGCTGCCACGTGGCCCTGCGTGCCACGTCGCATCCACGCGGGCCCCGCGCCCCCCTTTTTAATTTTTTTATTTATTTTATTATTTTAAAATCAAAAATAAAATAAGAAAAACTGTTTTAAAAATCCGGAAAAATCCTTTAAAAATAGAAAATTCATAACTTTTAATATATAACTCCAAATTAATCCAAATTTCTTTCATTTAATCCAAAATTTAATTATCTATTATTCTAAAAGTTCAAATTAATTAAATAATAAGAGTTAAAATTATTATTTCAAAAATACATTCATTTATTAAGATTTTAATCTTTAGAAAATAGAATGAATGTTTATAAAAGTTGTTTCTCTCATTATTTTATTTTTAAAAACAGTTATAATCTCAAGAAAATATGGGTTATCAAATTATGAAACTCTAATTTATAAAAATTAACCCTAATTTAAAGTATTTTGATATTATAATTACTTTTTAAGAGAATAATAGAAAAATACATAGAAATATGATAACATGCATGTAAATGAAATCATTTATGCTTTAATATGCATGAAAAATCATGTTTTATGATGAAAATATAGCATGTTATCATATGCCTCTCCTTTGGTTTTAATATCCGCTCTTGATTTCCATGACCCTTGGACTTACATCTTTCAGAGAAGACCAAATTGTGGGGTAAGTGGAGTTATGAGAGATAGAGAGAAAGAGAATAGGAGAAGAATAAAGAGAATTAGGAAAGAGTCAAAAGAGAGAGATATTCTCAAGGATTAGTAATAATCAAATTAGGAGATGAGAGAAAATAAGATTTGAGAGAAAAGGGAAGAGAATAGGGGAGAGAGTTTTTGGCACTCTCTCCTTCTCTCTCTTTTGGAGGAGGGAGGGAGAGAGAGAGAAAGTATCAAGGGAGAGTGGGGGCATGTTCTCCTTCTTTCCTATAAATGAGGGTGGGAGACCAGAATGATACCTCTCATTTTTACAAATGGGAGAAGACTGTTTATCTCTCTCTATCTATTTCCCCAAATGGGAGAGAGATCATTTATCTCTCTCTTATTGAAATTCGAGAGGGAGAGATAGAGGAAGAAGAGAAGGGGAAATGAAGTGGGAAGAGGGAGACCATTGTGCTCCATCTTTCATTATCTATCTCTTCTAAAAATGGGAGAAAGAAAGAGGGGGAAGAGAGGAAGAAAAATTCTCTCTGTGTCTTTTCTTCTCTTTCTCTTTTTTTAGCTTTGAGAAATAATTCAGGACGTTCTTTTCAGTTTTTCATCCAAAATTTCTCCACAAGGAAAAGAAGCATAAGAAGAAAGGAGAGAGAGAATGTATTACCACTAAATATAAAAATACCACTAAAATAAATAGAAAGATAGAGGACAACAAATACATATAGGTTAGTAAAAAGAAATATATTAAAAAGAAATATAGTAACACATAAATTTATAATAAGAAATAAGAATATAAGGCAGATATAGTAAAAGAAAATATAATATATTGATATACTAATAAATCATTATATCAATTACTCTTAGATTTATAAAAATAAAATATATCAAAATACCTGAAAAATAAAAAGAGAGTTGGATATAAAATTTGGAGACTAATAAGGGAAGATATTTGCTCTCCCTAAATGGAATATAAGAAATGAAGAGTTAACATTGGAAAACACTAGTTGACTTTGAAAAGTCAAAATATATCAGTTTGGGAATTGATTTCATTTCTCCTTTTTTCTCTTATTCTCCATAATTCTCTTGATTCAACTTAAGTCCTACAATTATGAAAAATCAATAGAAAAATTAGATTTCAAGGCATTTAACCTTAAGAGAAAAATAAACATGTATAATTAGACATGATAATACATGATTATTTATGCATATTAAGGCATAAAAGATTCCATTCCTTTGCATGTTATCATATTTTTGAGTGTTTATCTATCATTCTATGAAAAATCATTATAATCTCAAAATACATTAACTTAGGGTTAATTATGATGAATTAAAGATAAATAACTTCATAACCCATCTTTACTTGAGATTGTAATTTGTTTTTAAGGTTAAATAATAAGAGAGATTATTTTATATACACTTATATATTTTTCAAAGTTTTAAAATAAAAAAGAAATGAGTGTATTTTTGAAATAGAAATTTATTCTCTTGTTAAATTTATTTATATAATTTGAATTTTTAGAATGATTGATAATTTAATTTCTGATCAAATGAAACAAATTTGGATTAATTTGGAGTTATATTTTGAAAGTTATGAATTCTCTAATTTTTAGGGATTTTTTCAGATTATTTCTAAATTTTAAATGAAAATTTCAAGATTTGTCTTAATTAAACATCAATTTTTCTAATTAAAAATCAATTTTTTGGATTTGTATAATCACGCAGGTGACATGGCGCAATCTGGAGCGTCCGATCAAATCGCGATCGTCGATCAAGGCGGGAGGTGACGTGGCTAGCACGTGGATTGTCCGATTGCACGATTAAATCGCGATCGTCGATCGTCACTTAAGTCAGGGGGTACGTGACATACTATGATTCGTTGGCGAATCGTTTTTAAAATGATTTCATCTCAGCCGTTGATCTTAAGAATTATAACCGTTGACATTAAAACCGATGAAAACGCATCCGAAGCGTCAGATCAAGATCCAACGGATGCGTTACTTATAATGCCCGTGACGTGGCAAAATCTCGACAGTCCATCAGAGATCCAACGACCACAACTTAATCGTAACAATTCGCATCCGTGCGTTTCATCAGAGCCATTGATCGAAGATTAAATGTCGATCGGACGGTTACGCCCAATTTGCCCTATAAATTGAGATGTTCTTAGACATTGTAAAGCATTCTAGTGAAATTTTAGTAAATCAAACTGTTTAGACACTAAATCCCTTAAATCTCTTGCTTCCAATCTCTTCTAGACTCATTTTCGTGTTCATGGAGTGCTTGAGAGTGACATTTCGGTGAGAGAATATGAAGAAATAGATGCTTGAATATCAACGATCGCGTTTTCCAAATTTTGGATGAAAATTCTTGATCTGGCAACTAATTGGATCAATTCGAGTGCATATTGAATCCTAATCTTCCTTTATATAGCTTTAGATTTCATTTTCGAATCGTAATTTGAGTCAATTTCAATTTCAATTTTTTTTCGCGATTTTATTTTTCAGAAAATTTCTCTCATATTCATTCGATGATTTCTCCATAAATCTTGATCCAAATTTAGTGATTTTTGATTCCGTGGATTCTTCTTCTATCAAAAAATATCAAATTGTCAAATCTCTATTCACATTTCATTGTCCGATTTGATCAAATTCGAAAAGATCTTTAGAAATTACCCTAATTCCGTGTAGATTCGACCCTTATTTACCACTATACCCCTCAATTCGTGTTCATTTCTTTAAATTGGTGAGTTTGATATTTATTTTGACTCTTGACCATGTGTTTTGCAATGACCTCGCGGCCTCGACTCGTCAGGTAGAAACAAATATAAAATTTTAAAACAAAAATATTAGAGAAGATGTGAGAAACACTGAGCCAAAATGCGGATGTTTGGTGGGCATTCTAAACCTAGTGTGCATGAATGTCTCATAATGTTACTCAAACCAATGGAGAAAGTTAAAGATGATTTTGATCCCCAAATTAATTCAAATACACCTTGAATTTCTATCAGCTCCATAGTTTCCACAATCTAATAGTTGAAGATGTTTCTAAACTTCACAGAGATGAAGTCAACCATGTTGGATAAAAAGATATGAAATGACTTACTTTATCCTTCTCTAAATATCTTGATTCCTCCTATCATTGAAATAATATACAAATTAATTATCTCTAAATAATACTTACAAAGGATTCTACTCATTGTAATCACAAATATGACTACTCTTGCCTAGTCATGTACTTTAAATAAATGAAGAAAAATATTTTATGAAAATCAAGCGTCCTTGCACATAAAATTTTAAGAGGAACACGTTAAAAAATTAAATGTGCTCCATATAGTGAAGATTTCAACCATATTCTGAATATTTTTAATGTTGACCATTCAGTGAAGTAACAAAGAAGCCCAACTACACATGCAATGGGTGACGTCCCACATGGAAAATCCTTGCCAAAAATATATGTAATGACTACAATTTGTCGTAGTATTCCCTCTTCATAACTCTCTCTTGAAATTCCCTAATGAGATGGTGAAATTACTAAGAGGGGGGGGGTGAATTAGTTTCTTTTTAATCTTTATGTTATTCTAATTCTTTTTCAATTCGTTGATTATCTCTCACCTTTCTTATGTCACTCGTAGGCCAGATTTTTTTATACTGGACAGGGTTCCAGACCCCCGCGCCAGTCCCAGGAGGAGACAGTCTCCCTAGAGTCTCTCCTCACCCTTTTTTAATCCCCTAGTAGTAACTACTAGCTGGCCGGGATTAACAGATCAAAAGTTCTACACGATCTTTCGATCTGACTCCCTCACACTCTCGGCTAGTGACCTAACTTCGTCGCCGTCCTCCGGTACCCGTCCACTCGTCCCGTCCCCCGAGCCGACTCCCAGAGCTCTACGTGCCGCTCCCTACTCTCTTTCAGGTTAGCCTGCCCCTCTGTAGTCACCGAGTCTCGGCACCAATCCACGCACGCACCAAGTAAGTCGCTCCTCCTCGAGTTCGAGTGATCCTGCAAGGTGAAGAATAAATATCCCTCGAGTTGACTATCTAGTCAACTCCCTAGAGTCGTCATGATTCACTACGATTCCTAAGGAATCTCCCCCTTACCCTCACGGGTAACTACGACTCACCAAGAGTCCACCTAAAGTGTGATGATATGTGTAATTATCCTATTACTTTAATTACGCTTATAAAATAGAAAGCTGTAAAGAAATTATTTAAACAAACTAAACTAATTAGAGCAAACTATAACAAATGATGTAACAAGAGAAATATTTTAAAACTTATTAAAAATAAAACAAATTAATATAACTCCCTGATTTATTGATTTGACTTTGACTGTTGATGTTGACTTTGACTTTCTATGGTTGACTTTGACTGTTTCTGTTGACTTTGACTACTGCTGTTGACTTTGACTTTCTGATCACTTTGATTGCTATTGACTTTAACTGCTGTTGTTGACTTTGACTTTCTGCCCACTTTGACTTTCTGCTGACTTTGACTTTCTACTTGTGAATCTGACTTTCTGTTGACTTTGACAGTTGACTTTCACCTGAAACGTAACACTGATACACGTACAACAATAACAATGCTTATCTCAAGATTACCAATGCTTATTCCTACCTAAGTGCGAGCATGTATGTCTTTAAATAAAAGTGAGAATAAGGAAGCTTTTACCTGATATTTTACCTTGACGATACTCGCCTTAATTCTCTTTCTAATTCAAACAAAATCTACTCAATCGAGTAATGAACCAGGAAATAGAGATTGTCAAGATGATAATAAAGATTAAACTGGATTAATCTATCTTTGAAAGGATGGAAATGAACCTAAACAAATTAACCTAAAATATCAGAAAATTAAATAAAAAATTCGACAGAGTTCTAACTGAATTTTCTTGTAATGCACAGGGTTACCTAATGAATCGTACACCACCTGGAAATTTGATATATATAAAACAAGGCAGTAATAAAAAGGAATCAGATGTATTAAAAAAAAAGGAAGAACTGTTCTACTAATATAAAGGAAATAGATATAGCAGAGCAATATAGAACAGAAATAATATATTTAATGAATAAATAAAATAGATGAGATGTGATAACAGATAATCGATAATCAGAGAATCAATCAATACGAAATACAACGATTGTGAAATAAAAGAGAACCGATAATCACTACCTGGAAATAAGAGAAACACGAAATCGGAAAAACTAAATAAATAAAGAAATCAAAAAATCAGAAACGAAAATAACAACAGAAACGAGATTTCAGAAACCGAGAAATGAAACCGAAAAATCGCAGAACGAAAATAAAGAAAAATGAAATCAGAAAAATCGAATCAAAAATGAAATTTTGAAATCAGAAACCGAAAACCGAAAACTAAAAACTGAATCAAAAACGAAAACCGAAATCAGAAACAGAAAAACGAAAACCGAAATTACAGAAATCGTTCCTCAGTCAACCACAGGAAGAGAAAGAAAGAGAGAGAGAGCTCGACGAAGAGGGAGAGCTTCCGATGGAATGCAGTCGCCTCCCTTTAGAACTCGTTGAAGATCGCACTTTCTTCACCAGCTTAGTATTTCCGTAATCGCCTTCTTCCCCGTCGCTGGAGAAAAAAATTTCGGGAGCAAGAACCCTAGCTTTTTGAATTTTCTTTCACGCGATAGAGAGAGAGTGTTATCTTCCTTGTTTTTCGGTTTTCTTTTTATTGGGTTTTTTGGATATATACACAATTAAAGGAACTACCTGAAAATAAAATAACATTAAAAAAAATTAGATACAACGGTAATAAAATTCAGTAATGACAATATATATATATATACATATATAAATACATATATATATATATATATATATATATAAGAAGACATATGATTAAAAATAAAATAAAAGAAAATAATAGGATGACTAAGCAAATAAATAAGAATACTATGAATTTTTAAGAATAATTCATGGTCCTACAAAGAGTTAAATCCTGTCTTCAAAAGATCTTAATTAAATGTTTTAATAGTAGATTATAGATTAGGTAATCCCGTTCTAATTCGTAGCGATGTCTGCATTTCAAGATCGACGAGGGTCAATATATCAGTCCATCAGTACCTGCACTAACACAAACATACCTTTCTCAAGTCATTTTGACAAACAGCTATTAATCAAAGTTTAAACACTATTCAAGATACTATTTCATAAACATTAAAAGCACACCTAAGTAAAGCATCAAACTTAGGTTAAACTAACATCTCTCTCTCCCCACCCTCCCTCTTGAGAAATCATCCTTCAAAAAACTTGAGAATAACTTGGCCTCCATAAAGAGTGCCCTTGGATTTGGATTATTTCAAAGCATGGTTAATATGATTGTGTGCAAGAAATCATTCAAAAACCATTGATTGCATGGTTAATTTGTTGCTTGAATGTTGGACCTCTACGGATGAAGGTTTGATTTTGTGTCAATTGAATCATTTCTTCATCTGATTTAGTTCAGTTGGAGTTTTTTTTTCTACACAATGCATGGTCTTTCAAGCAATTTCCTATAAATTTACAAGCTTTTGCCGATGATCTTCGATCCCTATTTTATCTACAAGTATCTTGACTATCTCAATTCCTCTTTATATCCCCCTTCCCAAGTATTTAATTATCTCTTCATTCTCGCCCATTCATTCCAAAGGATTTCAGAGTTAAAGCCTAATTTTCCAAGAATTTGAACCTCACTCAAATTTTATACTCGATTAAATCATTAGTTTAAAGTGGATTTGGTTTTAATTTTGGCGTCCAAACAAGCAAGCTCGAGAAGATTTTGTAAAAGCAAGAATCCCTAAAAGTTTATCATCAGAGATTTTGAGATCCAAGAAATGAGAGGTTCTTTTGGATTTCTTTTTATGATCCATGGAACCTACATGTTTTCGGGCATTCAAGAATTTTATTGAAGGCGATATGCTAAGAGCTTCTTTGCTACTCTTTAAATGTACTTCACTGATCATGAAACGAAGAGATTAAAAGAGGCTATAATCAACGCGAAAAGAGTTTTTCGAGACGGTTTAGTCCCCCGCATATCCTTCAATGGCGGAGATCTCTGAAAGAGCATTGTATTGCAGATCAGGTTAAACTTCTCTGATCTCTGACCATTTCAGCGGTATTTACGGGACTGGAGAACTTCTCGGAAACCGTTTTTGCGTAAATTCCGCCCGCTCTAAAAATAAGCCCCATCTCTCTTTTTCACGGTGGGAAGTAAAATCGCCTTAATTTTCACCGGGGAGGAGGAAGGGGGTAAATCAAGGAGGCGGGTGGAGCGGCTGGAAGGAACGGAAGACGACCTCCCGCCCGCGCTTGTTTCATCTCCTGCTTCCTCTTTCCCCTGCTACGGAGTCGTTCTCTCCGGGAAGGAACTCCTCGCCGTCACCGCTCTTCAGTTTCTTCTCCGCGGAAATTGGCGTGGGCCATCCTTTCTCTCCGAATTTGCAGGTATCGGGTGATCCGCAATCTATCTTTCTTTCTCTTCCTCTTTCGCCAAGAAATACCATCGGTGGCGCATTTAGCTATTAGAAGCTAGATGTCCCCGTCGAGCGGTGTTGTTCTCGTTCTGTTAGAATGTCCTTGAGATAATCGGTGGCGCATTCCAGATGTTTTTGTTTCTATTTAACATGTCTGTCCAAATCGTTGTCGCCTGTTCGCTTTGCAGTCTGTCCCATTTTTCCGTAGAACCGTCTCAATAAGTTGTTTCTGTTTTTTTTAAAGAACGTACCGCTCATTTTGAATACCCAATTCGTTTTCCCTTTCATGATTGGATGGAAGACGAAATGAATATTTTGAATCGCTTACATAACCTTCGGGGATGATCATCCTGCAGGCTCTTCTCTAAAACATTGTGCTGGGTGGCCTGAGACGCTTTTGGCGATCTTACACTCAAAGGCCCGCGCAATAAAGAAAGCTTTTGATCAAACTTTCAGGGACTTGTAAGTACCTCCAATTCTGATCCTCACCCTGGGATCAATGTGGAATTCCTCGTTCTTCTGCCTCCTGATTGTTTAGAGGATCGGCATTTCTCCTTTGATTTCCTTCTAGAGGCGGAGAATTAGCGTTTTGGTGCCTGTGAGGGGAGATAGAGAAGAAATGAAGGGGCTTTTTAAGCAGAAACCTCGGCCGCCTGTGGAGGTGATGCGTCAGATGCAAGAGCTGCTAATTGAAGTTGACAAACATTGGAATTCTCGTGATCCTAAGCGTGGGGAGAAGGTTGGTTATGTTCAATTTTTGTCTTAAAATTGCAAGTATATAGTTTTGTGGCTTTTTAGTGTTTCCAGGACTTACCAGAAATTAGACTGAATAATGTGGAAAATTAAATGACGATTGCACTAAGTGAATATTTATCATTTTTGAATAACATCGCCCATGTTTACTTTTCCCGGGTGATCATGCTAAATATAATATTGTCATGTTTAAATTCATCTTGTCCTGTTTGTAATTCCATCCTTCAGGGGAAATCATTAAACCTGAGAAACGTTAAATTGGTGACATCCTTATTATATGGAAATGTAATTCAGTGCACATCATCTTACAATAGGATTAAATTTACTCTCTACTGTCCTTAATTTACTATTTTGAACCTAGTTCTTGTCACTCATTTGTGCCAAAAACATGATTTATTATAAATTACTCTTGACTTGTAGTGAGCTGGATAGAATGTCAGCCCTTTGATACAATTTCTTCTTTTCATTTGGCGGAACATTTTTTTTTTGAATGCTTCAGATGGTGGAACTAAGTAAACTTCTTAGAGAATTGACGGCAATACTATTTGGCACTGGCAACATGGTGCCAACTTCTGAAACTTGCATACAGTTGGCTCTAGAATTCTTCAAAGAGAATACAATGCGTCTTGTTATTTTCTATCTCCCAAAGTTAAACTCAGAGGTAAATAATAATTTCATATAGACTTTTTATATTGTATTTTTGGAAAAAGAAAAGGAAGATCATCGAAGATTGGTTTTATATCTTGTACCTAAATTTATGATGCTTCTTGTATAGGCTTGTAGAGATGCCGCCTTAATTGTTTCCAGGTTGCAACGGGAACAGGTCGACTCTCGGTTTATTTCTACGGACTATCTTGAAGCAAACAAAGACTTGATGGACCATTTGATTTCTGGGTGGGTAAATTCCCTAAAAATATTTTGATTTTTTTGGTTTTTGTGAGAAGATCCGTGTTTTTCATCAAATAGATTGTATCTAATGGTAAGATATTTTGTTGTAATGTTTGTATGATGTATCTTGTAAACTTTTCGGTGGAGAATTACTTTCTACGGTCGATGTTATTATCATTATTTCATCTTTTCATGTTCGTGTCATCTCTATCTCCAGATTTGCAGATCTGGACCTCTCTTTGCATTTTGGAGCTATCTTAAGAGATTGCATCCGACTTCAGAGTATGGCCAGGTACATCATCTGGCCGAGGGATTGCATTATCATTATTATTGTTCTTCTATGTAGAGGGCCTCAGGGGTAAGTTACTTCAGGATAGAAATAGAAACCAAATTAATATAAGATATAAAATATAAAAAGCAAAAAAAAATAAAAATGAATTGCTTATTTTTTCCTTTGAACAGATATGTCTTGGAGTCTGATGGTATGAAGAAATTTTTCGAGTATTTGCAAATTCCAAACTTTGATATAGCATCTGATGCATTTGCAACATTCAAGGTTGGTCAATTCACCGATTTTTGCTTATTAACTTTTTTTTTTTATAGTTACAATTATATATGTATCCTAGTTCACTTCATGCTGTAGGAGCTGATAACAAGGCACAAGTCAACAGTTGCTGACTTTCTTTCAAAGAGATATGACTGGGTACATGTCATTATTCAATAGTATGATTATGATTTTCAGATTTTCTGATACTTCAAATATTTTTATTTTATTTTTTCAGTTTTTCACAGAATTCAACTCACAACTTCTCGAATCTAAAAACTACATGACCAAAAGACAAGCCACCAGGGTAAGTCCTGATAACCTATTGAGCCATAATATTAACTCTCTCTTTCACATTGTGGAAAATCAAGAAAGAAATAAAGTTTAATGAGATATACACAAGTAGACCTTTATATAGGTGGGAGAGAAGATAGGTAAGTGTTTGTCCTTAATGAGCTCTCACTCCCCCTTAACTTGGAGCATGGATACAGACATGCTTACCTTGGAACATAGAAAATAAAAACAAAATAATAAAGTTGATGTAACAGAGTGATGCCATGTTTGATCCGCCATGTAGAGGATGGAGGCACTAGAGAAATGCAAAGTGGCTGAGGGAAACCTCTGCCACTATGTATGGCTGCAAGAAAATTCCTAGGAAGCCTGCTCTGATATCATGTAGAAAAGTAAGATAGAATGAGAAAATTGAATAGAGTTTAATGAGAGATACGTGAGAAAGCCCTTACCTAGTGCTATACGAGGGATAGGATAGAGATTGTTTACTGTTGGCCCATAATGGGCTCGTACACAGATGTTATCTTTAGATATGATGATATTTGATGAAGGATCTAATAATGATTGATCTACAAAGATAACATCTTTTTTCATGATTATTAGCTTCTTGCGGTTGTGTTGATGGAGAGATCTAATGCTGGGACAATGATTCGGTACGTCAGTTCAAAGGATAACTTGAGACTGATAATGAATCTTCTGCGGGTAATTTTCCCCTTATTTCCATTTTCAGCTCATCATACATCCTTCAATGTCGTCTGGAAATATTTTGATTTTGATGCTTTTTGTACCTGAAAATTCAAATTTATTATTTTTTATTAGACAAAAAATCAAAGGTTATGAATGAAAATAGTCTTGAGCACATAAATAGAGTTCACTCATCGAGTGGCTGTGACCATCTTAGAGATTGAGATTAAGAGATCAAATGACCGGTTGATCATCCCCTGGGGCCTTACAATCAAGCGCTTATAGTTAGAGGTTCTCAATTGTAAGAATTGATTAAAATCAAGCTAGATCCGCCGTGGACTGTCTGATCGTAATGATTGTGTCGATTGTAATGTTCATGAGCTCTGGTCTTGCATTTTTTTCATAAGAAGAAAGGTCCATATGCTTTGGCTATGGCGTGATAATAATATCTATTCCCCAATGTCTAACAGGAGACAAGTAAAACCATTCAAGTGGAAGCTTTCCATATCTTCAAGGTATCATCTGTTTAAATTGCATGATTGTCTTGGTTTCGTGTCATTAATTCTTCATACCTTCAGCTATTCGTTACTAATCAGAATAAGCCTCAAGAAATCATTGCCATTTTGGTGGCCAACAAGGCCAAATTCCTCCGGCTCCTGGCTGCCCTAAAAACAGAAAAAGGTCAAACCGGTAGTTTTCATTTTCCAAATTAATTAATTCTGACTATCCTCTCTCTGTTTTGCTCTTCAGAGGATGAGATGTTCGAGGAAGATAAGCAGCTTGTGATGAAGGAAATCGAATGTCTGGAATCAAGATATCATTCCTGATCAGGCACTCCTTGTGGTTGTGATTGATTGCATGATAATAGACTAATTATAGATTAATTTATAAACTCAGCCTTGGGCATAGTTTTACTTGTTCTTTCCTCTAAAGTAATCAATTGAATTTTCAATCTTCTGTGAACGGGGGGACAGGAGTTCTTCATTTTTGAAAAGACGCCATTGTCTTGACATCAGCTCTCTATTTTACTTAATACTGATTTCCCAACTACACGGAAGGCATTGTTATCCTGACATAATCATTCCTGGTAATTTCGTACTTGTACGATAGGCGCATCTAATGACATAACTTACTGTTTCTCAAGGCCAAGAAACTGAAATTTCTGATAGCCAGAATGAAAAGTCAATGATTGTTTTTCTCCCAGTTTCATCAAGGGAAGGAGGAACTAGGGATCTCTTGAATGTTGCATCAGATTTCCAGGATCTTCTGCCTCCTTGTCTGATGTAGGATCTGTGTAATTCGGTTCTTCGACGATTTTCTTTTAGCGGTGGATAAATATGGTTTCATCATCAGTGATGGGAGAAAGGAAGGAGATAAAGGGACTTTTTAAGCAGAAACCTTGCTCGCTTGTGGAGGTGGTGATCCAGATGCGATATATGTCCAACGGAATTCCTGTGATCCGAAGCGTGAGGAGAAGGTAATTATTTTATTATCTCTTTTGGATTTCTGATTTATCCTGAAACATACTTTTTCCTATTTTGGTAGTATATTTATTGTGTGTTATGGAGGATTTACCTGGAAATAAAAGTGAAACTGGTACACAGTTATTGTGGAGGACTTATGCTGCTGTTATTGTCTAAATTTATGCTTCTGTTATTCCTAATGATTGTGTTTCTGTCTAAGCGAATTTCAGAATAACCACATAATGAAATATAGCAAGGTTATAGCCTTATGTTTTTAATGACCACTAATGTTTATGTTTCATCCACTGTTGGAAATCATTCAACGTGAGTACATCAGATTGGTGGCATCCATACCGCACATTGCAAGCGACATAGTGTGGCAGATGCCTTGAGAAACTGGGATCAGAATGAAAGCAATAATTTGTTGGATCTGGATTCACAATATATTATTCCATTTGCAAAAATGGAATCTTGCTGTACTTTTAATTTCATGTTATCACATTTGAATTTATCTTTTGAAGAAAAACTATTCAATAAGAGTACCCCAAAGTGGTGACATTGGTATTACTTATTTATATTACTTATATCATCATGAATCAATTTTCTATTTTGAGATACTTTTTCTTACAAAGCAGCCATCATTTACTATTCACTGGCCTTTGATAAAAATAGGACTGAACCCGGTTGCTCGTTGATGCAGGTGTGTGACATATTAGTAATTACTCTTCAATTGGTCATGTTTTGCGTTTCATTTGGATAGAATTTAGGCTGTTTGATACATTATCTTGTTTTGGATTGTAGAATTATATAATTTTCTTGGAGAATTGAAATCAATACTTTATATAGCAGCGGTGATTTGGAGCCTGTTTCTGAGCTTTGCAGTATATACAGGTGTGTGTGTATATAAATAATTTTCAACCGGGATCCTCCTGGAGATTACCTCCGCTGGAAAGATGCATAACAGTGGGATCCGTGCGCGATTACGTATGTCAATTTTCCACGCACGATCTGTTTTTGATGCATAACAATGGGATTCGGAAAGATCCGCGCACGGTCTGTTTTCTGCGCCCGATCTGTTATGCATCTTCCCACTGTTATGTATATCCATCACTCTCCATCGTTAGAGAATCGGGAATTTTTACTTGGTATGGAGTGAAGATCTTCCTTTATTAACAGAGATCGGATTTCTATAAATAATTTTCTTTTACTTGGTTCCGTACAATATCTTCTATATATTACATTGAGACTCGAGCCGATGATTTTGAGAGGCGGCAATTTTCAGAGGCGATTTTCATCTCTCGATCTGTTTCAGATCGTGTATCCTCTAGTATATATATATATATATATATGAATACCTTGTTTTTCCTTGAAGCAGATGTGTCTTGCAAACTGACAGCGCAATGAAATTCTTTGACTTTGTACAAATTCCAAACTTTCATATAGTGTCTAATGCATTGGCAATTTTCAAAGTTTGTCAAACCATATCTTTTGCTTCTTCACAATCATTTTCAATTTTTAAAATCAAGGTTGTCCTACCTGTACAAACAAGTCTCAAATCAGTGGTTGCTGACTTTCTATTGAAGATTTATGACTGGGATAGTGTAGCTTCAATGTTACCAATGTTTAAAATTATGATATTCAGATTCTCTGTCACCTCAAAAATTTTTCTTAATCTTATTTTTTCAGTTTTTTCATGGAATTCAACTTGAAGCTTCTTAATGAAGCATCTAGTTTTGATTGATCCGCAAAACACTCGTCAATGGCGAAGGACACACCCATCATCAATGAATGATGATTTTGTTAGGTCATAATCTCTCAAATGGAAATTCATTTGTATTATTGTATATTTATGCTATCATTTGATACTGTGAGAGAGCTAGTTTTGACATACATACTAATCTTGAATTGCAACTGATTGCTATTTCTTATAAACTCTTGTGTAATTTTGATTATGAATTTAGTAATGTGTTGTGCTCTGCTTATGAATTTAGACTCATTAGTATGAATTTAGACTCATTAGTATGAATTTAGACTCATTATACTTATTACATCAGTATGAACTTATCTTTGATTTCAGGCAAAGCTGAATATCATTAATTTTCGGGCAATATCATTAATCTTACCACAACATTTTATCATATTCTTAACTAACATTAAGCTAACGGCTATGAAGGGCATTATCGTCCTTATATTTATTTTGTTCCTCTAACCCGATATAAGGAGGGAGCTAGGGTTTGAAATCACGGGGTTTCCTTTTGAGCAATACAAGACAACGCGACACTCAACGATTTGGCGAAAAAAAAACACTTTTCTTTTTCTCTGTGATTTTTGTGAAGACGGAAGATCGGTGCGAAGAGCGATCTTCATCTGGCATCTGATTCGTTTCCTCTTCAGTGCGACGACCACGAACGTTCTTCCAAATCCCTACAGGTTTCCTCATTTTGGGTAGAAGTTTGATTTCAATCCGTTCGTCGTCTAAGTATCAGTTCTTGTTCGTGGCTAACTGTTCATTTCAGGGGTATTGCGAAATGCATATTCTATATTGATTAAGAATACACATCGAATCTTATTTTTCAGCATCTTTCGGGAGTGTCGATCTAGTTGTGTTCTCGTTACTTGCGACCAGTTAATCTGTTGCATATTTCTGTGGTTTCATCATTATCATCAGTAGTTAAATCAGTTCATGTTTTATTACTGCTGTCCTAACTCAATCGTTTGCAGTGGGATTCGGTCAAACCGGTAAGACTATTTGAGATTATACCTACATCATTCGTCCAATCTGTTGCTCTTAAATCAGTCCAAATATCAATCAAAGTAATTGCAAGAAATTAATTTTCTGGGGTAATTTTAATTTTGGTTAGTAGGTAATTTGATAAACTTTATTACTGGTGTTCTAATCATATCTTTTGCAGTGAGGATACGCACAAACCGGTAAGGCTATTTGAGATTGTCCTTATACTATCAGCTCAATCTGTTTGTGAAACTGGTTAACTTTAAATCATATATCAATCAATTTCTAAACTAAAGATTTGTCCACTGTACTAACTGTCTTATTTTCAGAGAACAGGGCCTGACTAGTTAATCCTGGTATACACGAAAATTTGTTTAATTATTTTGCAATCTTTGTCTTACCATAATCTCATTAGCGCATCGTTAAATTATATTGACTCACTGTGTTTCATATTGATCTTAACAACGTTGTTACTAATTTTATTGTCTCACTCTTTATTACTCTAACCCCGTTGTTCTAGTTGCAGGATAAATCTATTATTCTTTACTGAATCGAATTTCAATTGTTTAGAAGATAATCTACACTCGCTTTACCACATTATTACAGTACTCCTTTTTGGACTCAGTTTGTGTCAGTTAGTGTTAAGATCATCATTGTTTTGTTGAAAATTTGATAGAGTCAACAGAAGTCAACTCTGAGTGATAGAGTCAACAGAAGTCAACTCTGAGAGATAGAGTCAACAAAAAGTCAACTCTAGGTCAAGAGTCAACCAAAGTAATAAAAAGTCAACTTTAGCAGAAAGTCAACTCTAGGTCAAAAGTCAACCCAAAGTCAACCAAAGTCATAAAAAGTCAACTTTAGCAGAAAGTCAACTCTAGGTCAAGAGTCAACCCAGAGTCAACCAAAGTCATAAAAAGTCAACTTTAGCAGAAAGTCAACTCTAGGTCAAGAAGTCAACCCCGAGTCAACCAAAGTCATAAAAAGTCAACTTTAGCGAGAAAGTCAACTCTAGGTCAAAAAGTCAACCCGGAGTCAACTAAAAGTCAGAAAAATTCACATAGTTAGTTTGTAGTAAGTACATTGACTCACATCTAGAAGATTGCAGTATCTCATTAGTTGAGACGAGGAGAGGTCTAGACCTCTAGAGCGGGAAGATCGAGTAAAGCCGGAAGACAAGGTCTCGGGTCACCAGTGGTCAGCGGCATTAGCAGAAGAGGCACGACAGGGCGTGAAGGGACGAGCGATCAGGTGGAGATTAGGCTGAGGAAGTCAGGGCGTCCAGGAGCCGAGGAGGTCGAGGCCTAGTGGGTAGTGCCGTAGGAAAAGGTGAAGGTGAGTGTTAGGTTTGCCGTAGGGGGCAAATCTAAAACCTTGTATTTGAACATCATCCTTCACCCTTTGAGTGGTGAGAGGATTAGGTTTTATTTGGTGAGGAGGAGGCTCCAAGTCTATAGTACTCGGGACTGGATTAAGGGACATTAGGTCCCCCAACCAGTATAATAATATTTGGTGCATTGAGTGAAGAAGAAGGGAGTGATTAAATAACGAATCATATTAAACAGACATTTAGAATCGATAAAGTAAAAATAACACCTTAAACCTAATTCACCCCCCCCCCCTTTAGGTTAAAGACCACCCTATTGGGAGTTTTTAGATACCTATTAAGTGATTCAATTCAGCTACCTCAAAGTAACTCACAAGTTTCATTAAGTGCAAGGGCATATAATTTAAATTTGTTGATGATGGGCTGATTAATTAGAATTCAGAGGCTTAAGTCATCCACTTCTCTGAAAATAGATGGCTGTGGGCCTTGAGTAACCCAATAGTTATAAAACCCTCTCCTCAGTACCTTGGTGAAATCAAGAGGCTAACTCGGGAAGACTCAAAAGACAACCCTTTGAAGAATTCAAGAACTTGAGAAAACAAGCTATTTTTCTTAAGTTACAAAAGAAGATCACCTGAAATTAGCTATTAATTGGTACAATTATCCTCTTCTTCCTACCAAAGAGGTCAGCCCATTGTGAGAACCTTTAACCCCGGAGTTCTTCTCACCTTGACATTCTTATTCTTAGGGTGTCACCAATCCTTGTCATGGCCAAGCTTGACCATGGTTAATTCTATAGCCCTTCCTAGGTGTCCCTATGTGGTCTCCGATGCCTTCACTACCCAAGCTTGAGCACAGTTAACTTTGAAGTTCTTTTCCACCCTATTGCCCCTCTAATAAAAGAGGAATTAAAAAAAATTGAAAATATGAATTTGTTGATTGACTCATGTATTTTTACTTGTCTTTTATTATAATACTTATTCTAAAGAATCTTGATGCAAATTTGTTGTTCTTTCATGTTTGACCTACAATTATCTATACCATCAACATAATTATTGAGACAGGTCTTGGAGTTTCAAATAGCAAGCTCTTCTAAGCATAATGATAAAGAGTATCCTATATACTAAATCAATCATTTCTCCTTAAAAAGCCTTTTTAATACAAAGATGAGATGGTTTTATGTTAAATTGTGAAGGCACCTCCTTTTTAGCACAATCTTGTTTTGTTAAGCCCCCCCCCTTTTTGCCCTTCTACGACACCTCCTCGTCCAATCCCACACAAGTTCCTTTTAAAAATAATTCTAACACTTAAAAAAATAATTTCTGAATAGAAATCTGGATAGGCATGAATAGCTATAGAGATTAGCCAAATTTGCCAATATACCAAAAGAGCTGTCCAACTAGATCTAACAATTGAGAACCAATCAAAGTCTATCAGTTAAAGCCCAAGTTAACCTACTTTGCAGGCCTTTGACTAAACATGTGAAGCCCATTGAAGCCCACTGTCAACATATGAATTTGGACCCTCAACATACGAACAACATATTTTCATTTGATCCCAATGGCTATGTAAATCACTCAACAAATAAAGCAAGTATATCTTCTTCAACAACAAAAGAATTAATCTTAATTTTGGTGTCTCTCTTCTCTCTCTCTACCCCATTCTGCTATGGATCCTTTTCTTTCTTTATGATATTAGAGCCATCGAGCTAACGTCTCATTCCCCACCCAATGAGGGAAAAAAGAAAGCAAAGTTGAAACCAAAAGATATAGCGAATTCGATGCCAAAATATTTAGCAATTTTGTATGGAGAAATGTCAGCACCAACCTCTTAATTGGAAGTGGCCAACTAGCCAATCAAACTTTACACATCTCGCTCATCATATTATAAACCTTGAGTTTATTATTATACTTGAGTGATATTTATAATAAAGTCTAAGGATGTGTGCAATAAAAAGTAAATTATGTTGAGATCTCACTTCGCTTATTTCTTATCTATAAAAATTATTTAAAAATGCACATATCCATCGAATGCTTGTTCTTGTTCATATCTTGAGAATGCTTGATTCCATAACCATTTTTGTGGAGAGAATAAAATGAGGAATTGGGTACTCTTTTGAAAAAGAGTTCACTAAGTTGATATGTATGGTTACCTATATGGTTTTTCACCTTAAAATTAGCCAAGATAATTCATACCAAATATAAGTAATTCTTGGTACTAAGACGCCGATAACATCTTTTCAATGGATATATATTACTATCAAAGATCAAATATATCAAGATGTAAATGAAGGTGATTATGTGGTCAATATGGGATTGTCCACCCTTGGTTCTATGATGAGATATGTTGGTGGGGACACCTAAAAAAAGATGAAGCACAAAGGCAATGCAACTTAAGGAGAAATTCAATGATTAGAAGTCATCCATATCAAGCAAACAAAAAATATTCTGATCTTGAATGAGAATTCAAATCTATATTATTGTATGACATGTAGATATCTAAGGACTTTGAAGAAATAAAGAGATGTTGGTCCATGAATATGGGAGAGCCACCCCCCTCAATCCTTTTGTGTCCCTAAAAGATCTCTCTTGACTTGGCCAACCCCTCTCCTAAACTAAAACCTTTAGTCTTGAGCCTTTTACCTAGTCAAAAAAATTTCCTAAAATTTAGGAACCCTTGATAGACTCAAACTACCTTTCCCTAATTTCAATAACTTTTTTCTAAAGCTATCTCACTGCAAGCTTCAAGTTATTTGCATCCTAGACCCTTCCTTGACCAAGGCAACCCTCAACTCATGATTTTAGACCAATTAATATTACAAAATTTCATAATTTTTTCAGCAATCTTGTACTTCCATGTTGTTCCCATTCCCCATGCCTTGAAGCATCCCTTGGAAGAAACTCCTTAGAAGCACCATTTGGAAGCACCCCTCGAAAGCACCTCTTGGAAGCATCCCTCGGAAGAACCCCTTAGAAGTACCCCTTTGAATTGCCTATTGGAAGAAACACCTGGAAGCATCCCTTGATTGTACCCCTTGAAGAGGCACATCTCCTCCTATAAAATAAGATCATTTTTGACGAGAGAACTCTAAATCATTACCGAAAGACTGAATACCGAACTGAAATCGACACCGTCGGTTTTGAAAAACCGGGCAAACCAAAGTCCAGTTTTCTTCTGGTGTCGGTTTTGGTTTGGGGTTTCGAGGGAACCGTGCTTTCTCTCTCTCTGATGATAGGAGAGAGAGAGAGGGAGAGGCGGAGCGTGGGAGGGAGGGACAGAGGGGGAGAGAGAGACACACAGAGACAAAGACATAGTTGGGAGGGACGGAGGGAGAGGGAGAGTGATAACATGCTATTTATACATGAATTTACATGATTATTAATGCAAATAAAAGCATTAATTACTCCAAATGTATGCATGTTATCATATTTTAAGTATATTTCTATCATTTTGCATAATTTCATGTTATCATCTAAAAATACATCAATTTATGGATAAGTATTCATAATTAAACATTATGATTTTTAATCCTAATTATATTTAAGATCATAAACCATGTTTTAATGATGAAAATATAAGAGAAAAGATCTTTTATTAACATTCATGTATTTTTATAAATTCATTTTATAAGATATATGAATGTATTTATTTAATTCAAATTTATTCTATTATTATTTTAATATTTTGACTTTTTAAAAGGATAGATTATTCAATTTCTGATCCAATAAAAAAAATTTGAACTAATTTGGAGTTGTATTTTGAAAGTTATGATTTTTACAATTTTTAGGAAATTTTATGGAATTTTTCTGAATTTATTTAAGTATATTTTCGATTTTTAATTGATTAAAAATAAAAAAAAGGGTAAAAAGGGGTTTGTTATTCGCGCGGACCCATGTGGATGCAACGTGGCACGCAAGGCCACGTGGCAGAGTGATAACATGTTATTTATGCATGTAATTACATAGTTATTAATCCATATTAATGCATTAATCATTACAAATATATGCATGTTATCATCTTTTAAGTATATTTCTATCATTTATGTGTAAATTCATGATTAGATCTTAAAATACATCAATTTATGGATTATTATGCATAATTAAATATTTTAATCTTTAATCCTAATTATATGTATGATTATAATCATGTTTTAAAATTGAAAATAGAAGAGAAAACACTTTTATTTCCATTTATGTATTTATACGAATTTATTTCATATAATACATAAATGTATAAAATTAATATAAATTAATTCTCTTATTATTTTAATAATTTGACCTTTTAAAATGATAGATTATTTAATTCTGAATCCAACAAAACAAATTTGAATTAATTTGGAGTTGTATTTTGAATGTTATGATTTTTACAAATTTATAGAATTTTCTGGAAATTTTTCTGAATTTAATTTGATTTATTTTCGAATTTTTTTATATTTAATTTAAGTAAAAAATGGGAAAATGCGTTCTTGACCCATTTCCGCTTCCAATGAATGCTTAAGATCAAAATTTGATTGAAAGAGAAGGAAGAATTTACATCTTGAACTCCATCTTCGTCTTCGAAAATTCGGAATGAATAGCCTTGCATCCGGCGATTAATTTGATCATTTCGAAGGCTACTTTGGGTTAGGTTGCGTGAATTCTTCATAATCTTTCATCATTTAGTGTTAATTTTAGTTTTAGAATCGTAGATTTAGTTTAATTTAGATTTAATTTCGGTTTTCAATCGTTTTTCGAAACGAAAATTTCTTCTATCTTCAAACTTCGATTTCTCTTCGAATTCTTATCCAAATCACCTAATTTTTGATTCCGTGGATTCAATTTTGAGTTATCTTTCTTAATATACTAAAATGCCCAATTTCTAATCTCAATTCATTGTCCGATTTGACCGAATTTCAAAGATATCTCTCAAATTTCCCTAATTCTCCGTGGATTCGACCCTTAATTACCATTATACTAATTAATTACTTTGATTAATCATAAATTGGTAATATTAGGACTTTATTTTGACACTAAGTCGTGTGCATTCAACGACCATACGATTTAGTCTCGTCACAGAGCCACGTGGACCCACGCGAGCGCCTGCGTGCCTCGGATGTGACGTGTGCATATTTATATTTGCTCGTAATATAGGGTTATAGTACATATAAGCATCCGATATTCGGATTTACGCTAACCCTCATATTCTCTCTACATTATCAACCCGGAGAATTCCTTTTTATTTCTCCGTGTGGCACTATGTTCCCTTCTTTTATTTTATTTTCAGGACACGTGGAACTATGCGAGGTGTTGGATTAAAATCGTGTGGATCATCGCGCGTCGATGCGGTGGACTTTAGGTCTACGCAATCACCGATCAACGTACGTGCCTTAATGGGGAGTTAAGCGAATCAATATCAATCGTCCATCTCCGGAGTTATAACGGTTGAGATTCGACGCATCCGATGGACATCCGATCGTTCGCAATCATTGGATGAAGATCCAACGGACAAATTGAATCAACGCGCCGCTTCACACGATCAACGTGGATGCATCTTGACGCTCCATCACCTATCGAACGATCACCGTTTAAACGCACCGATTCACCAAAAGACGCTTCATCGCGACCGTCGATCGCGATGCGACCGTTGATCCGACGGTTACGCCTCTTTTCTCTTTAAATATAACTATTCTTCGTGAACGGAAGACACCCTTGGATTTTCAAGATTAATCGAAATGTTTAGACACCACAATTCAAGCATCCATCGATTTAGATATCTTCTTGACTCGTTTTCGCATCCGAGGAGTATCTGAAATCGAAAATTGATCGAGAGATCAAGGAGAAATCACATCTTGAACTTCAACTTTGTCTTCGAAAATGCTGAATGAAAAGCCATGCATCCAGCGATTAATTGGATCATTTTGAAGGCTACCTTTGGGTTAAATTGTGTGTTTTCATCTTTCATCATTTAGTGTTAATTTTATATTTTGAATCGTAGATTAAGTTTAATTTGGTTTTAATTTTGGTTTTTAAATAAATTTCACGATACAAATTTTATCCCATTTTCAAACTTCGATTACTCTGCGAATTCTCATCCAAATAACTTGATTTTTGATTCCGTGGATTCGCAATTGAGTTATCTTTCTTAATATCATAAATCGTCCAATTTCTAATCTCAATTCGTCAGTCCGATTTGATTGAATTTCAAATATATCTCTCAAAATTCTCTAATTCTCTGTGGATTCAATCCTTATTTACCATTATACCCTTAAATTCGTGAATTAATCTTAAAATTGGTAAGTTTAGACTTTATTTTGACACGACATCGTGTGTATTCAACGACCATACGATATCGTTGCGTCAGAGAGGGAGGGAGAGAATTTTTAACGGTAGAAGGTAACATAGTTGCGGAAGAAAAATGTTTTTTTCTTCTTCCGCCCCCTGAGAGAGAGAGGGTGGCAGAAGGGAGTGTGGGAGGGGGAGAGAGGGAGGGATGAAGGGAGGGAGGGAGAGAGAGAGAGCGAGGGACGGAGAGAGGGAGAGCGAGGGACGGAGGGGGAGAGACAGAGACACATAGAGAGGGAGGGATGAAGGGAGGGAGAGAGAGAGGGAGAGCGAGGGACGGAGGGGGAGAGACAGAGACACATAGAGAGGGAGGGATGAAGGGAGGGAGAGAGAGAGGGAGAGTGAGGGACGGAGGGGGAGAGACAGAGACACATAGAGAGGGAGGGATGAAGGGAGGGAGAGAGAGAGGGAGAGCGAGGGATGGAGGGGGAGAGACATAGACACAAAGAGAGGGAGGGACAGAGGGAGAGAGAGAGAGAGAGAGAGCGAGGGAGGGAGGGACGGAGGGGGAGAGAGAGAGTGAGAGAGGGACGGATGGACGGAGAGGGAGAGAGAGTGAGGGAGGGACGGATGGAAGGGGAGAGAGAGAGTGAGGGAGGGATGAATGGAGGGGGAGAGAGAGACAGCGAGAGAGGGATGGACGGACGGAGAGGGAGAGAGAGAGAGAGATCGAGGGATGGATGGACAGAGAGGGAGAGCACGAGGGAGGAAGGGGGAGAGAGAGAGAGAGAGGGAGGGAGGGAGGGAGGGAGAGAGAGAGCGAGGGAGGGAAGGAGAGAGAGTTAGTGAGGGAAGGAGGGAGAGAGAGAGTGAAAGGGAGAGGAGGAGAAGGAGAGAGATGATTTTATGAAATTCTATTGTTATTTTTTCCCTAACTATAATTAATGGTTAAAGTTTATCTATTTAAGACTTTTATCTTAAATTATTAATGTATTGTATTCATGCTATTAGGAAGTGTTAATCTCTTATCATTCGTTTGTGAAACATGTGTTATATATATATATGAATAGTGGTGTCAATTTTTTTACATAATTTATGTTCAGTTCTAATAATGTTTTACCAAAAGTATAGGTTTAACCAAACCGACACCGAAAAATACTATCACCGATACCAAACTGAAGGTAGCTATAGATCTACGTTCTCACAAAAAACGGTACCAACACTGGAACAAGAGAACCCCATGTTTGACTATCTCATCAATTGATTGAATAAAAAATTGACACTTTCTCTTCATCAAAGAATAATGAATTAAATGTGTAAAAGTGCATTATCAATGGACTACCTAGGTGTGTGATGGACGTGTTGAAGAAGTGCCATGTCAATGCCACCTTAGTAGCTTGCCACCTTGATAAATTTCTTATTATGTGCAACCTCAACTATGTGACAAGGCACATATTTTTTTTTTCTTTTCTCTTTAAAATAAATGTAAAACCTCCTAAAATTTATTGAAAAATCCCTAAACCTTATAAAATCAATATCTTTCAAATCATTAATATTTTGTCCAACAAATTTTTTCTTCATTGGATCAAGAAATTAATTTTTTATATTTTTACGTCATAGTAAATTTGAAGTCTAACTTTGAAATGTCATCAATATCAAAATCTTCTCATTTTTCTCTTTATTCTTAAAATTACATCTCTTGAAATCTCAAATACAAATAAAATAGAATAATTAACAAAAAAATTGATCTTTAAGTCGGTCAATTGATTATCAGAAAAAATGTGCCTTTTAAGAATTGAATTTAGATCAATTCATTAAGGCTTTAAAATTACATTTTAAGAACTTGAGTAAAATGATATGATATTTTTAGAAATACAAGAAAACATGATAACATGCATCATGGAGATAATAATTATGCATTAAAAATACTTAATAATTATGTTATTTATATACGTAAAATGCATGTGTGTGGGTCATGGTCAACATCCATTTAGAGGCACAACAGTTGTTAAAAGATATTATCTAGCCTATTAAGGGCCTCTTCCTCTCTCTTGTACATAAATCAGTGTAGTTTTGCCTTCTCTCTTGCTGCAATGAACTCTTCTTTTTCATATGGTATCAAAGCATGACTATTAGGGTTCCTTGAAGATATCATCATCTAGGGTGGTGGAGGTTTCCCCTACACTGACCTATACTTCTCGAGTCATCTAATTTTCTCTTTATTAGGGTTGTCACTATTGTTGTTGATGGATATTATGTGACCTACAAGCCAAAGCATACTTTCATATATCTATTTTATATTCATTGAAAATAAACTTATTCATTGTCCTTCTTGTGTGATGTCGGTAATCAAGTCTACGAGCATATGTAATGACTTAGTGAATTATAATGAGATCACAATTAAGTGATCACTAGTCTTTAAACATATGCTCTAAATATTCTTATTTAAGGAATTCGAGAAGCTCATGAATTCATCTAAAACGAATATGAATATTTGACCCGATTCTCATGATGAGTATGGTTGATTCATGAAGCGAGACCACGAGGTCGTTGAAAACACACGGTCTCATCTCAAAATAAAGTCCAAACTTACCAATTTTATGAAATTAATTTGAATTGAGGGGTATAATAATAAATATGGGTCAAATCCATAGGGAATTAGGAAAATTTTTTGATGATCTATTCGAATTTGATCAAATCGGACGATAAATCAATGATTGACCCATATTTCAAGAGATTTGGTGTCTAAATAGTTCAATTTGATTGAATTGCTCTCGAATGCCTTACAATCTCGAAGACCATCTTAATTTATAGGCAATTTGGGCGTAACCGTCCGATGAAACGCATCAACGGCTTTGATGAAACGCAGTAATGCGAATCATTACCGTTAACTCGTGACCGTTGGATCGCGATCGGATGCATCAGATGAAACGGATGTCGTTGGATCACGATCGCACGCATCAGATGCATTTTCAGTCGATTTAAAACGCATCCGGTGAGCCCGATTTTGCCACGTTCCCCCCTCTTCACTTAAGTGAAGATCAACGGTTGAGATTTCACGCGCGATCGGACGACCACGATTCGCTACGTCGCATCACGCTCCTGATCATCGATCGCAATCGATTGGACGCTCCAGATTGCACCACGTCACCTGCGCACTTGAAATAATCTGAAAATTCGATTTTAAATTAGAAAAATTGATTTTTAATTCCGAAAAATCCTTAGAAATTCATTAAAAATTCAGAAAAATCTGGAAAAATCCCTAAAAATTAAAAAATTCATAACTTTCAAAATATAACTCCAAATTAATCCAAATTTCTTTAATTTGATGAGAAATTTAATTATCTATCATTCTAAAAATTCAAATTAAATAAATAACAAGAGATTTAATTTCTATTTCAAAAATACATTCATTTCTTAAAGATTTTAACTTTAGAAAATTAAATGAATGTTTTTAAAAATGATTTCTCTCATTACTTAACTTCAAAAACTAATTATAATCTCAAGTAAAGATGGGTTATAAAATTATTTATCTTTAATTCATCGTAATTAACCCTAAATTAAATTATTTTGAGATTATAATGACTTTTTCATAGAATGATAGATAAATACTCATTAAATATGATAACATGCATAGGAATGAAATCTCTTATGCCTTAATATGGATTAATAATTATGTATTATCATATTTAATTAGCATTTTATCATTGATCTTATAGCTATTAGTGTGGAGACACCTAAGATAGATAGTGGGTACTCTTTGGAGAAAGTGTTCACTGAATTGATCTATATAAATCCTTGAGTGGTGTTATAACTAATAGTAAATCAGGGTTGATTCATATCATGGTTGTGTATATGGTTCTTTGACCCATGACACTAAAAACATCTTGTGGATGGATGACCATGTTTTTGATTGTCACTTATAAATCCTTAGCAATGAGATATCTAAAATTATAATCTATTGGATATGACATGAAGTCTTTGTCGGTGATTGTGTGGTCAAGATGGGTATTTCATTGGAAACATCATATATCTTGGTCAAGATAGTCAAGATGTGGCTTATAGGCCACATGATATCCATCAATTAGTGGTGCTAAGATTTCTATCGACCGACAATGTTGTAGATCCAGTGACTAAGCCCTTAGCTCAAGAAGTTTTATGAGTGTCATTGCACAACTATGGGGTTGATGCACAAGGGTGATTGGCTTTAGTCCAAGTGAGAGATTGATGGATATTATGTGGCCTATAAGCCAATCACACTATCATATATATATTTATGTTCATTGAAATGAAGTTTATTCATTGTCATTATTGTGTGATATTTGCAATGAAGTCCATGGGCATGTGCAATGACTAAGTGAATTATAATGAGATCATAATATAGTGATCACTAGTCTTCAAACATATGTTCTAAACATTCCTATTCATGGGATCTTTCGAGAAGGACATCAAATTATCTGGAAAGAATATCGCTATCTAATCCAACTCATATCATGAGTATAGCTGATCCTGTAGCCATTGGTGTGGAGACACTAAGGATAGATAGTGAGTGATCTTTGGAGAAAGAGTTCACTGAATTGATCCGTATGAATTCTTGAATAGTATTATACCTTACTGTCAATCAGGTTGATTCATGTCATGGTCATGTATGGGGTCCTTTGACTTGAGACATCAAAGATATATTGTGGGTGGATGATCATGTTTTGATTATGACTTAAAAATCTCTAGTCACGGAATATCTAAAATGTTATATATTGGATATGACATGAAGTCCACGAAGATGATTGTGTGATCAAGATAGGATCATCCGCCCTCGGTATTTGAGGAGATTGACTCAAAGAATGAGATGCGATGAAATCCTTGGCCAAGGTAGTAGAAATACCGGAGAAGAACTTCTCGATGATTTCTACACGTATCAGTACTAAGTTGGGTGACCGATTAGGGTTTGACAGTTGACCATACCCTAAGTCATTCATGAGTCTTGTGCGGATGAAAGATTATACATACATGGTAATCGATGACGGGAAGGTTCCATAAGTAAGTTCTTACATACTCCATATCTCCTAGAGTACATGGTGTAGCTTGGCACCCAACGGGCTGAAAATTCAACATATCGATTGGGTTAAGCATCCATTAATGGATATAAGCTAACCCACTAAACCTCTCCACTTATATACACAATTTTTGCCTTGATTTTAGCCATGTAAGACTATTTTTCTTTCTTTTGATGCGCAGGTGATGTGGCACATTCTGAAGCGTGCAATCATGTGAATCAATCGTGATTGTCGATTTTCACTTAAAGCGTGGGGTATGTGACGCATAACAGCTCGTCATTGAATTATTTTAAAACAATTTAGTCTCATCCATTTAATTGATGAGTTATAACAGCTGAGATTAGACACTCCCGATAGACTCCCATGGACATGTGTTGCATCTCGAGCGCTCAATGAAGATCAAACGACAAGCATTACACGACACTTCTTCTTCATGCATGGCTTGGCAAAATCTAAACTCTCCATCTTTGATTAAATGGACGAGAATTAACAGTGACGATTGTCATCTGAGCATTTCATCTGAACTATTGATTGAAGATGAAGAGGCAATTGAATGATCACACCCAAATGCAATGTATTTATACCCTTGTTCTTCAATGGAAAGAGCATTTTTTGATGTTTTGAGCAATCAAATTATTTCTACATCTCAATCCTTTAATCAATTTCTTTCTTTTTCTTCTATACTCATTTTTGTGTCCATGGAGTGCTTGAAAGCGAGATTTTATTGAGAGAATAAAGAGAAATCGCTCCTTGAACACTAAATTTTTGTTATTCGAAATGTGGAATGAAAAGCCTTGATCTAGTCATGAATTGGATCATTTCGAGCATGATTTTGGGTTAGATTATGAGTTTTCTCCCTAATTATTCTTCCTGACCATGGTTCCCTTCTCCCTAGCTGATGGTCTTGAACGCTCAAGATAATGGTTTGTGTCCACTTCATTTAATTTTACCAATATAGAAACCATTTGACGGAAATGACCTTCCCATATAAAGCTTACTAGATCCGCGGGACAGCAGACCCCTGAACGGCCTCCTTTTTAATTTCCTCGTCCTCTCCTCTTAAACCATGCACTCCTCGTCCGTTTTCCCGCGCTCGCAATGGGAAAGCAGAAGCAGCTCGTCATTTCCCGTTTTTTCTCCCCCAAGGTTCCCGACACCGAGAACTCCAGCGACCAAGTAGTCTCCAGATTTTTCTCCCCTCGAGTAAACTACCCGCGTCAGAACTCCAAGCCTTCTACTCCCCCCAAAGTCTCAGGCACAGTCTCCTTCTCTCCATCCAAACGAGCCCTTTTTAAGAAACAGAAGAAAAAACCGTCTTTGAACTCTCCCCTTCATCAGAAATTCGTCAACAAGCTATTAGACCTTCCGGGTCATTCTTCTGCCGAAAACACCACCGTTCAGGATGTCAAGTACACTCCGCTGGAGCAGCAAGTCGTGGAGCTGAAGAAAATGCACCCCGATGTCTTACTGATGGTGGAAGTCGGTTACAGGTATAGATTTTTCGGCGAGGACGCCGAAACTGCCGCTAAGATTTTAGGAATTTTTGCCCACGTAGATCATAATTTTCTTACTGCAAGTGTTCCAACTTTTCGGTTGAATTTTCATCTGAGGAGATTGGTGAGTGAGGGGTTTAAAGTTGGGGTGGTGAAGCAGCAGGAAACGGCTGCAATTAAGGCTCATGGATTGAACCGTTTTGGGCCTTTCTCGAGGCAATTGTCTGCTCTTTACACGAAGTCTACCATTGAGGCTGCTGAGGATACTGGGGGAATTGATGAAGGGTCGTCCGGATCGAATAGTAATTACTTGTTCTGCGTCGTGGAAAGGTGTTTTTTGATCAAGAAAGGACGTGACGCTGAAGAGAGTTTTGATGTAAGAATTGGGGTAGTTGCGGTGGAGATATCGACGGGGGATGTTATTCATGGGGAATTCAATGATAATGTCATGAGATCAGGGCTCGAGGCGGTTCTCTTGAGTCTCTCCCCTGTGGAACTTATCTTGGGAGAACCCATTTCCGCGCGGACTGCGAAGGTGATTTGGCTTCTTGTACTTTGAATCAGATAATGTTTGATGGTTATTTCAGTCTAAGGTGGAATTCAATTGAATTGGTGAAAACAAGAGCAAATAAAAGGAAAGTTGATGTTTGTCTTGACCTCTCGTTAGAAATCTGAAGGCTACTTACTTTTGATCCACATATAAAATACTCAGTTGCTTTTTCTCTCGTATTACATTCCTTGAAGATATTCTGGGTAAATTTAGAGTTCTAAATTTCGGTTCCTTAGCTTTTGCTGGGCTACGCCGGAACTGCATCTGAAGTCCGGGTTGAACGCGCTTCCCGAGATTGCTTTAATCATGGAGGTGCCCTTGCAGAAGTGATGAGTTTGTATGAAACTGAAGCTGACGGAGGACATTCTGATGATCATCAGGAACAGACCACGAACGGTGAAAAGGAGACAGATCATTCCCTTGGAGTGGAGGTATAACCCCTGTTTTTCTTTCAAAATATTCTCTCTATCCCCCCCCTGGTCCTGATTAAGGGCGATTCCTTCTGCGTTCACAGGGAATTATTTCAATGCCTGAGCTGGCTGTCCAAGCATTAGCACTGACGATTCGTTACCTCAAACAATTTGGTTTTGAAAGGGTTCTGCAGTTGGGCGCATCCTTTCGACCACTGCGCAGCAACTTTGAAATGAACCTATCCGCGAACACTCTATGTCAGTTGGAGGTAATGTGATGGATGTATTAATGTTTGTTATGAAGCATTGACAAAGTTTGGCCCATGATCCTATAGAATTGTAAAATTTTCAAGAAGCATTTTTAATTTGAACGGCTTCTCCCCTTGCTGACTCTCCCATATTACATTCAAAGGTTTTGAAGAACAAATCAGATGGCTCCACGGAAGGAACCTTACTCAATGAGATGAACTATACACATACCTCTTTTGGACTTAGACTTCTCAAACATTGGGTAAATATGCAAATCCCTGTTTTCCTTCACTCGATCAGCTTGTTTTTATATTGAAAACGCCGGATATTCAGCTTTGCATCATGTCAATATCATTCCCCATAACTATTAATCCTCTTTTCAGGTCTCACATCCTCTCTGCGATAGAGTTTCAATATTAGCTCGTCTGGATGCTATTTCTGAGATCTCAGACTCAATGGGCTCATGCAACATTTCTCCTGTGCTCACTGATGGTATTCCATCCGGAAAATCCGTGAATCCTCAGATCAATCTCCTGATTTCTTCTGTTTTAAAGAAATTGGGGAAATTGCCTGATCTCCAACGAGGAATTTCTAGAATTTTTTATAGAACGGCCACCCCAGCTGAGGCAATACCTGTTAACTATGTCTTATATTATTCCCTTTCATTATTCTTCCCTCTGACTTGTTAATTTTTATCTTTTTGTGGCAGTTCATTGCAATCATGCATGCAATATTGCTTACTGGTAAAGAGCTTCGAGGACTTCTCTCAGACGACGACAGAATAGAGTCCAACATTGTTCGCTCTGGTTTACTTAGAAGATTAATTTTGACCGCTTCATCAACATCCGTGATTTCTCATGCTGTAAAACTTCTCTCCTGCCTAAACAAGGATGCCGCTGACCAAGGAGATATGCAGCATTTATTCAACCTTTCCCATAATGAATTTCCTGATGTACAATCTCTCAAGAATATCATTTTCAGCATAATTATGATGTTTGTAATCTCCTCTTTTCTTCTGAAGCCAGGTTTTAGCAAGTCAAACAGCTTGTAACTTAGCAGAAGAAAGGCTGGGTTTGTTGATTATCCAGTACCGGAAGCAGCTTGGAATGCGCCATTTAGAATTTACAACTGTTTCTGGAACAACACACTTGATTGAAGTAATTTCAATAAACCTACCTCAAGATTACAGTTTACTTCTTTATTTAATAACTCCCGGATGATGTCACAGTTGCCAGTAGAGAAGAAGGTGCCTTCTGATTGGGTGAAGGTCAGCAGCACAAAGAAGGCAAACAGATACCACCCTCCAGAAGTGCTGAAATCCTTAGATGAGCTACTGCTTGCAAAAGAGGAGCTCACAGTTTGCTGCAGAGCTGCCTGGAACAAATACTTGAATGGATTTGGGAAATTTTACGGTGAATTTCAAGCAGCCGTTCAGGCCCTGGCTTCTTTGGACTGCCTTTTTTCTTTATCTACTGTTTCTAGAAAGCAGGTAAAGGGGTCAATTCAAAAATGAGTGGTTTGTGTTTCTTATGATTGTAGTTTCTAATGGTTTTTTTTATGGCAGAACTTTGTTCGGCCAGTCTTTGTTGATGATGATGAGCCGAGTCAGATTCAAATTCTGTCAGGTCGCCACCCGGTATGGGTTCATCAGACATTCTAGATACTATCTTTATTTTTATGCCCTTTTTTTGTTTTTAAGCTCCTTTGTAATGCTCTTTATAAGTTCTGCAAAATGTGGCTTACCCATTAGGGTTAGCACATAACCTAGATTACAGCGGGCATTTCGATTTTGATGGCTGACACTGGTGATCTAGGGTTTATTTTATGGTCATTATTCCTTGCTTTCTAAAATAATTTCTAACTAGGGTTTCTATTTCTCTGTGCAGGTGCTTGAATCAATGTTAGGGGATACTTTTGTCCCTAATGACACAAATTTGCACGCAGATGGTGAATTTTGTCAAATTGTCACTGGACCGAACATGGGAGGCAAAAGCTGTTACATTCGTCAGGTTGCTCTCATTTCTATCATGGCCCAGGTGAGTTGAGACTCTCATCTCATTCCAAAAAAAAAAAGCCATTGAATTTCGTATCTTTTAACCCTAATTCTGAAAATTCCATGCATTGATAGATGGGTTCATTCGTACCGGCATCATCCGCAAAATTCCATGTTCTAGACGGGATCTATACTCGAATGGGATCATCGGATAACATTCTTCAAGGGAGAAGCACCTTTCTAGAGGAGCTCAGTGAAGCCTCCCAAATACTCAACACCTGTTCTTCCCGTTCGCTGGTTATTATCGACGAATTAGGGCGAGGGACGAGCACTCACGACGGATTCGCCATCGGTTATTCTGCCCTTCATCATCTCCTCCAACAAAGGAAACCCATGGTTCTGTTCGTGACCCACTTCCCAAAAATGAAGGACATTCAACTGGAGTTTCCCGGATCCGTCGGCACGCATCACGTTTCATATCTGACGCACGTGACTGATCATTTTAACCAAGTGTCGCGTGATCCCAACGATATTACCTTTCTCTATAAAGTCGTCCCCGGCGCTTCGGATAGAAGCTTCGGTCTAAACGTTGCCCGACTCGCCCAGGTAATTCTTGCCAAAAATAGAAAATCTCAAACAGCGACTTGACGAGACGTTCTCTCTCTACAGCTACCATCCAACTGCATTGAAAGAGCATCGGCAATGGCGGCAAAGCTGGAACAGATGCTGTCGTGTCGCTTAATGGACCGTGACGCGGCACGCACATTAAGGGGCGAGGAGGATGTTGCGGGATTTGAAATCGTTCTTCGAAAATTCTTTCAACGTCTATATTCCTTTTCCCGAGATGTCAACTCCCTGAAAACCGCGGCAGATCTTGCGTTAGCCTGTACGAACCGTATTTTTTATCATTAGCTGTCCCCTTTAATCCTTTATTCTTCAATATCATCATGAATTCATGATATTCTGATATTCTATTTATGGAAAAATGAGTGGTCTGCCGTTTATCAGTTTTATTCTTCAGATCCTCGCGTCGGTCTCTGCAGCGTCTTTTGATTCTCCCGTAGAGAGGAGGAACCGGCTTTCGAATTTCTATTTTTGCATTTATTTAATCCTTAGGAATTAGGTTAATCTCGCTGTTTATTGCGCGCGTCTGCGTTGACTGGCTTTTATCGACGTCACTGACGCGGAGAATAGTGGGTGGAAAAATGGGGAAAGTCAATGCCACGTGGAATATCTACTTGTGGCTCGCAGGCTCCCGGTGGGGAGGTCTGGGGATGTTTCAGGCCCTGATTAGTCCACGTGGCTTCGGACAGGGAGACGATCTTTTCTGTGGCGCTTGGGACTTGGGAGCTCCTCCAAGAAGAGGCGGACGTTTGACCACCTTCCTCCTCTCTCCTCCTCCACTGCATCTCCTTTCTTCCCACCGTTGACAGGATCTCATCTCCCCAATATCTCAGAAGTGGAATACCTAAATTGCCCCTAAATCTCTTTGTCGATGTATCCTTTCCCTTTGAATCTACCGGGGTTATGCATGTCACTTCCCGGAGGATGGGCTCCCCAAAAGTTATGATTTTTTGTATGAAAGAGAATCGAACCCGTCGTTGAGCTCGAAGGAAGCAAAATGGCGAGAACGGATTCATCCTCCCTCGTTGTATCCCCAGCATCTCTTCTCCCATCGTCATCATCATCTCCATCAGCATCTTGGAGAATGAGCAAGAGCCCATCATCAACCTCCCAAGACACCAAAGAAAGAGCCCGCTGCGAATGGGACTTCCATCTCTGCTCCATCGTCTCTCAAGCATCAACCAGAGAAGTATCAGACGCCATCGGCGCCATAGAATTCGACCCAAAAGACCAATTCCTGGCCACCGCAGGCATCGCCAGAAAGATTCGTCTCTACCCGCTTCAATCCCTCCTGCAAAAAAACTCAAAAATCTTGACCCTCGACCATTCAGAAGCCTGCAGTTTCTACATTTGCGCTCCTGCAAAGCTCAGCAGCCTAAAATGGAAACCCAATTGCTTCGCCCTCGGAGCCGGAGACTACGACGGAGTCGTCACGGAGTATGATCTGGAAAGAAAAGTTCCTGTTTTTGAAAGAGACGAGCATGGAGGAAGGAGAGTGTGGAGCATTGATTACTCTCTATGGATGGATAAGCTTGGTGGTTCTGCCTCTGATGACGGAAGTGCCCAGCTTTGGGATACCCGCTGCGGCGGCGCCGCCGCCGCAGCCCTCCGGCCCGGTGGCGGTGATGAGCCATCGCCGCCGGTCTGTAGCATAGAGTTTGACCCGTTTGGAGGAGCGCTTATTGGGCTTGGTTGCGCTGATAAAAAAGCTTATGTTTATGATATGAGGCGGTTGGGAAATCCGGTTACTATTTTTGGTGGGCACGAGAGGACAGTGACTTACGTCCGGTTCGCCGGCGGAGGAGAGAGAATGGTGTCGGCTGGAACTGATGGGTGTATTAGGATGTGGGGGGTTGCTGATGGAAGAGAAATTAGGGTTTTTGAGGGGCACAGGAACCGCAGGAGTTTTGTGGGTTTGAGTGTGTGGAGTGGGGGAGGGCTTTTGGCTTCCGGGTCGGAGACGAACCAGGTTTACGTTTATGATTCGAGATGGGGAGATCCTATATGGGTTGGATGGTTCGATCATGGGGATGATGATGGAGGATTTGTCAGTAGTGTTTGTTGGCGGCATGCAGCTGGGGGGGAAGATGATGATGCTTGCACCGTCGTTGCCGGAGCTTCTAATGGCGTGTTGCAGGTTTTTGGGGGCAGGAAGAAGAAGAATTCCTTCATAGTCTAAAGAGGGAAATCGTCTATTTCTTTTTTTCTTTATTTTCGAGTTTATCTTTCTTGCTTTTCTATTTTGGGTCTCTAATGAGACCTTATAAACCTCACTGATCTATTGAAATTTATGCCGTTGATTCCATTCCTTGATTCGGATGTTAAACCGAGATTGACTTTTAGATCGATCACAGTCATGTAACTTGTTGATGTATCTACCTCTCTATGTAATTGATTTTCATTCAAATGGAGAAGCTATTCGTGCGTAAACTGAAATCAGAAATTCACAATGATAAGGAGAAAATCAAAGTTTCACTCGAAGCCAAAACCCTTCAAATATTTCCTCATAGTGAAGGAAGAACAATCTCCTGACTGAGGATCAGGTCCGAGATGGTCTTCCCATGCCGGTCAATTCTCCTGGAGCAGTTGACTCCCCCGTCAAGAACATTCCTCACCACAATGTTCAATGACGAGACCCCTCTCACCTCATAAATCTCTACTCCTATTGACTTTTCAATCAGGGGTTGACTCCACCTGAAAACCTGCCTTACCCATTCCGGTGTAATCACCTCCTTCAACCTCTCGAAATCTCCGAGAAAATGAGGGATGATAGAGAAGTTCAGATCGTTGCCCTTGTCCCCAGTTCTGCAGTGGGCGGCCCGATGTAGAGGGATACGCACGCCTGAAGGTGCAGGGATCCCTCTACAGTCACAGTCAACGGCCAAGCTTTGACTCACTTCTTTGATTTTCGGGGTGACGGTCAGGGGTTTAGTTTGGGACAAACAGGAGACTACCCGTTTGGAACTGGTTTGCCAGAGGACCGATTCTCGCCCCACCTAAATCAAGCAAGAAATCTAATAAGTTTTCTTCTGCAAACAACTAAAACCAGATTATTCTCCGAAGTTTTATTTTATGAAAATACTTATTCACTGAAGTTGAAGAAATTCAAATCTTAACTCAGAGAAAGATGGCAATTATTTAATTAGAAGAAAGAAGTTGAAAAGAGGGAAGAGAATTCATTGATCTTACCAATTCTTTAAAAAGGACGATCTCCTTCCTGTGCCCAGTGCTGCGAGAAGAAATTTTAGAATGTTTTCTTTCAAATGGTTTTCTTTTAAATCTCTTGGTTTCTTAACCTGATTCCGCCGCCACCAGCAGGCCCATTTGTGTACAGCGCCATGAATTCAAGAGCAAAGTGACCCGCCTGCTCTTTTGATTCAAAAAGACCATCCATCCTTAATCTGACATCTGTTAATTTCTCTGTCAATTTAGAATACTCCCCATTAACTCTTTCTACTCTCAGGCTGTCAAGCCCAATGATATAAGAAACGATTAGATCTTGGACCCCGGGAAATGCTTCTTCCATCCATGACCTAACCTGTAGGAATAGCATAAAATATCAGATGTTATTCTTTAATACAAGGGATTAATAAATTCAGGATAAGACCGACCAAGATGCTGGCAGCTTCAGCACGCTTGACGCATCCATATCCCCCATAAGAAATCTCTCCCCATCCTTTCCATCCACATTCCTGTTAATTTTCATAGCCTATTAGTTTTGGGTGTAATGTGGAGACGAGCTTCGATACCATGTGAAAAGCAAATGTGGAATCATGGAGGTGTGCTGGCCGGGGAGATATTCCCTGTCATATCAGGGTTAACATAGAACTGCTCAACTTTACACAAAAGATGATGCCATTCTTAGTACAGATGACCAGAATTGTGCACAATTCCTAATGAACCGGCCAGATACCTGATAGAGCAATGATTTTACTCAAAACTCTTAAATTATTCACCTTTGGAATGAGCCGGAGAAGTTTATCAGGCACAGGCATCATTGACGGTTTTGCTCCAAAGCAGAGTATCTTGTCCGCAGTGAGCGGTTTAAAACAAACATCCCGAATATCTATGATCTGCCACCATTTATATAATTACCATCATTAACCGACTAGGCATCAATTTATTACTCAGTATCTAGTAGTAACATACAATGTCAGGAGTTATGTAGGCAGAAGGATCTCCAATCTCATACAGTAGTTGCTGAGTGCAAGAACTGATGTTCAAAACCCCTCCACTTCCGACTGCCTTCCCCAGACAGATTTCTCCTTCCCAGTTGACTTCAGCATAAGGAAGAGATAAATCTAGAAGATGCGAAATAGGCAGGTTCCGGTGTTCGTCTCCTGTTGTATCAGAGATTGGAGTAGATATATGAATCTAGGCTCATAATATCAGTTAAAATGGAATAAATGGAGGAGATAAATGTCTACCAGGGTGCACAAAATACCCTCCGGTCAATTGGCAGCCACATTCCAGCAGATGACCAGCTATAGAGCCTTTTGCTAGCAGCTCATAATCGCTCCAGTTCCAACCTAATTCGTAAACCTGGTAAGAAAAAAATCAAATTAAGTAATAGGAACCAATTTATGATTCCCGTACTTCCGAAGTCCACAACTAAAATTTATGTCCCACTGATTTATATTCAAAAACTGAAGGAACGGAAGCATACCATTGGAGCTAAAAATAGCGCAGCATCTGCAACCCTTGATGTCACTATAACATTGGTGCGGTATTTCTCTAAGCACCGGACAATGGGTGCCGCTCCCAGATAGGTGCTGACACCCTATAATTCTTTTGAAAAAATAATTAATTAATGAAAAATTACAGCTATGGTCAAATGTTCATTCCCCTATTCGAGCTTAGCATTAAAAGTAAAGCAAAGTATAGCATGATAGTGCTCCCTTTTAATTGGTACATGTTCTCTGTGAGAAAGAATCAACAGAAAAGAAGATTAACAATGTCAATGCTGAAGAACCTTACATCCTTTGACATTATCTCCGTTCTTTCAGAAAAGTTGTGCTCCTGAGGAATTAATGAAAACCAGAAACCTTGAGCAAAATTCTAGATGGTAATTATGCACCCAAATGAATAATATTACCAGATTTTGGGTAGACGATCTCATTAACCACAGAGACCGTGATATCCAGTGATAACTTCTTTGCGACCTCCAGGACGGCATTTTGCGCACCAAGTGGATCCACTTTGAATAGAAAATCCAGTGAAGACATCATGATCGAGAAAATATCTGGACCGATAATTCATAGAAAAATCATAACACACCCACCAGCGCCCATATTGGTGATAATACACACTCCTTTTTCCACGCATACTGGTAGAAGCAAAGACATCCACTCGGTTACTGCAGAAAAAAAGGGTGATACTTATCTTAACATATAAACATGTAAAGGATCACCATGGACAAAAAAAATCAATATGATAATAAAATACTTCTTGGATCAAACCCATCACCCCCTGACATCATAATCTGGTAGAGATCAGCGAGAGTCCTCTCCGCCAAGCATTCTAAAATCAGATAATCAAGATTGTCAACTCTTTGGAGAAGCTTGACTGCTGCCAGTGATCTATCTCCCCCAAAACCTGCACCGCAGCCTACCAGAACTTTTTCTTTCCTCCGCTGGGGATTTTCCCTCTGAAAAGAATGCCCAAATTGCGATCACCCATCACGGTAATAATAGTAAAATTAAAAATTACACACCCAGTTTCACGAACCAGCTCAATCTTGCAGTTTTCCACCTCACCGATGTCTTCGGATTCCATGATAAAACACAAGAGATGGGCGTTTCGATTTTTAACAAGAACAAGGAAAATCAGACGTGCGCAAATGAAAGACAGAAAATTGTTGATGGAGTGATTCCTGTTACAGAGAAGAGCCGAGAAGGTTCTGGCGAAACCGGATAAACCCGACTGATACAGACTATTGGGCGAAAAGAGAGTCCAGAAATTACTGGGCCCAGAACGTAGTGGGTCGTAACAAAAAATTAAAAGTTAAGGGGCAGTTAGGCGGGTAACATGGCTAGACTGGCCCACTAAAAGAGCGCCGCCGTCTGGGACTGACCGCCAACGACACACTTGCCCTTCTTTCTAAACCTGTTTACCTGTCCCATGAAGAAAACAAATAAAAAAATGATCCTCGTTTGAAGCAGGTTATCTCTCTCCCCCCAATCTTTGCTAACATTGCGCCGGATTCATAGTCCACAACTATCTCATGCACTCATGCCATGATTACCATCTCTCTCTCAATCTCTCTCAATCTCTCTCTCTCTCTTTCTCTCTCTCTCTCTCTCTCTCTCTCTCTCTATCTCTCTCTCTCTGTGTGTCCGCCCGGGAAGTAGGTCAAACAAGAGGGAGAAAGCCAGATGCTTCACGCCTTGACGGAATCTCAACCATCTGAAGAAGGCCAGAGTTTCCAAGACGTGCCCCTCACGCGTCAGCCAGACACAGCGAGCACACCCTTCAAAGTGAACCACGATCCACGATGACCAGTCGCGTGCTTTTATTTTCAGTCGCAGCTGGAGCACATGACAGAGAATGCCTCGGACGGTTGACTTTGCTGAGCAAATTCGTCCATGAGTCTTCACGCGTCTGAAGCGCACCTGCTTCTTCGACGCTTCATCAGATAAATAAATTAGAAGAGAGAGAAAGAGATGGATACGTCTTGATTTCATTAACTATTTGACTTATTCCCTAATCCAAATGATTGATTAGAGCTTGCCAGAGCGGACCAGCTCAGCGTGATTCCTCACAAACGGACCCATCTCCACCTTCTTCCTTCTTAAGCTCATCGTCTCTCCTGCAAAACTCTACTCTATGTACAAACCCTAATAATGGGCCACATCTCTCGCGATCAAGTCAAGATCAGGTACAGAAAAGGTCTTTGGTCTCCGGATGAAGACCAAAAGCTCAAGGATTACCTTCTCAAGCACGGGCATGACTGCTGGAGTGCAGTCGCCGTTAAGGCAGGCAAGCTTCTTTCCTCTTCCCCTAGAAAAAAAAAACTCTTTTCCGGGTTTCTCATCTGTTGTCTCTTTTCTTTTAGGGTTGCAGCGCAACGGGAAGAGCTGCAGGCTGCGGTGGATCAACTATTTAAGACCAGGGTTGAAACGTGGGCTCTTTACTCCTGAAGAAGAAGATACCGTACTGAGACTCCATTCCTTGCTGGGAAACAAGTGAATTCTTCGCCATTGAGAGATACTTTAGCTTAAAGCACAGTGGTAAATAGTTTTTTTTTCTTGCAGGTGGTCTCAGATTGCGAGCCATTTACCGGGCAGAACAGATAACGAGGTGAAGAATCACTGGAACTCGTATCTGAAGAAGAAGGCTACAGAGAAGGTGGATTCTAGGGCTTGCAGTCTGGAGTCGCCGGAGTTATCCTCCGGAGAGTCGACCGTTGACCAGAAAACAATTCGAAAGACGTTATTCGCGGAGTGGCTGCTGGAGGGAAGCGCCGGAGACGGGAACTTAGAGAGTGTGGCGGGGCCGGCGGTGCGGGGCCAGGAGGTCGCCGCAACGGTCGAGGAATCTCTCCCTCTCAGAGGGTATTTCTCTCAAGCGGGTGAAAGTGGGTTTTTGGGGGAGTTGTCGCAGCAGTTTTATGAGGAGGGGGAGTTGGGTGGCTGTGGGGTATTTGATTTTATCTCCATGCAGGAGTTCCCCGATCATTTGTAGTTGAATGGATTCATCTATCCTCGGAGTAATGAAATCGATGTTTATGAATCAGGATTGATCTTCTGATGATGAAGAAAGATGAGGATCATAGGAAGAATGGTGTATAGAGAGAGAAGATTAGACGCCGGAATTAAGATTAATGGTTCTCCATGTTTCTAATTACGATTTACATGCAATATATATAGCCATTATGCTTATGTTTCTAATCACGAGTGTAGTCTCGAGGATGAAGAGCCTGGAACTCGCTGCCCTAATTTCATTGAAAACGTCCAAGCTGCGGAGAATTCAAGATTTTTGAAAGAATTTTAACAAATGAATTTTTCTCTTTAGAGGATAAAACCATGCAAACGTGCTAAAATCGTTGACGAAAATCATATAAATGAAGAGAGAGAGAGAGAAGAGAGAGTGAGAGCCTTTCTCTATGTGGGAGTTCAATAAGGAATAGTTGGGCCCAATAGAGTAGGCCCACTAAAGAGAACAAGAACAATACCCAATAACCAAAGACACATATATCTCTTCATACCCGTCGACGTAGAGCATATATGCCGGCTGTGGCCAGCTCGCCATAAAGAAAATCATAAGACTTCTCAAAAGACCTTTATTGAAGATATCCATTAGCTGCTTCAAAGAATAGGTACATGGAGTATTTCATAATACTTCTTTATCATAATATTTCATTAGTATATGTGCTCGTGAAATATTTCATTGTTGGCTATAAAAATGATAATTGCATTATCATAATACTTCTTTATGAGAATTTGAACCAAAGAACTATGCTCTTCAAGCAAAGAAGGTAGCCGCATCATCTTATAAGCTATGTAAGACCTCAATTGATACATTGCCTTCACATTAGATATGGAAACAACATTTTTGCTTCTTGAACCAAAAATTAGCTAAATCACTAGTATATGTGTAAAAAATTTAGATGTAGACTTTATACCATGCAATCTTTAATGTAATAATCATCTAAATATGCCTTAATATTCAAATCACCATGCTGCTTATGATGGGATCTAAGACTTGATAAGCCCTCGACATTTCAAACAAAATATTGAATGTAGTGGAAGATATTGCATCAAAAATTCAAAACATTAAGACACCAAGAATTGATGATAGTATCATCTAGTATTGATCAAAATCTATTATTTCATGTTTATTGAGGGAATTCCTGAAAGTTGTTCAAGTGATTAACCTTTTGTGGTATACATATCATCTGTGGACAATTATATCTCTTCTTGAAAATCTTATCAAGAGAAAAAGAGAAGAAATGGAAGAGCTTTTAATGAGGCTCGCATGGGTTCACTTAGGGGTAGTCGTTCTATCTTTATTTGTAAACTTTAGGTACGTCAACTTTTCATAAACACCCTCAAAATTATGTCTATATCTACCAACATCTATTAACCTTATGTGGGTGACCTTTTGATGAGATTTTCTGCTTGATATGCTCTACAAATTTTGTTCAAAACATTGAATGTCATGGAAGACATTCAATTGAACATTCAAAATACCTATGCACCAAGAATTAATAATCATATCATCTAATATAGATTAAAATTCATAATTCATTAAAGGTGTTCTTGAAAATGTTCAAGCATCCAGCCTCTAACGATATCTACATAATCTCTAGATGATTAGATCTCCCCTTCAATGCTCTTTACCAAGAGAGAAAGAGATGAAAGGAGAAAGTTTAATAAAGCTTACATAGGCATAGTAAGGTCTTATTGCTCTCCCCTTATTTTTAGAGATTGGGTATATCAACTGTTTCACAAAAAAACCCTCAAAATTATGTCTATATCCATCAATATTCATAAACCTTATGCACGTGATCATCTAGGTTCAGATATCTCACTAGCTAGTAACTCTATAGACCCAATAACACTTATTAGTTAACCTCATTAATTATCTCTATCAATGTATAGATTAATTAACCATATATTAAGTTTCTAAGCCATAAAGTGTTGAACTACACTACGTGATCTAGGATACACAGACTATACAAGAACTCATGTATGAAATTTGTATGTCATCAGTTACCGTATACGTATAATCCTTCATCTAGATGAGACTCATGAATGATTTAAGGTATAATCATTGATCAAACCCTAATCAGTCACTCAAGTAAACAATGATGCATAGTGAAAATCATTGAAAATACCTTCTTTGAGATTTTTAAAACCTATGCTAAGGATTTAACTGCACCTTATTCCTTCAATCAATCTCTCATAATATTGAGGGTAGATGAGCAAACTTGACCACACAATCACCTTTGAAGACATTAAATTTATATCTAACCTATGAAGTTTTGAAGATCATTTGGCGAGTGATTCATAAGTCATAGTTAAAACGCAATAATCCATCCACAAGATCTCTTTGGTGTATTAGGTCACAAGATTACATGCACAAATTTAACATGAATCAACCTAATTGATAGTTATATGTAATAACATTTAGGGATTCATATAAATCAATTCAATAAACTCTTTCTTCTAAGAGCACCCACTATTTATCCTTAGTGTCTCCGCATCAATGGTCACAAAATTGATGGATATTATGTGGCCTATAAGCCGATCACACTTTCATGTATCTTGTTTATGTTCATTGAAATGAAATTTATTTATTATCATTCTTGTGTGATGTTTATAATGAAGTCCATGAGCATGTGTAATGACTAAGTGAATTATGATGATATCATAGTATAGTGATCACTAGTCTTTAAACATATGTTCTAAACATTCCTATTCGTGAGATATTCGAGAAGGACATCGAATTATCTGGAAAGAATAGTATCATCTAATCCAACTCATATGATGAGTATGACTGATCCTATAGCCATCGGTGTGGAGACACTACGGATAGATAGTGAGTGCTCTTTGGAGAAAAAGTTCATTGAATAGATCCGTATGAATCCCTGAATAGTATTATACCTAATTGTCAATCAGGTTGATTCATGTCATGGTTGTGTATGTGGTCCTTTCACTTGAGACACCAAAGACATCTTGTGGATGTATGATCGTATTTTGATTATGACTTACGAATTCATAGCCACGGGATATCTAAAACGTTATATATTGGATACGACATGAAGTCCACGAAGATGATTGTGTGATCAAGATGGGATCATCCACCCTCGGTATTTGAGGAGATAAACTCAAGGAATAAGATGCGATAAAATCCTTGGCCAAGGTAGTAGAAATATCGGAGAAGGAGTTCTCGATGATTTCTACAGTCATCAGTACTAACTTGAGTGACTGATTAGGGTTTTACAGTTGACCATACCCTAAGTCATTCATGAGTCTAATGTGGATGAAGGATTATACATACACGGTAATCGATGACGGGAAGGTTCTATAAGTGAGTTCTTACATACTACATATCTCCTAGTGTACGTGGTGTAGCTTGGCACCCAACGGGCTAGAAACTCAACCTATCGATTGGGTTAAATCGATCCTTGATTAATTAATCTATATGTAGATGTGGATAATTAATTAAGGTGTACCAATAAGGTGTCATTTGGTCTATAGAGTTATTAACTAGTGAGATATATGGACCTAGAGGGTCACACACATAAGGCCTATGGATGTTAGTAGATATAGACATAATTATGAGGGTTTTTATGAAAAAAAACCTCATACCAAATGTATATAAATAGGGGGAGAACGACCACAACTAAAGGTGCCCATGCAAGCCTTGTAGGAATTCTCTCCATTCTTCTCTTTCTCTCTTGGTGAAGAGCTTCGAAGATGAGATCCAACCATCCGGAGACCGTATGGATACCGCTAGATGCTAGACACTTGAATAGCTTCAAGAACTCTTTCAAGGAAAATTGTAAGTATATTTTCTCATACATATTAGATGATATGATCATCTCTTCTTGGTGCCTCAATGTTTTGAATATCCGATTCAATGTTTTCCGTTGCATTTGATATTTTGATCAAAAATTCAGAAATTTATCAACCTCATAACCTATCAGATTCAATGAACTCAATCAAATGGCAATTCATCTTCATGTGTCAGTGTGGCTAAATCTCAACACTCCATTAATTTGATCTTTTCAAGTGCGGTTTTGGGGTTATTTTTACTTTACTTCCCTAATCTATCATCATTTAGTACTAAATTTATAGAATTTTTATTTTGAAGCTTAAATTTATGGAACTTCATGAATTATCCTCATTTTCTCTCTCTAACTTCTCTCTTTGATTTCTCCATGGATTTAGGGTTGATTTGAGTGATTTTTTATTCTAATGGAAAGGTGAGTCCTCTTTTTAAATCACTATTTTTTCCTAATCTCTCACCCTAATGCATCATCTAATTTGATGAAATCCTAAAATATCTCCCTAATTATTTGTGGATTTGACCCTTTCTTAGTTTTATATTACATTAAACATGATTAAGTGAGTTAGGATCCATTTTCGCTTCATGGATGCATTTTTTTTATGACTTCATGATCACATTTCATCAATAAGCAGAAGAGGCGTCAAGGATGAGAGTGATATAGTGATCCCATCACAAACGTTCAAACCTCCTTTTGAAGATAGGAAATTTCAAGATCAAAGGTGAAAGTTCTGTGACCTTTTGGGATAAAGACTTAGTCTTCCTATTCTTTTTGTCTCTCTTTGCGCCCCCCACCATGATACAACGCCTATTCCTTTTGAACGCGAGAAGGTTACGAAGTCAATCAATGCTCCCTAACCTAATGCACTCAGACCAAGGGGATCCGTAGTATGGGGGACGTCCTAATCCTTTTGAGTTTTTCCATCAGAAGGCTGGCTAATCATACACAGTAGGGGTCAACCGCAAGGCTGGTATTCAATTATGTGGTTCCTATGTGGCTGGCTTTCTGGCTAGTTCATTGTAGAATGACGACTAAGGACTGTTAGTGGTGATTTAGCATTTCCAAATGGTGAATTGCAGTCCTAGATCAAAAATAATATTCTAAACGATGAAATCATGATCAAGAACTCACATTAGCAAAGCTCCCATTTCAATTATTCGTTCAAGAGCAGGTACATCTCTCTCAGGCTTAGAAGCTTACATAGAACACAAGGAATGAGTAGAAAAGGAAATAAACCTATCCGAATTGATATTCAATACATGAAGGACGATCTATCAATGCTTTATTTCCTTTTTCTAGACAATTCTAGAAGTGACCTAAGAAGCATTAAGACCACTTGCTTTTTTGGTTCTTTATTTTGATTGACAATTGTGACAGATGAACAATGAAAGGATGAAAGTGCTCCAAAAAATTCAGCTCCTAACTCTATCGAGATTATAAGATATCATGATTTCAATTTATAACATTTTTAGTTGTTATAAATGTTTAAGTGATGATAAAAATGATCTCTAACCGTTCGATTGAGTTTGTCAAGATTGGAAAGGCTACGATTGCATCACATGTTGTGCTCCTATTTTTCGTGATAAAGAGATAAGGAGGGAGCATTTGTGAGCTATTTGATTAATCTTGATCAAGGTTAAGAAATCTAGAAAATGCACCACGTGTAATACTACCATTGGTCACATAAAAGATCAAAAGTGGAATTGTTTTTTTCAGCCATTGATTGCTTGAAACACAATTGAGCATTCCAAGATGCACCACATGTTGCTCCCATAACTGTTGCCACAAAGGGACAAAACACCATATGTCAACTCGATGTCGTGGGCTTTGATTGGGGCTACCAATTGGATCGTTCTAGTGCTACACGTCTTGCGAAAAGAAGCAAGAGCTTAGTCCCACATTGTAAAAATACAAGAATCATAAAATTGTTGTGCAAATGATCATTGTTAACACTAATGCTCCCCTAGTCATGCCATACATGTGTTATGTGTGTATTGCATGGTATTATGGGGCTGTGAAGAATCGAGACCGTACGGTCGTTGAAAAGACACGTTCAAGAGTCAAAATAAAGTCCAAACTTACCAATTTTAAGATTAAATCACGAATTGAGGGGTCTAATGGTAAATAAGGGTCGAATCCACATGGAATTAGAGAAATTTTCCATGATCTCTTCAAATTTGATCAAATCAGATGATGAAATGGTGATAGAAATTAGACAATTTGATATTTTAAGAAAGATGGCTTGAAGATGAATCCATTGAATGAAAAATCATTGAATTTGGATCTGATTTCACGGAGAAATCATCGAATGAACAGAGGTGAAATTTCCAAAAAATAAAAATCACAAAAATCCAAAATTAAGAACAAAATTAACTCAAATTACGATTCTAAAATGAAATTTAAATCTATACGAAGATAGATTAGGATGAAACACGATCCTTAACCCACAATTGCGCTCGAATTGATCCAATTACTCGCCGGAATTAAGGCTATTCATCAAAATTCATAAAAACGTGATCGTGGAGTTCTAGTGTCGATTTCTTCCTTGTTGATTGTCAAAATCTCACTCTCAAACACTTCATGGACGCGGAAATCAGTCTAGAAGCGATTGGGAACAAGAGATTCAAGAGATTTGGTGTCTAAATAGTTCGATTAAGTCGAATTGCTCTCGAATGCTTTACATCGTCGAAGAACATCTCAATTTATAGGATAATTTGGGTGCAACTATCTGATCTTCAGTTTACTCCACGATCAACGGCTCTGATGAAATGCATCGGATGCAAATAGTTACCGTTAAGTAGTGGTCCTTGGATCTTCGATCGACCGCCGAGATGAAGCCACGTCACGTGCGTTATAAAAACGCAGCAAACGCTCGCCGTTAGATCGTGATCTGATGTTTTAGATGTGTTTCCGTCGGTTTAATCTCAGCCGTTATAACTCCTTTGATCAATGGCTGAGATTAAATCGTTTAGAAAGAAATTCGCCGACGAATCAGGATACGCCACGTACCCCCCGCCTTAAGTGACCATCAACGGTCACGATTCTTCTCGCGATCGAACGCTCTTCATGCTGCCACGTCACCTCTCGATTTGACCGTTGATCGACTCTCCAGATCTTGCCACGTCACCTTCGCACTTTAAAATATCTGAAAAATTGATTTTTAATTAGAAAAATTGATTTTAAATTCTGTAAAATCTTTAAAAATTCAGAAAAATTTAGAAAAAATCCAGAAAAATTTCTAAAAATTAGAAAATTCAAACTTTCAAAACTATAACTCCAAATTAATTTAAATTTCTTTCATTTGATCAGAAATTAAATTATCTATAATTCTAAAAAGTTAAATTTAATAAAGGGCTAATATCATATATGAGTCTGAACTTTATCAAATGTACCAGATATGAGTCCAACCTTTTTTTTTGTCAGATATCAGTCCAAACTTTTTAAAAAGTCCACATATGAGTCTCATAAAAAAGTCCCGCTGCGGAGAGTCCACGTGGCAGCGATGTGGCAGCCACGTCGTTCCAGCCTCTCTCTCTCTCTCTCTCTCTCTCTCCCTCTCTCTCTCTCTCTCTCTCTCTCTCCCGCCCTCCCTCCCCCGCCTCACTCTCCCTCCCTCCCTCCCCTCCCTCCCTCCCTCCCCCGCCTCATCCCTCTCTTGCACCCTAATCCTTTCCCTCTTTCCCTCTTTTATTTCTCTTTCCCTCTCTAAGCACCCTAATCCTCCTCTCTCTATCATTTCTTGGTCGGGCAGAATTTTCATCCTCTCTCTTTTTCTCTCCCTCTGCGTAAATCTTCTCTTTCTCGCTCTATCCTTCCCACTCACGCCATTTCTCTCTATCTCTCTTGATATCTTCTCGTTTCTCCGTCTCTCGAACTACCTTATTTTTCGCCCATTATATCTCTCTCTCGCCCAAGATATCTTCTCATTTCTTCGTCTCCCTCTCTCGCTTATTTCTCATCATCATTTTCATCATCTCTTTCCCTCTCTTGATGATTTCTTAGTTCCTCATTATCTCTCTCTCGTTGATTTCTCGTCTTGTCTCCTGCATCTCTTGCTTTGTCATCCTATTTCTCTAATTTGTAGTTATCTCTCGTTAATCTCTCTCTCTCTCTTTCTTCCCAATCTCGTTCCCTCGTTTCTCTTTCTCTCCCTACATTCTCTTTTTTTTTCTTCTCTCACGTGCGCGCGAATGGTGGCGCCGCCAGGCGCAGATACGGCGATCATCGTACCACGACGTGGTGAGAGTCTCGGAGGTGCAAAAAGCCATCGACGTCAGTGGCCTCCAAACTTACGTCATTAACAGCGCCCGCGTCATCTTCCTCAACGAGCGCCCTCAGCCAAAGGCCACGTCATCCTCCGCCGCCCTAGGCGGGAGAGTGAGGCGGGGGGAGGGAGGGAGGGAGGGAGGGGAGGGAGGGAGGGAGAGTGAGGCGGGGGAGGGAGGGAGGGAGGGCGGGAGAGTGAGGCGGGGGAGGGAGGGCGTGCGAGAGCAGGGTGGGGGGAGGGAGGGAGGGCGGGAGAGTGAGGCGGGGGAGGGAGGGAGGGAGGAAGGGAGGGGAGGGAGGGAGGGGAGGGAGGGTGAGACGGGCGGGCGAGACAGGGCGGGGGAGGGGAGGGAGAGTGAGGCGGGGGAGGGGAGGGAGGGAGGGAGGGAGGGAGGGTGAGACGGGCGGGCGAGGGGAGGGGAGGGAGAGTGAGGCGGGGGAGGGAGGGAGGGAGGGAGGGAGGGGAGGGAGGGAGAGTGAGGCGGGGGAGGGAGGGCGTGCGAGACAGGGTGGGGGGAGGGAGGGAGGGCGGGAGAGTGAGGCGGGGGGAGGGAGGGAGGGGAGGGAGGGTGAGACGGGCGGGCGAGGGGAGGGGAGGGAGAGTGAGGCGGGGGAGGGAGGGAGGGAGAGTGAGGCGGGGGAGGGAGAGTGAGGCGGGGGAGGGAGGGCGGGAGAGAGAGAGAGAGAGAGAGAGGGAGAGAGAGAGAGAGAGAGAGAGAGAGAGGGAGAGAGAGAGAGAGAGAGAGAGAGGGGATGGAACGACGTGGCTGCCACATCGCTGCCACGTGGACTCTCCGCAGCGGGACTTTTTTATGAGACTCATATGTGGACTTTTTAAAAAGTTTGGACTGATATCTGACAAAAAAAAAGGTTGGACTCATATCTGGTACATTTGATAAAGTTCAGACTCATATATGATATTAGCCATTTAATAAATAATAAGATATTTAAATTCTATTTAAAAATACATTCATTTATTTAAGATTAAAAACTTAGAAAATTAAATGAATGTATATAAAATAATTTCTCTTATTGTCTAACTTTAAAAACTAATTATAATCTCAAGTAAAGATGGGTTATAAAATTATTTATCTTTAATTCATCATAATTACCCCTAAGTTAAAGTTTTTTGAGATTATAATGACTCTTTCATATAATGATAGATAAATACTCATAAATATGATAACATGCATAGGAATGAAATCTTTTATGCCTTAATATGCATTAATAATCATGTATTATAATGTCTAATTGGCATGTTATCAGGCTGCACCCATGGCATGCAAAAAAAGTGTGGAGATTTTATTTTGTAATGTTGGATGAAAACCTCATAGTTGATGAACATATGTGGAGGCTTGCCAAGTTAACCACAGAAGTGAAGCCTCTTTTTAGCAATTTTAGGCATGAGATATACTAAGAAAAATCCTCAAAATTTTAATAAAATTCTTGAGAAATTCCTAAAATTCAAATGCTCTAATCTTTGTATCCAAACCCTGATTTGACACAAATGTTTTGTCATTTTGATCCTCATCACATCTTCTTTGGTTAATATTCAAATGTATTTTGGATAAAATGGATTTACCCTGCTTGGTAAGGCGTAGAAAGATAAATCAAATTCTTTATTGTTGTTAATCCACAATCATTTGATGGCGGAGGAGGTCAAGCGCCTCTTATGTATCAAATTAATCTTAAAACGGTAGAAAATAAGCATTTGAGTGAGATGACATGATGAATGTAAAATTTCATTGAAACATGAGAACATGTGTTACAATAATCTAAATGGTACCTTAAATGCCAAAGAATTATCATTTTGTTCGTATGAAATACATAGTATCAGAGCTTGATGTGCCACGATACAACATTCTACTACAATGCCTGCAATCAATGCCCGCCGAGATGTGCTGATTGTGTCGTGAGCGAATTTAAGTCATTTTGAGTCAGCAAACTAAATCTTGATGGGGTTTTACGAATATCTAATACCAAGCAAAGGTTGATTTACAACCCTATGATGCCGTGAGATCAATGCACGTGCCAAAATGGTTCACCGCAAAACTGCTTACCCGGATTGTTCGTTCTCAGAATTAACACCTGCAAACAAAGGTACGCTTAAATTTTTCTTTCTTTTTGTGAGAGAATTTGAGAGAAAATGGTGCATGATAGCAGGAGGGGGAGGAGACGGAGTGAGAGAGATGGTGCATGCGTGCATGTGTGTGTGTGAGAGAGAGAGAGATATATAGGGTTTGACTGTCCTGATGGTGGCATTGGATGCCGATATTGGGGCAGATATCGGGTGCCAATACCATCATCCACAAAGTGGATTAGGGAACTATTCAACATTCGGGAGGGTTCCAGTTTGGGGGCCCTTCTCTCTCTTTTCAAAAAAAAAAAAACTATTCAACATCCGATATTCATCCTGGATGACAGATATTGGATATAGTACTCCTATATCCGTCATCTGTCATCCAGCTCCATCCACAGTACTTGATGAGGGATGACAGGTATCGGAAGTGGATATTGGACATGGATATCAGACATCTGATATCCAAACCTATATCCTGCAATATCCAATGTCATCCATCATCCACATCATCTGTGCACATCCTGATGCTTCCATGGTCCAGTACTATCAATGTTGTCCGACATCCAGCTGTCATCTGTCCGATATCTGGCATCCAATACTGTCACGCAGAAATCTGGATGGCAGGTATCGAAAGCCTGGATGCTGGATGACAAATGGATAACACATGGGCAAACCCTAGAGAGAGAGGTAGAGAGCAGAAGTGTTACCTTAGGTTGAGCCATATTGCTAGAAAAGTATCCAATTGCAAATGATGAAGAGGAGTAAGCAGCGACGAGCTCCACAGTTCCCAAAGCCAGCTCCTCACCGTTGACCTAGCACAGAATGACTCACCAAATAAAAAAACTAGAAAATCCCCACCACCACACATGTCATTCCCGAAGTCCTCTTGACCAGACTCAAAACAAATAGTCTAACTTAAACTCCAACCTTCTTGACATCCCCCTGCACCAACAACAGCCCAGCTTCCTGATCAGCAGCACGAAGGACCTTAGCGCAAGCAGAAGCAGGGCCCGCTGGAGACCTAAAAAATATATTAGTATCAAAATAAATGAAGAGGTGGTGACATAGTGGGGGTGAACATACAGAGACGAGGAGATGCAGCACTCGCGTGCTGCAAATCCCTTCATCAGTTGTTCCCCTGCACCAGAGGCACAGCAACCAGTGACATGCGGCATTCCAAAGGGATCCTTCGACGAAGCCCAGCATCCGGCGCCGTAAGTTCCTGCCAATCCAACACGCCCATCGACCTGCGCCATTGATCAGATGGCCATATCACATTTAATCTTGAAAATGGACAGAGGAATTACACTAGAGCATGATGTCACCTTCAGGGCGATTCCTCCGCTCGAAGCACCAGAGGCTATGTTCCCATAAGAGTCAATGCAGATGGCGCCCACTGTGTCTATGACGTGGCTATCTCCATCTGAGGCCACGTGGCATGAAGTGGACAGAACATCTCCACTGCGATTTGAAGATTGAACAGCATCAGCAAGCATTCTCTTATACTTCAGCCACTGAGCCCTGCTCCTATTCGTGATTAGCCACTGTTTACAGAGAAGCTTATGTGAATTTATAGCCCAATAATTTCATAATTAAGTTTTTTTTTTCAAATCACCCTCTCAGCATCTGCAAGTGTTCCAGGCATTACGATCCCTCTCTGCTTTCCCCACCCGCGAGCTCCTTCGCCGACCAAAATCCTGAAAAAGTAAAATTCAGGATGGCTACAGAATACGAAAGTAAAAGGGAAAAATGAGAAAAGGTGGCGTCTTCACATCGGAGGCAACCTTCCCAACAGAGAAGCTCCAGCCAACTGTTCCTTCAGCAGGCAAACAGAAATTTTAATGGCATTCCGCACGCCTGACCTACACTAATTTAATTTTCTGAATGCCAATTCGAATAATTTTCTTTTCGAAATTTGAAAGAAGAGAAAGGAGAACCTGGAACAGCTCCGACGGCCCCAAATGATCCTGAAACGCCATCCATGATACTCGCATCGCATTCCACGCGGCCAGTCTCCGTCAGATTCGAACCTCGCCCTGCATTTGTGATCGGATCATCCTATAAACAAGACATAATATCAAGATAAATGATATTCCGAAAATAAAGCTATTTAAGTGAAATAATAGGAGGATAAAATTATATCATTCTTTATGAATCTCATTCGATTACCTCAAGAGCTTCGATGGCAGCTGAAGTAGCATCTACGCATCCTCCGGGATCCTGAATCAGATCATGAAAAGACTCATCAGATCAAAATTCCGCGCAAGGGACAAAAACCAATCAGAAAAAGTATTCAGTATGACGTAAAGTTATGTCTTTCTTTCTTTCTTCTTGAGGACTACTCCAAGACTATTTTTCCAGCCGTATATTTCTCTCCCTTCCTAGCTGCTAGGTTATTATATTAATCGGATGTGAAATAAAAGTATGAAATCTGTCGTGCCACGGCGCGACTATAGAATTGGAAGGACGTTTCAATAGAAAATTAGGGCACGCAAAGGCGCACTAACGATTTTTAATAAAACTGAATTCACACTCGTTTTGTCGCTAAAGACCTTTAGGAGGACGGAGGCGGCAGCCAGACAAGCGCATTTCAACGCCTTCTTGAAAAACTTCTCGTTGGAATGAGCGTGGAACCCCGCGCCGGCATGAACGGCGACGAAAAAAGTTGACCGCCTCTCCCCAGCGTCCGCCATTTCCTGGTAATCGCAGTTGAAACCCTAAAAACACAGTTGAGGGTTTACCGCTGTTGATAACCTAATGACGAATTTCAGCGTTTATCGCATACTTGAACAGCGAAAGCGAAGAAATCGCCCAATTAGGTAAACGTAAACGGGACCTCGTAAAAACGTGAATTAATTATAGGAAAATGGTCAGGGTAGGGAAAATAGGGACTTCGAAAACGAAGGTTAAAAGTCGTTGGCCGGCAGTCAACGAAGGTACTCCCTGCCCAGCCATGAGCGTATCTGAGATTGGGAGAGAGGGGATTCCTGCTTTGTCTTTGTCTGATAAGACGAAAATACGGAGTTGACGCGTTTTTCACGCGTCGAAATCACGATTAAAGACGTCACGGCCAACGCATGTGCGTTCAAAGAAAAATTCCAACTCTTTTTATTTTTTTTCCAGAATTTTAGGACTCGTCAACTACTGTAGCTGTCTACGCTGGGAGATATAATGAATTAAATAAAGGTAAAGGTCAATGTCCATCTGTCTATGTATCCATCTGTCTGGCTCCCTGCGAGCCCATCAATCTCCCCTCTCTCTTTTTCTCCATCTTTTTTTTTTCTATCTCTCTCTCTTCCTTATCTGTCCTCTGTCTATCTACCTCATCGTTATCTGTCCTTTCTCTGCCTCTTTATCTATCAATCTCTTTCTCTCTCTCCCTCAACAAGCATCAGCGTATTACGTATTTGGCGTTATTTCCCGGGTTCTTTTCGACATTATTATCTCCGGGGGCCTATCCAAATACTCTCTCTGCCATTATTCTCCGGGTTCTTCTCGACAGCCGAAACAGTTGACATTATTTCTTCAGCCCGTCGTGATGGAAGGGAAACGGTCACCCTTTTTATTGGGCAGTTGAAAGTGAGACTTGCAATTGAAGGAAAATGAAAGCAGTCATTTGGCTCTCGTAGTCGGTACGCGGAGAAGGAAAATGGTCAAAGCCAGGGTTCGCCGGTTCCGGCGTCGGTATCGGTTTTTTGTGAGACGTGGGGTCCGGTCAAAGGTATACCTACCTTCGGTTCGCCGCCATCGGTGATGGTATTTTTCGGTCGTTTCTGAACCACAAAAACCTGTACTTTCTCAACCACGAATATTCAATACATCAAGAATTTAAGATAAAAGTCTTAAATATATAAATTTCAACTATTAAAAATATTTAAAGAAATAATTGAAACCACATAGTTTTAGATAATCATCTCTCAAAAGTCTAAATACCAAAATCATTTCTCTCTCCCTCTCTCTATCTTTCTCTCTCCGCTCTCTCTCTCTCCCTCTCTCACTCTCACTCCCTCCCTGTCTCCTGTCTCTCCCCCTCCCATCTCTCTCTCTCCCTCCCTCTCTCCCGTCTCCATCTCCTGTCTCTCTCTCCCGCCTCCATCTCCTGTTTCTCTCTCCCGCCTCCATCTCCTGTCTCTCTCTCCCTCACGGGGGGAAGAAATTCTATCGCGCGGGAGAATTTCTTCCGCCGCCCCTTTTTCTCTTTCTCTCTTCTTCTCTCTCTTTTTCGTCATCTCGCGCGGAACCTCTTCCTCATGTCTCTCGTGAGGAAGAGAAGAAAAACCTCCTCTCCATTCTTTTCTCTATCCTCCGCCATGCCGATCTCTCTTCCCCACCCTTCTTCTCCTCTCTCTTTCCCCATCTCCCTCCCAAAACCTCCGCCATGTCGGTTCGGTTCGGTTTTGCAGATGCCTAGTCAAAGCCATGCATCCATATTGTTTGGCTCCTAGCCGTTTGAAGAAATTTCAACGGTCAATTGACGTCTTGATCCGAGCATTAATCAAGGTGTGGACGCCATAAATACCGATGGTCTTCGATCAAGTTGACTTTGACCCGGCCTCGCGCTATTCCTTAAATCTATTAGTTTATTCGTTATCTGTGACGTCGCCATATGCGAAATGCCGGGAAAGAAAAAAGGTTGAGTAATTACGTTCATGACTTGGCAATTGAGGAGCCGGCCGCTCCGATCATCCTTTCATGACTAATTGTCCTACCGCACAATTAGTCAACAATTGATTGTCGAAGACGAGGGTATCTTGGGTATTCAAGTTTCTTTAAAGTTCTCGCGAACGGACGAACAAGCGCGCTGTTTCTCTTGTATCGTGTTTTTCCAGATATGAACAAGAGTGCGACAAGAGAATATCTGGCTTTTTAATCGGTGTTTCGGGAGAACTGTCGGGTAGAAGATGGCCGGCGGCGGTAGCGGAAGATCTCTGGAGCAGACTCCGACTTGGGCCGTAGCGGCAGTATGCCTTGTTCTGGTCTTCATATCCATCGTCATCGAGCATTTGATCGAATCGTTCGGAAAGGTAAGTTTGAGAGGAAATATTGAGCTTCTTTCTAGATTTCTATTTTCGTGATCTTTCTTGAATGATTAATTCCATGGTGGGTTTTCGGCAGTGGTTAGCGAAGCACCAGAAACGAGCTCTGAGTGAGGCCCTTGAGAAGGTTAAGTCCGGTGAGTCTGGGATGCTTGCATTCCTTACGAATCCTCAATTGCTTACCAAATTTTTCTTCTCCTTCTCAACATTAATATTAATCATATTGTTAATTAAGATTATTATTCATCTTCGTCACAATCGAAACAATTACTGTTATTATTACTATTATTCCTATTATCATTCATTTACTGATGCGATCGTCTCTCTTGATTGCCTCCGAGATGCAGAGCTTATGCTGTTAGGGTTTATATCGTTGCTCCTAACGATAGGACAGGGACCCATCTCGAATATATGTGTTAGTGAGAAAGTGGCAAACTCATTTCTGCCATGCCGAAAAAATTCGTCTTCAGGCAGTTCATCGCCGGACGGCGATTCCTCCCGCCGGAAACTTCTCCAGTTTGCCTACTCCGACCCAAGTTATCGACGGATTCTCGCCGGCGGAAGCAGCGACAAGTGCGTCGAGAAGGCGAGACCCTTTCCGTTCAACTTCTTCCGCTTCTTCTTCGTCATTCTCATCTTCTGTCATCGTTATCATCATATTTATCACCATCGTCTTTTCCTTCTAATCTTTCATCTTCTCTTCCTCCTTTTATATTCTATGATTATGATGATGATGATGATCACCGTCACCATCCTCTGCTATCATTTTCGTCATGATCGTCTATTTCATCGTAAGCATCTACTCATCACCAAAAGGCCACCATATTATGTTATCGTTTTCATCTCTTCTATTCCATCCTCACCGCCACCTATGGATGTTATCTTTTTCGTCTTGACCCGGTTTTTCATCATCGTTATCATCTTCATGGTCACATGGTCGTTATTCTTCTTCATTCTTCTTCTTCTTCTTATTGTTCTTCTGCTGCTACGTCACGCTGACGTGATATGACGTCCCATCACCACCGGCCACACCACGTGTCTCGCGCCGTGCCGTCATATACCTTGACAACGAAGGCTTACCTCTTTCTTTCGAAAATTTCAGGGCAAAGAGTCGTTGATCTCCAAAGACGGCATCCACCAACTTCATATCTTCATTTTTGTCTTGGCCGTGTTCCACGTCGGCTACGCGGTAGCCACCTGGGCTCTCGGGAAACTAAAAGTAAATTAGAAAATATCAATGTCGACGTCAGCTCCTCCAAAGTCAACTCAAAAGGTTAAAGTTTCTACCTTTCCCATGCAGATGAGAAGATGGGAAGCGTGGGAGAAGGAAACCACGACCATTGAATACCAGTTCACTAACGGTACCTTTAAATTTCGTTAAATATGTTACATTTGCGTTTTCTTCTTCAAACTTTAAGTTTCTAAACTGTTGAAAATTTTATTTTTCTTCGAGGGCAGATCCTCAGAGGTTCAGATTCGCGAGGGATACGTCTTTCGGGAGGCGGCATTTGAACTCCTGGAGCAAGTCACCTGTTCTTATCTGGATCGTGAGTTCGTTGCGCCGCTTAATCAGATTTCCGGGAGGGGAAAGTTTTTGAGTTTTTGTAACTGGATTTCGGTCGATTTCTTGTTGCCAGGTCTGTTTCTTCAGACAATTCGTGAGATCCGTCCCAAAAGTCGATTATCTCACGCTGCGTCATGGGTTCATCATGGTGAGCGAGATCTCATCCTAACCATAAAATAATTCATTTCAAGCATAAAATAATTCTAATAAATATCTCTCCGCAGGCGCATTTAGCTCCTAACAGCTCTACCAGATTCGACTTCCAGAAGTACATCAACAGATCCCTGGAAGAGGATTTCAAAGTCGTCGTCGGTATAAAGTATGGCCCCTCTCAAAACCCTCCAACTTAATTACTGTCGGATTATTTAGTTTTATCTAATTCTTTTTTTCTTGATTTTTACTCTAGCCCGGTTGTCTGGTGCTTCGCGGTGTTGTTCCTTCTAAGCAGCACTGACGGCAAGTGCCCAAGATAACCCTTCGCCTATTTTCAATCAGGGAACCCCCATTTTGATAGATTCTCACCGTTCTAGTGCAAAATTTCAGGACTGTACACGTATTTATGGCTCCCGTTCATCCCATTGATAGTAAGATTTCACCGGGAATCTTCGGCGAGCGATCTGACGGATAATAATATAATTTTATGGGTTTTCAGGTTATCCTGCTGGTGGGGACGAAGCTTCAGGTAGTGATAACGAAGATGGCGCTTCAGATTATGGAGAAAGGAGACGTCGTGAAAGGAGTCCCTTTGGTTCAGCCCACAGACGATCTCTTCTGGTTCAATCGCCCCAAGCTCTTACTCTACCTCATCCACTTCGTTCTTTTCCAGGTACAGTGGCGCACCTTTTTAATCGAAACTATTATCTAGTGCGAGAAACTTATCTTTCTCCGGTATCTCTCTCTTCAGAACGCGTTCCAGCTGGCGTTCGTCGTCTACACCATGGTAAGCCTACTCGCCCTTGGTCTCGCATTTGAGCTTGTTCACAAAGTTTGCGTTGAAGTGACGAACAAAAGGGTTGAATTTTCAGTATCAATTCGGATTTAGATCTTGTTTCAGCCATCATGACGCCGACGCCATCATCAGACTTTCCATGGGGTACTTTCTTTCTCATTTACTCGATAATGCCAAACTTGAATACGGTGTACTATCCTCTCTCTCTCTCATCTTGTCTCTCCTCCATCATCATATAATGATATATACTATCTCATGAGCCTATCTATCCATCTATCTGTCTTACCTTATCTCAAATTATCTTGCTTTCATATCACTCGCTATATCTCGTTTAAAATATCAGAGTTAGCACATTATCGTGTTCATCAATTGAATCTCTTTATCTATCTCTAGGGTCATCATTCAGGTGCTGTGCAGCTACGTGACGCTTCCCCTCTACGCTCTAGTCAACCAGGTAGGCCGACGTCCAACTCGTTTCACTTCCACTACCAGCGAACTCGACCAATCCCGTCCCGCTGACTGCTCGTTTTCCTTCGGTCTACAGATGGGGTCTAGCCTGAAATCCGCCATATTCCACGATAATGTGGCCATGGCCCTGAGGAAATGGCATCGGACGGCTAGAAAGAACATCAAAGAGCGGAACAGATCAGGGGAATGCCACGCCATCATCGAGCCGACCGGGCACTCCCCCTCGCACCATGTCCCCTGTTCATCTCCTCAAATACCACCGCGGCGAAATGTCGGACAGCTTTCATGCCTCTCCGAGATTTCATGGATCCGAAAAGGAGAGGATTGACTACGACGGATCAACGTCCCCGGTTAACGCTTCCCGCGAGGGCTCCTACCACTTGAAGCGGGAATTCAATAGTCCGCCGGAGGTGGAAGAGACGGCGTCGGTTGACCAGGAAGCCAGCCACCACCTTTCCATCCGCGTGTCAGGAGATTTCTCCTTCGACCGACGGTAGATATTGCAGGTCTACGATTCTTTTTTTTTTTGAGTCGTAATTTTCAGGACAAGCTCGACCGGCATCGAGTATGCTGTTTTCGTAAATATTAATTCTAATAAAAAATGTAAATTTTCTTGGTCAAACCGTCCGGTCAACAACTGGACTCAGACATGAAAAGACTTGTGCATTGCTCCATGGTGTCCTCCGGACTTTCAACTGCAAAAATGGACGACGCGACAAATTTTTAATCATTTAACGAGAAATAAGCAACCCGTTTTATTTTTCAAAAAGAAATAAAATTACCCGTATGTCCAATGGTCCTCTCAGATTCGTAGATCTCGTGATCATTTCCTCCCTGCACCACAAAAATTAGGGTTGCAGAAGAACCCTAATTTTCTTTTTTCGGAACTGAAGGCCCAAGGAGAGAAGTTACCTTGTATGTCTTGTCGCCAAAAAAGTGAACTACTTGAAACTCGTTCAGATACTTCAAACAGTAGGTCTTGTCCCATCCTTGAGGAAACACCTATGACCGTTGACCAATTTCATCAACAGATGACCAATATCAATAACCGTTGACCAAGAACACTCACGTCGAAGCTTATCTGTCCTCCGACGGAAAACGTCATGTTCAAGTGCTCAAACCTTTCTCTTAGCACCGCCACCATTTTAGAACGTATACCGTGAACCTATGTAGAAAAAGGGATGTATAAGAATATCAAGAAAAAACTCCTCCGGATTTTTGCATCCGTACCTTATCATATTTCTCGAATTCATCACGCTCTTCTTGGCTACAATTCCGTCCAATTGGAGAAACATTGATCATCCCGCTTCGGAATTCAATGAAGGTTCCCCTGAGAATTTTTTTTTCAGGAGCATCATAATCTCGGCAGTTTGACTCGTCAAAATGATAGACGTCATCGTCATACCTTTTGATCGGAATATCCAAGTCCGCAATGTAATGGAGAGTGAAATTGATAAAATCCTACGCAAATAAAAAATATCAGTGGAATCACGACAAAATGTATTCAATATAAACACGATGAAATTCCAACCTTGAGTTTATCTTCTCCGATAAATGTTTTCAAGCTCTGAAAAAAAAAAAGAAAGATAACTCGGTAATCACAAAAGGATACGCGTAAATGATGACGTTTATTTTTTTATTGTCATCTATACCTGACTCCCGATGAGCTTTCCATCCTTGTGCGCCACAAGGCCATTCTCGGAAAACACAAAATCATAATCTGTGATAACTGGCAATAAAAGAAATTTCACTTACAAGAACAAATAAAAAAAAACGAAAAAGTACATGATTCAAAAAGTATAACGGATGAAATGCCAATTCAAAAAGTACATGATTCAAAAAATCTTGAATCAAGAGAACCCTCCATCACTCGAATCTTTGGTTGCTAAAGTTAGAGGAATTCCATCAAATGGCAAGTCTACTCCTTCAAGTTGTGATTCCTCCTCTTGGTCTCATGTTTCAAAGGCTATTAAAAGCAGAGGCATTGAGCATATCAACGTGGTATTCAAGTTGCTGAAGCTTATGCTTGGATCTTCCCCTTCATCAGCTGGTGAGATTCTTAACTGGTTTACTTGTTTTGGAAAAAAGATGATTGTTAAAAAATTTCTCCTAGTTTATATATCAAAGTTGCGATTCAATCGCACAAGAAAGCTAAAAAATGCCACTCTTTTTTTATAAATTAAAAGCACTCTACAAACGAGAATGCTTTCAGTTTCTAAAGTTAGAAATTTGTCAGAAGAAATACCTTATGGTTACTCTTTTCTCTAAAATAAAATAAATAAGACCGAATATTTAAAGAACATATGGAAGATAGGAGACTGACCTGAACTGCCAAGCTGCTCAGATATCTTTACCAGATCAGAACCTCCAACGATGCCGACAGTCACAACCTGCCTCCAATTAAGAAATCTCGATGTATAAAATAACAATCTCTGGGGTATAGAAATTACAAAGATAAAAGTTCTATGATCAGATTTGCCGGTGTTACCTTCCTCAGTTTGTGCATAAACTCAAGCATCGCCGGGGTTACTGCCTGTCAATAAATGAAACGCAATTTTCAGATATCCGGAAAAATTCATTAACTCAAATTCAAGATTAAACCTTTCTTGGGGCCGTTAGAGTTCCGTCTACGTCGAACAAAGCAATTATTCCGGAGTTCCTCCCCGCCATGACTGTAAAAAGATCGATTGAGAAAAATGTCTTTAGGAAATCGAAACAAATCGGCAGACGAATCTGATGATGGATAAGAATCCTAGAGAGAGAGAGAGAGAGAGAGAGAGAGAGAGAAATCTACTGCAGGCGAGTCAGATCGAAAACGCGGGGCCAATCATGAGCGATCGAAATGGGCAGCTAGATTAAGTGACATTTAGTAATAAGAAAAGGGAGAAAAAAAACAATATTCAACGGGGGAACCATACCGAATAACTAGCGGCAGAACGCAAGGAAGATCCGGCACAAGGAAACTCGAACTGGGTATAATACCGAAGAGAAAGGAGGATGAATTCGCGAAGGGACTAAAAATCCAGATCTGGGGATGCTTTATTGCTGCGTACGTCCACGTGGCGCAGAACCATATGAGAGAGGACTTACGAAAGGAATAACTCCTGCATCCACGGAGGATCACGGAAGTCGCGATGCTGAAAGCAAAGCGCGCCGTCTTCTGACAAATGCTGCGTGGGTAACCCGGAGAAAAAGGAGCTTATCTTCTTTCAGTGATCGCTGAGCGGATAAAGCGGGCCTCGACGTGGAGAAAAAACCTCCCCCGATGCCCAAGTTGCCACTTACTCCCGCAATCCCGCTGACGCGCCGACACTCTGAGGCGTCTCCCTCTCTCTCTCATATTGATGAAACTTGGCTGATGATTCGAGGAGATGCAGTTTGTGTGCAATTTGGGCTACAAAGATGCAGTTTCAGATGGCCCATTATCAAAGATGCACTGTCAGACGGAACTTGGCTTGTAATTCGACAGGGATGTGTTATTTGTCCGGTGCAGTTTGGGTACAAAGATCCATTATCAGACGGCCCATTTTCCGATCATCTTGGGCCTAAATAAGTCCAATTATTTCATTTTCACGGAAAATAATATGGGCCGTAATATGGACCTTCTTTTCTACCTAAATATGGCATCGTCTTTCATCGTCTGCAGAGCTGGATATGGAGAAGAAGCGAATTCTAGTGGTGGGAGGAACCGGGTATCTGGGGCAGCATTTGCTCCAAGGGTTATCCACGCTTGAATTATTCGGCCTGCATCGACCCTTCGATCTGGCTTTCACCTATCATCGCGCCGCTCCCCCCGATGATCTGATGCATGCTCTGGCTCCAGCGCGCGCCTTCCGTGTAGATCTCGAATCCGGCTTCGGCTTCGAACACATCTCTGAGTCTTTCGGCCAGGTATATTTATGAACATTAGCTGTAAAAATATTCTCTGTTTCTAATATTTGTAATTGAAGCAACCGAGGTCGCCATTATACTATGCTATGACATTTTTACTTATTATAATGCTTCACTCGAAGTGCCAATTGATGTCTGCACTGCCTCGCCCTATTTTCTTATATTTTTCGTTATTATTATGATTCACTTGAAAACGTTCAAAAATATTTATGCTTCAATTGAAGTGACCGTAATCGTCTGGACAGCCTGATGTGGTTGTAAACTGTGCTGCGCTTTCAGTTCCTCGTGACTGTGAAAAGAATCCAGCATATGCCATGTCTGTTAATGTTCCTTCTTCTCTTGTTGGATGGCTTTCCAGATTCCCCAACAGGATCTCCCTTTTGATTCATCTGTCGACAGATCAAGGTTGAACACTCATTTATCATTTCCTTCAGATCGATTAAGTGTTCTAAATTTCTTTTGTTGATGATCATTTTACGTATATAATCGCAGTTTACGAGGGTGTAAAATCATTCTACAAGGAAGAAGATGAAATTATCCCCGTTAACATGTATGGGAATTCTAAATTTGCATCGGAGCAATATGTGTCGGCAAACTACCCTAATTTTGCCATTCTGAGGAGCAGCATAATATATGGCCCGCAGACACTATCGCCAGTTTCCAAGTCTCTGCCCATTCAGGTATGGACATGATGCGATGCTACATTGATGCTGTAGTATTGCTAAATATTTTTGTAAACATTTGTTCTAGTTTGGGTTTTGGGTTCTGCAGTTCTTTGGTTTTTTAAATATTTTTTATTGATTTTTTTACGATCATGTATACTCAGTTATGCAAAGACTTGGAGTCTTTTGAAAAAAAATTCAGACACTACTGCCGTATAACCACAAACAAAAATTCTCTAGTTAGAGTGATGGACTTTGCACCATTTTTTCTCTCTTGCAGTGGATTGATGGAATGTTATCTCGAGGTCAAGAAGTTGACTTTTTCTATGATGAATTTCGTTGCCCTATTTATGTGAAGGATATGGTGAATATCATACTAGCATTGGTTAAAAGAGGGGTATCAGGTTTGTTTCAGAGCCTTTTTATTATAGATTTTAAACATGTTGTGTTTTTAATTTTTGGTTCCTTTTCTACAAATCAGATGAAAACCAAATGCAGTTGCTTCTAAATGTTGGTGGCCCACAGAGAGTCTCGCGGCTCCAGATGGCTGAGATAGTGGCAGATGTCAGAGGCCATGATAGATCTCTGATAAAATCTGTATCTTCAGCTTCTGTAAGCTAATTATCCCTTCAAAAAATTCTAACTATTCTAAAATTATTTTTTTGAGGGAAACAATTTCTTCTGGTTTCTGGGAAGCTGGAAGAATCCCGGAATTTAGAAATCAGAAACTTCTCAATATAGGGAAATGGGAGAAGAGTGTTTCTGGAAGTTGATGGACATACAAGAGATCAGTCAGATCGAACATTCTGAAAGGGTAAGGGATTTTTGAGAGTCCTTCACTGCACTCTCCAGATGCTAGGCGCTGAACTGCACCACCCCCTACATGGATGGTGCCCCCTTATGTATAAGAGACGAAGTCGGTGAGCACCGGCTCACCCCCTCTCATGCCTCCTCACATTCTCGCCCAACCAGAAATGTGCCCCTTTAAATCTTGAATTCCCCCTTTTTGCCCTTCTCTGATAAGTGAGCGCCGGTGTCTCACTGTTACTCCCCCACCCCCCGACACAAAGACTTCAGCTTGTACCCAAGCTGAAACTCAAGCAATCATTGATGGATAAGTTGTGCAGGTTCCCAAGTTGCCTTGAAGTCAAGTAAGTTCTTCCATTAACCAGGACTAGTCTACCACTTTATGTATTACAGGTTGCCAATATGTCTTGGGATTCCACTATTCACTCGTGATCCTTTGTCATGTGAGGAGAAGCAGGTAGAAGGCAATCAGTGGCATCCAGAGGTTTTAAGAGCTTGAAACATGGAAGACTGGGTCCATTATGCAATTTCTCGGTAAGTCAATTCTGTAAGCTGCTTCTCCAATGCAGCCTAGCACATTATATATGCCAAAAAACTTTGGAGCTGGCCTCTCATTAGGTTTGCAAGCCGAGGACTTCATATGTTAGGGCCTGATTTTTAAGTAATTCATGTCATCCACCCTTATGTTCACATCCCTTATACCCTTATCTTTGTTGGCCTTCATGGTGACTTGTGCCTTGCCCAAGTGTTCTTTGGCAGGGAAAACACCTAATCCCTTTCCTGTAGATGTTGGTCTAATGAATTTACAAATGTCTAGGGCATTCGATACAAATTTAAAAGGGTGGTCTTGATACTTAAATATTTATTGTAGCTATACACAGCCCAAGGAAGCCACTTGCACTGTGAGCTAGTTTGCTGGAAATGAACCAACATAGATGATTGTCTCGCAAGGCTTTTTGGGCGGCATTATGACGAGGCGGACCTCGAGGGGAAATGAGGAAGGATGTTTGCAGCCCGCTGGGTCATCTGGTTGCTCTGCAATGAGGCTATTTTTTGGGGTGGACAGCTCCAAGTGGAGGGAATCATCCATGATACAGAGGCCATCATAAACATTTGGTTTGGAAGCAGGTAATTTACACACCCTTTTGTATTCTCATATATGGTTATATCCAATCACTGCATGAGTGATCTGCCTCTCTTTACTTCACAAAAAAAAAAAAAAAATGATTGCCCAAGTGCTTATTAACTAGCTCTGTTTGTCTGTCCAATTTGGGATGGTAGGATGTTGACATACTCAACTTGCTGTCCTGTAACTTGTGCAAGTCTTTCCAGAAGAGGCTCTCTGAAGATCTTCCCCCAATCCAACATGATGGAGCTAGATGGCCCATGGAGACATATGATGTCTTTTGTGAATACTTAAGTCAAACTCTTAGGGGTGAATGACTTGAGTGTTATAGAATGGCTATACTTGGAGAGCCTGTCAACAACCACCCAGATGGTATCAAATCCCTCTGAACAAGGAAGGTCCCCTATGGAGTCCATGGAAATATCCTTTGAGGAATTTGTAAGGGCTAGAGAAATCTTGCCCATGCAAGAGCATCAGACTTTTGTTGTAGGCAAATAGCATGCTTATTAATATACTTATTTACATCTTTCTTTATCCCCGATTCAATAAAACTGCATGACTATTTGCTTGTATGTCTTAAAGTGGCCCACAGGACCACCTGTTCGACTAATACAGAATTCAGTAGGAATTGATGGCAGAAAACTGGAAGCTTGTGAAAGCACCGATAAATCTTTTTAGATGAGCTGACCTTGCTGCATTGAGTAACGAGTGAACGACTCGGGATCACTGAGGATGGATTGCACTGTTTACTTCTGACTTAATTGTGGCTAAGTCCGGTGCCACACTCACCTTTATGCCATCAAAAGAGATGTCATCCTGCCATTTCACCCTTGACAGAGTATCGGCTACATTGTTAGTCTTGCCCTCTTTGTACTGTTTCCACTTTTTCTTCCACCATCGTCTGTGCACATAATTTGATCTCATAGGCTGATTTCTACATAACTGTGGTAGGTAATGCCGAGCGTGTCAAAGCTAAGGGCCTCCCCTCTTCCATAAGCACTACTCGAAGTCCAGCATAAAAGGGGTCCAATTATATGGCCAATTGTTTGCTGAAATTAGGTATTTGGCCAAGACTGGAGCAATGGTGAGTGCAGACTTGAGTGCCTAAAAAGGCTTCCAAGGATGACTTGGCCCATGAAAATGCATTTTTCTCGGGAGATTGGGCAATGGGCCACGTGATAGATAAAAAATGATCTCACAAATTGACTATAATACCCTGCCATGCCCAAGAAACCGAACAACTCTTTAACATCAGGTGTGAGCCAATTTCAAATAGCTCAGATTTTGCCTTCATCTATCACAACACCTTGAGCCGACACCATTGACACCAATCTGAGTAAAAATGCCGTTGACACTCTGATAAGATTGTAAAGACATTGGTCATATGCTCCCCTTGTGACTGTACTATACATGAGGATATTTGTCAAAGAACGCTTGCACAAATTTGTGGAGATAAAGCTTAAAAATTTGGTTCGTAAGAGTGTGGAATGCGGCTGGTGCATTGCGTAACCCAAAAGGTATCACCTTGAACTCATAGCAGCCTTCATGAGTTCTTAAAAATCTGGCTGTGATACCAAAATAGAAAGATCCTGAAATTTAGAAATCAGAAATTTCTTGATATAGGAAAAACGGAAGAGGAATAGATCTGGAAGTTGATGAAAATGCAGGAGATCAGTCCAATTGAATGATTTTCAGGGGGAAGGGAATTTGATAGTCCTTTGCCACAGTCTCCTAATGCAACGAGCTGGACCGTGCTACCCCCTTTGTCTACGGTGCCCGCTTGTTTATAAGGGACAAAGTCAGTTGGTGAGTGCCAGCTCATCCACCCTCCTCGCATGCCGTCTTGCATTCCCGCCGAACTGTGTTTTTGTGATAGTGCCCATTTGAATCTTGGATCCCCCTTTTGTGCTTCTCTTATAAGCACCACTGTCTCACCAGAAGCCTCTGAGAATATTACTTATTTTTCTACTGCATTCACCATCTTCTAACTGTCAAACTGATCAGTTTGACTCTGCTGGACAGCCATCTTAATATTTGACCATTGGCTATTTTGAAAGTTGATTGCTAATGTTTGTAGGTTAACCGAGGGGTTGTCTCCCCAGCAGACATATCAATGGACATCAGCCGTTTAACTCATGAAGTTGGTGTTGCTCAAGTGTCCTTTGAAGATGGTGTTCGGCTAACTTTTGAATAGCCGCCAATGGAAATGTGTTCTAAGGTGATGTGATCAATGCAATTTGTGAGAAGATAATTCATAAGTCCATTTTTAGGGTTTTGAAATATGTCATTCGGGTCAATTAGACTTGCATTAATACTAATAAGATATCATCTTAATCACAGATTGAGTTTTATAAAGCAAATAAAGGGTTGAACTATAAATATGAGGATTTTCATTTATGAATTTCAATTTATGGAAAAAAAAATCGATGAGCGAGTGAATGAGATTGATGCGAGAAAAATATATGAATGTGATGCAATAATCTAAAATATCTAAATCTTTCTGTTAAAGATATGAATATTCAAGATCAAGAAGGAAATGATTTTGAAAGATTGACAATCAGAAAATAGGATATTAAGATTGAGAGGAAAAGATCTTAAGCTAATTTTTCCATGCAATCATTGCTTATATTCCATGTTGTCATGGGATCCGAGAAAGTGATGATAACTGGCACAAGATTTGTGGTTTTGAACATCCTTAAAAATTGAAAAAAGGGTGTCGTCTTCTCTTTGGTTTATGAAACTTATGATGACCAATTCAATCACAGCACTTTGATGGCTAGTGGCGACGCATCACATTTTTAATGAGAAATTAAAAAAAAATTCTAACTTGAAAATTTGTTTTCTTTATGATTTTGATGTTAGAAATCACCAGGAAAACCTAAAAATCTAGAAAAATCAAAATATCTTTATAAACCATGAGAACATGCATTTACAATAATTTCATGTAAATAAGTGCACAAAATGTATAAAATGAACGTAATAATTTTCATATTATTAATAATCTTGTCGTGTTTTTATTCACATTAATCTTAATTTTAAGAATGTGTTTTAAATTCTTGAAAAATACTAACGAGAAAATTGGTTGCCTGCAGTTCCTGATGATGTATTTGAACTTGAGGAGAAACACATGCTCTCTCCCTCTACCCCCCACTGATTTGTTTTAAAGTTTTGTAAAATAGTAATCAGTTTCATTCAGTACTTGCAGGTGTACATGTCCCATCTATAAGAACAAACTCACAATCGTGAAGTCAACGGTCAAACTCACAATCAGGTTAAAACTCTCTGAAGCCAAATGTTTTATGAAATGCCAGCTTATAAAATGGTTGACTTAAAATGACGAACATGACAAGATGAATCATCTGATGGTCATCTTAGAAGCAACAGGAAAGAGGAGAAGCAATGGGTAATGCAAATTTCCGATGATCAAATTAGGGGACGGAAAGCAGGAACAAGGTAGATGCAGAAATGGGCTTTGGACTACAAGCTAGCGAGAAATGGGGGAAAAGTCATTGTGCATAGAAGTAGAAATGCCTGAAGAGATGAATAAAGGACCTACCAAGTAACTACTATCACCTGCCATTCTCTCTCTCTCTCACACAGATTACCATCTCTACTCATCGTGATGGATGGCAGAATTGTCAATGATTCTGCTTGATAAATCGTGATCATTGATTCGATCGACGATATCGCATTCTGGCGATCCAAATTCCCATCTCTAATTGGCATCGTGGAACTGGGCCCACACAGGTTCTCTGTCTCTCGACATGTTAGTTTACTTTCTCGGTGTTACAGAAGTTTTGCAAGGCTGTTATTCCAACAGAACTGTCAGAAATATAAAACCAAAAAAGTAAAAAGTACGAAAATACAAAAATTCTAATGTTATAGAACCAAAAAGTACAAAAATGAAAATGGCAAATTTTTAAACTTTATTCTGTTGTTATATTCCTCAAGAAAGATTATAAAGAGAAAAAAAAAATTCTCCAAACCGATGGCATGATTTTCATTTCTCGTGCACCAGAGGGCTATAAACCGGGTACCACATATTCTTTGCCACATAATCAACTGTCTCCTCCTGGAGACAAATATAATGAATAGGACAACCAAGAAATCAGAATCTTCAGTCGATTGGGTGGGGAAAAGAGGACAGAACAAATAATGGCAATACCTCAGACATGTCTGCCAGTTCCTTGGCGCTCACATCACCATGTCCCTCCGCAAGTTCCTCAACAACAGCCTCTCGGACTACAGCAGCTCCCACATGCGTTGTAATGTGTCTTATACTGCATCATATCATCCAATCTTCAACCACCCTTACAATTATTACGACCATACATATTTACAACCTCATTGGATTGGCAAAGAGGATGGATAAGTCGATCATAAGCTATATTTTTTATGTTCTTATTCGGACATATAGTGTACGTATCTTGTTACCGTCAAACAAAGGGTAATATTGTACCCTACAAGATTGAGTTTACCCCTTGTAATCTCAATCATAAAAGTTCTTAAGATTCGTCTCCAGGCTGCAGGGGATCCTTTCACCTGCCACCCTTCATCCTCTCTCTCTCTCTCTCACACACACACAAGCTCAGACTGCTGCTAATATTCTAATAAAAACATATCTTCAATTATAAAATAGATGGAGGAAGTAAGGAAAAGATGGCTATCACAAAAAGTGTATGTAGAAAGAGAAATCTTGCCTGGAAATGGATGGGAAGATTATACCCCTAGCAATTTCATCATCAGTGATGTAGGCAGCTAGACTGTAGAGCAAGAAAATAGAGTTAGAATCTTCGAAATGACAGAAAGACCCATCACAACTTTTGTAAATATACTATTATCCTGGAAATATATAAGGGCGCATAAGAGGCCACATCACTTATGAAGTTTACTGGGCATCTTACCATCCTGCAGCAGCCTGCAGCATTCCATCAGATATGTGACGAGCTCCTGCAAGAAGAGCTCCCAACCCTATCCTGAAATTTCCAAAATACTTATTATATTTCTCTATTTTAATTTCCCTTTTCCAAAAATGATTCCTACCCTGGAAATAGGTACATATTATTTGCTTGGTTCACGTGCCCAATTCTCCCATTTCCTGCAAAAAATCACTCAATAAAAAAAAATCGCTACAGAGTAAATAAAAGGAAACGGTATAAGAATAAAAATCTAACCCAATTCAACATTCTCAAAAGGGCTACCGCTAGCAAAGATGATGTTCTCCCCGGCATATTTAAATGCATCAGCTGCCGTGCACTCGGCTGTCCTCATAGATTGTCATAGATACATTAATTTCTGATATTTTCTATATTTATGAATTTACGAATATATTTAATAGGAACAGACCATTTGCTGTGGGGTTTGACATTGCAAATATTGCTGGCATTGGAGAGTCTGATTCTCGCATAGCTTTCAGAATCTGTTACAACCAAACTACCTATATTAAGAAAACACGAGCTCTTCTTCTATTTCCCTCATAATTATTCTGGAAATATTAATAATCTCGAAAGTTAAGCATGAATAAAAAATATCTTGATCAATTCATAGACATCTTTAAATTGTAAAAAACATCTTTAACAAATAAGTGTTGTCCTCGGAATCCTCCTCCCAGTATCACCAAAATAATTTTTTGAAAGAGAAATAAGCCAAAATTTGCATTGTTGTCTTCATCTAATGAGAGAAAAAGAGGAACATCAAAATATCATTTACCTGTTCGTCAAAGATACCACCTACTCCAGATAAGCCCAATAGCACGTGAGGTTTAACCTTCTTAATCTGAGAAATGTAATAAAAATTCCATAACTGATGCTCATAAATCTTTGATAAGGCATACTTAGATTAGAACATGGAAAAACAATATTAAATTAATCTGTCAGCCAGTAAAAGCCACTTACCACTTCAAGGAGACTGGCTCCTTCAGATAAACCCTCAATCTCTCCTGGACCGGAGCCTCTAGCAAATGGAGCAACAGCCACATCAAGATCTGGTCTGTCTTTTGTGATGAGTCCCTAAAAGAAAATATGCCACATCAGCATATCGCTTACTCTTAAACCCAGTATCTTATGGAGAAATTATATTCATTTATCACATGTTACATTTTTGTCGAGTAGCCAGAACTGATTATGTGCTGTCTTGTTCTTCCGATTCCGAAGCATTTTTAGAACTGCATGTTTCGCCATGCTCAATACGCCCAAGCCTGCACTGTAATGGAAACATAAAATACAGATCTCAGAAAATCGAAATTTATGGTAGATAAAATTAAAGATACTTTGTGATTGTAAATGATCAAACTAAATGTTCCGAAAGATCTATAGATTTTTCCTCGATAAATTGTTGAGATAGTTCTACAAGGATATACTAGATTGATATTTAAGCTAGATAAATAGTTAATATAGCTATTCGACCAACTTAAATGATCTTATTGATACATGTTGTGCAAGATAATGATTAGCATAACTAACTGACCAAACAAAACAATCCATCTGAATGATCTAAAAGATCGAGATTAGCGCTGAAGAAGTTGCCAAAAAAGTGATACAATCCCACTTGGGATGTATCAGGATTTTCTAGAGAGAGATGGGAGAGAGGTGGACGAAAGGTGATTAAGATGACTGTCTAAAAAAGTCCCCTAAAAACCTAAAAAATAGGGGTATTTATACCTCTTTGACCCAAGACCCCCGCTCCAAAGTTATGACCGTATCATTGCTTCCTCCATCAGCACTAACTTGACCTAATGCTAGTGGGAATGATGGTAGCAGCGGATGGAAACAATGGAAATTATGGCCGAGCGACTTTGGCAATGGCACTGTAGTGCAGCATACAGTGTGATGACCCGAGACTGCTGATGTAGAGCTTGATTCTTATAAGCCCCCCATGGGCCCATCGTGGATCCAACTACATAGTAAGTGGATGGCAGGTCAAGGGGGCAGTTTGATGAGAAGCAAGAAATCATTTAGCCAAGCACACTAACAGGGAGATAGAAAGTCCCACTAAAGATGCAAATTTCTGGTTGGCTGTTCCTCAAGAAGTGTCTTGTGACCTGAGTATCCAGGAGGAGATGGTTCTTACACACAACGACAGACTGTGTTAATGTGAGCATGCGGGGAAGAAGACTGTTCACTCATGTTCTTCGAGTGCCCATTTGCCTAGGTGATTTGGGCCAGCAAGAAGATACCATGGTTGGAGGTTAATTCTGACAAGGCTTTTTGGACATCATTGAAGCATAATGCTTCCCAGAGGGAGACAGAGTGGGGAAGAATCCTAGCTGTGCTATGGGCACTTTGGCAGCGTGTTAATGAGCGGACTTTTTAGGGGAGGGCTGTCAACTAAAGTCATTCGGGAAGTGGAAGGGTTTGTGTCATTCTGGTGTCGAAAAATGTGAGGGGAAAGAGGAAGGGGTCTTTTGTGACTATTCTTGTACATATGACACATATACATATAATAGTATCGGGTTGATCATCAGTCTTGAGTGATCTACCTTTTCCTTTTTCAGAAAAAAATGTTTTCAATGAGCTGACCATATGTGCAATGAATCTCCTAGTAAGTGACAACATGTTTTTTCAAAGGGGTTGATGCCAAAATATGCAAAAACTAGATTTCGACAAAGACTTGTCAGAACCCGAAATCTTTTATCAAGTATACATAGTCTTTTTAGTTCTATCTTTCATCCTACTGACTACTATGTGGGCAATTTCAGAATATATGGGGTTGATTGTCAAGAGTGCTATAATCTTGGATGCCCCTCATCAGTTCTAGGCCTCTATAATGCCCCACATTGTAAAGGTCTTTTTGTGGAGATTGTTGAGGCCAATGAATGTCTTTTTGAGTCACCATACTATGCTCTTAAGCTGACCCTTGCCAGAGTGGGTAGGTGGCCAAATATATACATTTATCTATTTCTTTCATGGTCTAATCAAAATCAATTAATGGGAACCCTATATTGGTTATCGATTATGATGGAGAACTTGTTAGAAATGACATTCAAGTGAGTTGAGAGCAAAAATAAATGAGGATCATGAACCAGCAATAACCTGAAACTGTTGGGCATGGTCACCACAGATCAGAATGTGTACAAAAAAGGATTTCTATTTCTTTCACATAATCCCCACAAAGATGATTATTCATGCTCTGCCAACAAGCAACCATCGCACATTCCTTTAGCATCCAAAGTTTTAAGAAGGTTGGACTACATGGCACTCAAGAGGAAAATAAGGGATAAAGTAGCTTTGATTCATCCATCCTTGATGTTTGGCCCCTCACAATCATAGATTTGCAGATTTCTGATAGTAGTGAGATAACATCTTCCTCCGGGTAGAGCCCATCCCATCTACCTAGAAAGTCTAATACCTTGTCATAAATTGAGTAATCACATGTCATTCGACGACAAAAGTATTAAATTTACACCTCAAACGATCTTTGAGGTGATATGGAATGCATGCTAAATCTAGGCACATGTAAAAAGCTCCTTCATGATTCCCACTTTCATGATTTTTTTACATTACTGATGTCAGCAACAAAATGAATCTCACCATCTTTGAGTACCTTCCTTTGGCCATAGTATTATTTTTTGGCTTCAACTCCTTATGCCCCTCTGGTGGTTACATTATACACTTGCCCCATGATGGTAGTTTACCATCTAACTTTCAGAAACCTGCTCTTACATTCCTCTTATTCCTGCAATACACGGTTCTGCTTGAAGTCATGCTGAGGTTAAAGTCATGAATTAGAATGCTGCCAATTGTTCCTTTTACTCTCTTCTCTCTTTTTGGAGGGTTTGCTGAAAATTCTTCTCCTTGGATTTCATGGGAAGGGTGGCAGTTGTGTCTACCTTAGCCTCATCAATAGCAGCATCTAGGTGACTCTCCTCTTCTACAGAAATCTTCTTTTACATCATCAAGATCAGGCACCTTCTCCATATCAAGTACCTGGCAAAGACTCATTCTCATTTAAGACTCATCAGAAATTCAAATACCTGATATTAAGTGTCTAGACACATTCTTCTGCATTTGAAAATTTGACTGATTAGATATGATCGAGTTCCCATTCTCCAAAACATACTCATTCCCCTGATTTAAGGCCAGCACTCACCATACTAGAAAGTAAAGCCGATGGTCATTCATCTGCTTGGAAGAATTTTTTAGAACCTGATCCCATGGCCCTTATACCGAGTTCACAAAAAAATCATAGCACTGAAGAACGATATGGAATATAGCCTACTCTACCCTTTAAACATTTTACTTTGAGTCAAATTTTTTCACCCTCTCGGTCATAGAGGATGGGTCAACTTTCATCCCAACAGGATAAGTTCCGTGAAATGACCCAATTGAAGGAGGATTTGCCATCAAATCTCTGTTTAGGGATATAGATAAAATGCTTGATATGGACCCTAGGAAATGTAGCTGAATCTTTAAAGGCATACATCCTATTTAAATGCATGCTCCTGACAACTGATCCCTTGCCACTTTGCTCAAGGCTAGCACAAGAGTAATAGAAGACAAGGAAGAGCTTTGACATGATTCACAGGTAGCTTAGCTCACTTGAATTCACCTGGTTGTGTGGCACTGATGTCATATCAGCCAGAGATTTCCCTTCAAATCCAGATCATGGATAATCACAAAAAGGGTCACTTATTCATTACAGTCCAATCCCTCTTAAATGCAACTTGCTCAGCAACCCTACTGTGATGGATCCACTCAAGCCCCTTATACAGCCCAATAGCGGACTATTGGATCTCATACGAGCAGGTCTACAATATTTAAAGTTATAGAAGAGCACAATTTATATATTATGTAAAAATTAAATTGGTTCGCTCATACTAATTGACAAATTGATCTAAAGATCCAGATTTGTACCTGATAAATCATAATGACAGCAATGTGTGAAAGTAAATGATAAAAAAATGATATTCTAAAAGAAGAAGATTTGATCTTGTCAATTGTTCAGAACTCTATGTACTTGTAATAGATTCTAGGATGAAATAAAGATTTATGTTTTTAGTTAGGTCCATTATTGGGACATTAAGGCCCAATAATGGAACCACTCATAAGATCCATGTAGGCCCAGTAAAGTGGACCTAAATGGATTAATGAAAACTATCTTTTCTACAGGTAGATTTGACCGTTATAGTGTAACAGTCAGTTTCCAATGGTAACATGCAATAGGGTACATAAGTAAATAGGTAAAAAATAGAAACACAATTTCTAGGAAATGAGGGGAAAGGTGTGATGTTCTCAATTCTTCTACTAATGTAAATGATCAAACCAAGAGATCTAATAGATAGAGAGTAATGCTCAGTGAGTTACTAAAATAGCTACATGATCAACCTAAATAATTGAACTATATGATCATAAAGATAAGATTGGTGCTAGATAAATCGTTCACAAATCTATCTGCGGCAACATAAATGATCTTCAATTAGGCACCTTCCAGCACCAACTACCACAATCTTTTGGTCAACGAAATCATCCAAAGGTCGACCCTGTGCTCTGACTGCACCCAACAATCCCGCAAGAGCAACACCGGCAGTTCCCTGAGTAGAAAAAATGATTCCGTGACCATTACAATTGATCATGAAAAAAGTCATACATTGAGATATTCTCAGTACAATTAAGATGGTTGTAATCATCAGTTGAATGAAATCTCTAACCTGTACATCATCATTGAACATGCAAAATCTTTTACGATATCTTTGGAGAGTTTCAAATGCCCACTTCATCTGGAAATCTTCAAACTGAAAGTTCAAATGGCCCATTGAAATTACTGAGGTAGAAATATTTCCCAACATATTAGAGGATACATTATGTTCAGAACTATAGTATACCTGTAGAACTGCTTTTGGCCAACGTGAAAATGCTGCTTCCATGAATTCATCGACAACAGATATGTACTCGTCACCCTCCAGCCTAGGCTGCCTTAATCCTAGATCTGAAAGTAGAATTTACTTAGATAAATAAATAACTAAATAAAAAACAAAAGACTACCTTGCAAATACAATATGATAGTTAGCAAGAAAACATGAAAAAACGATAAAGAAATTAAATTCACAAGACAAACACAAACAATGGTCAGTAAGATCAATTGTGACAGCAGATGTGCATTATTTAGTTAATTGTAGTGCCCACAATAGAAAAACCCAAGAAAAATGTCAAATGATCCTGACAGAAACAGACTCAGACTCAAACAACTGGATACAATAAAATTCATGTCATCTAATATTTGTGTTATACATAGAAGTTAAAGCCACAATAAACATGAAGACATAGGGCAGCAGTAAGGGCTATTGGCTGAAAAAATCTCAGCCACAGCAGCCACTTTTGTGGACACATGACCATGTCCCAACCAGTTTGTCTGTCCTAGAGTACGTCAAATGAATGTGTAAATCTATTACCAAGCTTTGCTCAAGAGAAATTGTTGAAATACGGTGATATATATGTTTGTTGAACCTATTGGGTCATGAGTTATATGGCCCAATATTATGCCTTAAATAGTTTTCTTAATATAACACTAAGTTCTTAGTGGGCTACTGTTATCAATAGCCCAAATCAAATCCTCTGTAAGTGGGTGGGGTCCACCCCACTCAGTGTACTTAAACGAGTCAGATGAATAGAAGAGTTACGGTTGTGTTTTCGTTTAAACCCTAGCCATCATCTGTGCTGCAGTCTCTGTGCAGCAGATGAAATACTATTTTTCCTACATGGTATCAGAGCAAGAGTAGTGCGGAACCACGAGGGTTACACCTATTGGTTCTTCAAATCAGTAAGTTTTCTAGTTATCCTTGGTTGTAGTATCTTTATTCAAATACTGTGGAAGTTAGATGGCGAAAGCTATCGAAGGGAACGCGAAAGTTGAGTCACAACCAAGACTTATTACTTTTCCCCACATTGAACCTAAGTTCAATGTATTTAATATTCTAGAATGGAGTAAATTGGTTGAACTGGCGATTAAAGGAAGATATTTAGGGGATCGTTTGACAGAGCAACCAGTCACCAAGGGTAGTGCTGCCTACAAAATCTGGGATGCAGAAGAGGCAAATATAAAACATTGGCTCCTTCAGAGTTAGATTCCTGATCTGCGGCAGAACTTTCTGGCAATCCATCAGCCGGGGGACATTCTGACGTGCGTCGGAATGGCAATCTATTTTCACCACGTTGTGGTCAATTTGGCTTCACCGGAACGACGTGGTCTTCAAAGGTCGTCCCCCCTCAGTCGACGCAATTCAGCACGATGCAAGGGGGCTTACTCTTTTCTGGCAACGAGGCGGTCTCGACCCCTCTGGTTTTGGACTTTTGTAATGGACTATTCGTTCCCCGTCATTAAATCAATGACAACAGGGGGCACCAATTAGGGTGCCTCTTATGCATTTTTCAAAAAAAAAGGATCACTATTTCAACAACATTTGAGCAAGTTGAACATGATTAATATTCATGCTCAACTTGGGGGGGAGCATTGAAATACTGTGATATATATGTCTGTTGTACCTATTGGGCCATTAGTTATACGGCCCAATATTATGCTTATAGAGTTTTCTTAATATAACACTAAGTTCTTAGTAGGCTACTGTTATCAGTAGCCCAAATCGAATCCTCTGTAAGTGGGTGGGGTCCACCCCACTCAGTGTACTTAAACGAGTTAGATGAATAGAAAAGTTATGATTTTGTTTTCTTCTAAACCCTAGCCATCATCTGTGCTGTCTCTGTGCTGCAGTCTTTGTGCAGCAGATGAAATACTATTTTTCCTACAGAAATCATATCAGATTTAGAATGAAGGTTAAACTTCCAGAAACCGAACCATATTCAAATAATGACTTACGTATACGCATTCATACTCTTTGATTCCCCTCAGGAACTTGTTTGATTGAAAGAAAATTGGGATATCACACTCAGATAAAAGCTAAAGACTTTCCAGTGCATGAAGGCCTTCACAAGGAGAGAATGAATGCCTGGATAAAATATACTAAAACATGCCAAGCACCACTCAAAGTGTTTCCATGGATCCCAATAGTGTGACTCATATGCAAATTAATGGGATAAACCGACAATGCATCAGTAAAATGCCGTAGGATAAAGACAGAAAACAATCCAAGTACATTTAAAAGAGGAAAACGACATCAAAATGGTTCATAGCACTTGAATACAGTGTATTCTACTTACAAAGACTATCTTCGAGAAGTTTTGGGTTGTTGGTTCCTACATCAAGCATAATTGGAAGTATCTGAGAGTAAAAAATTGAAAGTTAATTGTTGAGACAAGAACACCAATAAATTTTTAATCCGACAAAGAAATCATTGTTATTTGAGTAAACAAAAAAATAAATTAAGACAGGTTCGCCTAAAGTTTTTATCACAAAATATGGTTTCATCAGTTTTCCAGACTTAATACTTACTCTCTGTGGATTGATTCCAGCAGCCGCAACGTACATGTCAAGCTTGCCTATTGGTATGCCTATTCCCTGAACACCGAGGTCACCTAAACCCAGTATACGGCTTCCATCAGTCAGCACTATTAAGTCCACCTATTTGAGACAAATGAGCAAGAAAACACTAAATATAGGGTAAAGGATCAAAACAAATTGAATTATTTTGATAGTCTTTTATTTAAAAAAGGGAAGTGCAGTGCCAGCCTACGTTGCTCTTCCAATGGCAGCTTATCAACATATGGAAGAAGCAGATAAGCACAGGAAGAACAAACAATATAACTTTTCATCAAAACTTTGATGCAAAACGTATAATTAGAAAATAAACACAAGCCAGCATATGAAACTTAAATCATTTTATAAAAAAAGGATTTTTACTTGTTTTGACGGCCAGTTATAGATCATGGACATCATCTCTCCCTTATCTTTTGCACTGAAGTACATTCCACGCGGACGCCTAAACAAGCCTCCATAGTTTTGGCAAACCAGACCCACGGTTGGAGTGTATATTACAGGAGCAAAATCTTTTATGTTATCAATTAGAACCTGAGAAATATAAAACAGAGTGAGCCTCCAAAAAGCCTGAGATTAATATTAGACTTACGTTTCATAAGAACATTAAAACTTTGAAATGAAGTACAAGGCTACCTTGTAATATAGTGTCTCATTTCTGTCGTGAAGCCTGTTGAGAATTCTCCACTTTGCTAAAGATGAAATGTTCAGGGGTTCATTTCGGGTATTGTTCTCGAGAGACCTGTATGAGTCCACTAATACACCAACGAAAGTACACTAGTATAAGTCAGGTTAAGATAGAGACAGTTGTCTATTGGAGTTTCAATAGACAATGTAATCAAAAGCAGGCACATAATACGTAATCCTATTGAACATGGACCATGGGCAAAAGCATAGGACAGAGTACATAAATACGAAAGGTTTAAAATTGGAGAAAAAATGGGTTTCAAGAGAGAATAAAACATTTGGAACTTACTGAAACGTTCATACTGATGTTCAAAGGATATTATACGAGGCGGGAGTAGACCACGGAGGCCCAGCCGATCTCTTTCAGTCAGTGGAAAAGCAGTGTCCTAGTGACCCACATGGTTAAACGAAGAAGCATTTAGAACTACTCAGCAAAACTAACAACAAAGAGTTCGAGAGGAAAACTAAAATAGAAACATATTATATTTTGATAGCGCATTCACTGAAGAGATCAGCAAATAGGTAGAATGTACCACTCCGGAAGAACATCTCTCATACTTTCCAACAGAATCATAAAAAAAGGAACAGAAAATACACAGAAGTTCACTTTCAATGAAAAATCGGACAGTGACTAATCTTCTAAACCTACCATGGCCTTGCCCCGAGCACGTGGCTCTCTCTTCCAGTGACATTACCCTATACTAAAACGAGCAATAAAATCTTTCTCTTCGTAAAGTGAAATTTTGCTCATCGAAACCATGCTATCTATTCAATACCCACATTAACGCATAATTCAATCTCCCTAGATCCTACCGAAAGCCTTAAAAACTATATTTTACTTGTTCAGAAATTAAGTCATGTAATCCACTTTTCCAAGCTACGATGATCTTGGCCGTAAGCATCCAAATTCTAAACAGATCTGCCCTCTCACGGACAAAATTAGCACAAAAAAATCAAGAAAATAGCGGATGGCCGAGTAAAATCCTCCAGACCTTGTTAAATAAAGGATCGTGGAGAATATCGTTCCCCCTCTTGTGAATGATGTAAGGAGTCGGAATCGCATAAGAAAACCTCCTCGCCTGCCTCAAATTCCAAGCCACGCTTGCGGTTTTCCACATTTTCATCAACAGGCAGTGAAAAGGGAAGACGATTTTTTTCCTACTCGGTTCTTCACTGCCTGGAGATTGGCCTGCAGATTTTCCCGGTTAATTTGTCCAACTGTCTGCAATAGCAGCTTTGGTCTTCCATGGAGGCGGGGGAGTGTGATTAGGTGAGTACAAGGACTATCGGCGGTGTGGTGAACCTCCTCAATCTCTTAACTGGATCGTAGTTTCGTTAAAGAACAATGTACGTCGGTGCGATGATCGATCCGATGTTTCTCTAAAGTGGTTTCTTTTGGTCTCCCGAGAGTCAACGTAGCGACGCAAACGAATTTGGCGGGACCAACATCAAGGGCACGTGGCGTAATCTTACTGAAGGAAGCCGCCTGTTCCTGATTGGGTACTGTCAAAGGAAGACGGAATGGAATTCGATTGCCGGCGATGTGCACCATAGAGACTACAAGACGATGGTACTACATTTTAATGGGCCGGCCCAGTATAATTGTTTAGATTAGAAAACGGGCCTTTGAAATTTGATCCGGGTTCTGCAATCTTACCAAGTGAAACTTGTGGGGGAGATAGGGGACTCTGAGCTAAGGGTTTTGCCACATGACGTGGAGGCAGATGCCATGTGTCCGAGGTTTAAGGCATGGCCGCATGGCATGACTAGAGAGTTGCAAGCCATGAGCAGTGCCATGTGGACATGTTGAAGAGTCAAAGAAATTGTGATGATGGGTCAATGACAGTCTATATATATATATATATAGAGAGAGAGAGAGAGAGAGAGAGAGAGACTGGTGGTTGTCATTCTAATCTGCAAAAGGGTATATTAAAAAATGGAATAAATATTTAGGGGATAAGTGAAGCCCCAATTATGTCCCTGAAGTTGGTTTTTTTCACTTTTTCTTCAGTTATAATATATATATATATATATATATATATATATATATTAATTTTTCGATGCGGCGAGAGAAACGCAAGTATGTGCCATGGTGCACAAGCATGCCAAAAATACAGCTTCTCTGCAAAAGTCATGTTATGATTGTACCAAGGTGTGCCACCATGCACATCTACATTGGCTTTGAGACCTAACTACATATGCATTTTGCAAAAAAATATAGTGGATGTGGGGCAACTTCAGTGATGCATACATTAAAAGAGAGCATTGTGGGTGCAGATATATAGATGAGGAAGAAAATAACTGGGATATGATGACATGATGAGCATGAGAAAGTGGACAAGACAAGTCAAAATTTGGACGAACATGCCCATCATCATGTGATGGATAGCATTTTGGCACAATCCCCCTCAAGCTGGGACATACAAATCAAATTTTTCCAACTTAGTAAACAAGATATCATGTGAAGACACTATTGAGGCTCTTAGTAAAGTTATCCGCCAATTGATTAGAAGAAACAAGAATAGTACCTTCTCAGTAAAAGGTTGGAGCTCCAAAAATAAATACTACACAATGGTTATCACTATACATGAGTATAGGTATGTGAGGGGTGACACCCAACTTTTCCAGTACATATAGATGCCTACTAACATGTATCTTACACTTGTAATTACATGATTATTAATACAAATTAAGACATAAAATATTCAATTTTTATATCTGCCATTGTACTTTGAGTGCATATTTATCATCCTATACAATTTAAAAGTATAATCTCAAAATATATTATTTTAAGGGATAATCATGCATAATTAAAAGATAATATTTTAGAGTAAGTTATTCCCATTTTAAATTTGAGATTATGATTGAGTTTTAAATGCAAAATAATGAGATAAAATATTTTTATGTACACTCATTTATTTTCATAAGTTTTATCTTTCAAAGAAAATGAGTATATTTTTTAGTTAAAAAATTATTCTCTTGTTAGTTCCTGAATTAAATTTTTTAGAATGATAGATTACTTGATTTTTTATGAAACAAAAAAGGAGTTATATTTTAAAATTTATACATTTTTTAATTTTTAAGAAATTTTCTATAAATTTTCTGTAATTTTTTTGAATTTGTTTAGATTTATTTTGAATTTAATTTTAATTTAAAGGGGAAAACTCACCGTACATGGTGACCTTTTGAGAAGCGTCCAAATCCACTCCCACCTTTCGAATTGTCCCAATCCACTGCCAGCAGGGCACATACGCTGACATGGACGGCGAAGGAACTCATCCCATGCCACGTGACCGTCCACGTCAGCGAGGGCAATGGGGAAAAAGAAAAAGAATCAGGGAGAAGATCGGCGACGAATTTTTTCGCGATCTCTCTCTCTTATTTCGCGATTTTCTTTTTCTCTCTTCTTCTCTTCTTTCTCTCACTCTCTCCTTCTCTTGCGATTCCTCTCTCCGGGTTGTCCGCAAGCATTCGATGGCGAAAGCCCAACGGTCACTGGTCTGTTGCCGTCTGAAATGCTATCCTTTCATTTGCCCCCCAATGATCTGAGAGAGAGGACAGAAAATCCTGACCAAGACGACCTGAATCCGGTTCCTTCGCCCAGCGTAGCTACGTCGAATGGCCAGCTGTGGTGGTGTCCGTTCAGCTTATCTACTTGTCGACGTGGTGAAGCGACCGGCGCCTTGTCTGCGTCGTCTGAATGATAAGAGAAGGCGACCAGACCTCTAATCGTACAAATTTGCAGTTTTCCACGTAGAAACACGTCTTTTAATTAGAACCATGCCGCTTACTGTTCGTCGTTAACGAAATAGAAGTAAGAAAATGCTCTACAATTTTCAAGATTTGAACTGATACCCTGCCCCCGATCGGTGGTTCGCGGTTGATCATGGCACATGATCTCCCGCCATACTATCAAATTAATACTGAATTATTCGTAAAATATATTCGATGCGGGTTCGTTGGCGAGCGGAAGAGCCGACGGGAAAGGGGACCAGTGGATCAAATGAGCGTTTGAGATGGAAGAAAATGGAGCTCAGCATTCAATGACAACGTGGATAGGCAATAATTAGTTATTCGGGTGAGGTGGCCTGTCGAGACGAAGAAGCAGGAGATTTTAGTGGACTCCTCTTGACTTGCTTTTGACTCGTTGACCTACATTGAACCATGATACTGACGGAAGAGATCCAGTTGGCGTGCCTGCTTCGATCCTCCAGCTAGGCCATAATTTTTCGGCGCATGACAGTGAGAGAGAGAGAGATAGGAGCGTGGGGGAGGCTGCATCTTCACGCTACTTAGATGACGACGGAATAGGCCGTTGAGAAGCTTCTGTCGGGTGGGGAATACACGGTAATTTTGCGGCGATGGTAAACCTAATCAAATTTCGTCCATCTCTTACAACCGTATTAAGTTCCGGTTGCAGGATAGCTTGCAAATTACTCTCTCACTTCCTCTCCGGCAAGCAGCTTCCCGCCTCTCGCCGCTGATAAACCCGAGACTCTTCTCTCTAACTACTACACTATTTCTCTCTGCAGCATTCATCTAGTAAGAATTTCTTGGTTTGGCCAGCGGTCCTGGACTTTCTCCATGTTAGTATCGACTACAGAAAGGACCATGAAGCCTTTGAAGTTAAAGGACCATGAAGAGACAGAGAGAGGGAGAAGAACGTGGGAGAGAGGGAGAAGGGGAGAGCGAGAGAAGGAAGAGAGGGAGAAAAAGAAATCTCTCCTCGCGACGGAAATTTCCGTCGCGAGAGAGAGAGAGAGAGAGAGAGAGAGGAAGAAAGTGAGGAAGAGAAGGAGAGAGCTCCTCTGGCAGATCCCGCAAGTCGTGCCAGGATCAACCCCGTCCATTTCTACTTCTGTTTCAAAGGTTTCTCCTGCCACTTCTCCCGAAACAGTGATCCGAATGCTCGCTATTTTTCTTCTCTTCGGAACCCTGTTGGAGCTCTGAGTGGAGAGAGAGGGAAGGCACTCCGTTACCTCCAGCATAGCAAGATGGCGATGTCTCTCCGGAGCTATTTATAGCCGATTAGCCAGGAAGGTTTCTCCGTAAAGGCCGCTTGCACCGCAACAGCAGTGTTGGGGCGAAACTGGGCCCCGGTGCTCCTCAGGTCGACTGGGTCCGCGGGATCGACGGACGGGATGACGCGTGGCCGATGATCATCGACAAATTCTGATGTAAGGTAGCACGTAAATCGGACATTGGAGGGTGACCGGCCTTGGAGAGAAAGGGAAAGGCGGAGATCTTTGTGCTGATCGAATCGCGGAGTAAGGATAGCGAAGATAGCGTTCAGGCGATGCGAGGGTTTTCAAAAGGGCGGATTGTGCGCCAAGGCAGAGAGAAGAGGTTAGGATGCGGAGTGGACGGCGATCGAAAATCGCTATCTTCGCGTTGAATCTTTCCGGAGACTAGGCTTCGCTGTGTGCTTCTTGGGGAGTGACGGGAGAGAGAGAGAGCTGAGAATTTAATGGCCAAGGACGTACGTATCGTTTACCCGCATTGCCGCGACTTAATTCGGTAGCAAGGCTGCGGTTACTTCGGAAGACTAGCCCAGAAGGAGACATCCCATTCGTCTAGCTCCAGATGGAAGATAGAGGGGGAGAGAGAGACTTAGCGAGTGTGAGAGAGAGAGAGAGAGAGAGGAAGAAAGTGAAGAAGAGAAGGAGAGAGCGGATTTGGACAATTCGAAAGGTGGGAGTGGATTTGGACGCTTCTCAAAAGGTCACGATGTACTGTGAGGTTTCCCCTAATTTAAAACATTAAAAAATAGTTTTTATGTGCACGTTAACATGATGAATGACATAGCATGTGCCCTTACGTGTCACAACATTGCGGCGTATGAGCTCGCCATGAGACACACACATAGTGCACATGTGTGCACATCATTAGTGGCTAAAACAACCCTTAAGGGCATAAGCTAATCAATAAGATCACGTTTGCATTTATATGCAACATTCACCTCTATTTTTTCCATGTGGGACTATTTGCATCTTTATATTTCCTAGGGGATGTCGCACATCTTGGAGCGTGTGATCTCGCGATTAGATTGCGACCCTCCATTTTCACTGAAATGGAGGGGATACGTGGTCATCTCTCATTGGGCAATAATTCATCTTAGTATTTTCAATGAATCTTGGCTGTCCATCGCGAGAGTTATAATGGCCAGGATTCGACATCACCGAATGGCAGCATCTCAAGCGTTCAACGAAGATTGAACATCGTGCATTATGCGACGCTTCTACTTCAAGCGTGAAGTGACTTAATCATGACGCTCCATTTGTGATCATATGGACGCAACTTAATGGTGTCGATTCACATCTTAACGCTGCATCTTAGCCATTGATTAAAGATGAAGAGGCAGATTGAACGCCCACACCTAATTTTGATCTACTTATTCTCTCCTTCTTTAACAATCTAAAGCATTCTTGGATTTTTTTATCGATTGAACCTTTTAGAAAATATAATCCTTGAATCTCTTGTTTTCTTTTTCTTCTAGAATCATTTTCGAGTCCAAGGAGTGCTTGAAATCAAGATTTTGTCGAGGGAGAAGAAATAATTCACTGCTTGAACTCTGAATTTTTATTTTTTTGAAATGTGGAATAAAAAGCCTTGATCCAGTGATTAATTGGACCATTTCAGGTGCCATTGAGTTAAATTATATTTTTTATTACTAATCTTTCATCCTATACCATTATATTATAATTTCGATTAGTTGATTAGTTTTATTTTATAAATTGAGTCATTTTCTCTCTCTCCATGATTGAATTTTCTCTCTTTATTTCGTTCTTTGATTTCTCCCCGAATACTAATCCAATTTGAAATTTTTTTTATTTTGTAGATTCATCTTTGAGTATTCTTATTAAAATATCAGTTTCCCTAATTTCTCACCCCAATTCAGTATTTAATTTGATCAAATTTTAAATGTATCTAAATTTGCTTCCTAATTCTTCATGGATGTGACTCTTACTCATCGTTACCCTAATTAAATCATAATTAAATCATAATTTCAATGAATTTAGAAATTATTTTGACACAAGGAAGTGTGTTTTCAATGACCGCACAAATTCGTTGTGACAATGTCAAACTACCAAACATGTTGTGTTGGCCCTAGTATGATATTTAGCTTTTTTTCTAGGAATAAGAAACCTACTTTTACTTTTAAGGTTACTAAGTGATGAGATTACTGAGGAGACATGCAATATCCATATGTGTGTAGGTGTGGGAGCAACACATATGCATTTAAGGCATGTTAGCTCCACTCGACTGTCATCCTAGTTCTTTGTCACAAACTGCCACTGCCACATAAATAGGTGACTTTTTTTTTTGTAAAAATGTCATATTCAAATTAAATAAGTTCTTAAAAATTTTGATTTTTTTGAGACATGTCATAACCTTTATACAATCATGTCTTAGATTCTCGACATCCTTGTCGAGTAGATTTTTGTTAGATTGATCCATTTTCAGCTTTCTCTATTATCATTCATTCTAAAAATAAAAATCAAACACGGAGAAAATGGAAGTGCTCCGAATATGTTAGGCTTGAAATGCTCATGAAACAGATCATCATCTTTTCTCCCCTTTTCATGATTTCTTTCACTCCAACCCTACAATCATGCAAACTAGAGAAAATATGATCAACAAAAAATTTGTTGACATTGGAAAAGGTCAAACATGCATATTTTTATCATTTTAGCTCCTAGAAAAAAATAAAAAAATGGATAAATGAGTGCTTAAATAAGATGAATGCAAAAAAAGAACAAAAACATGAGATCATCTAGTAAAGTTAACAAACTGTGCAATAAATCAGTTGTCAATAGTGAAAATGCACTTAAGACTATAACATTATCAGTTTACCTCATATATTATATGTTCTTTATAAAATTTTGTCGACCATTTTCGTTCCTTCTCACCATTTTCGTATCTTCAAAAGAAAACCATTTTTTCAAAACTTACTGTCTCTATAGATCAAACCATATCCTAGACTAAGGTGACTTAGGAGGATTATAAATATTTTTGTATTAATTAAATTGCTACCAATGACATAGACAATATGATATAGTTTTCTTCATTGGTGGTGTGAGTATGATGGCAGGGGCGGTGCAAGTGAGAAAATTGAGGCCATGGAGGGTTGGCTGATGCAAGTTACCAACAGGTCACATGCTATAAATCCCTTTTTCTAATGTCCACTATGACACACTTTGATGACGTGTCACACATAACAAAAAAAAATCTACCTAGCACAATGTTGTCGCCATGGTGCAAAGAACAAGAACCTTATAAACACGACAATAAAGAAGGGGCTAGAGGCTGCAATGCAACAATTACAAATACTGAACAAGGACCTGATGGCTATGATATCGTGTGGTTGTTTGGACGTTGATGATCATTATGGTGATTATAGTGATTATGTAGACGATTATGATGATTATGATGATGACAACGATGATTAAGACAATGATAAAGGCAATAAAAAACGAGAGATATGATTTGAAATGAGTGCGATGATAAGGATGAATACAAAGATGCTGATGATAGTAATAATCAAAATGATGATGAAAGTGATGATTAGAATGATTGAGATTATGACAGTGATGATGATATATGATCATGATGACTAATACAAAAATAATGGTGTCGATGAAAGTCATGATTAGGATGATTGTGATGATAGTAGTGATTATGACGATTATTTTTATTGTGTTCATGATGTTGAGGTGGATGGCAAGGTTGATTTGGATGATAATTAGGATGGTGATGATTAGGATAGAGACGATGATGGTGATGATTTGGGTGCTAATGTGGTGATGAGGCAAACAATGATGGGGACAAAGAGATGGTGGCAATGATGACCGGTAAGCTGTCCACAACATAACACCCCATAAGGTCATGAAAGTTTCTCACTATGTTTAGAATTGAATGGTTGTTTCCTCTAATTATGTCAAAGTACTTAGATGTGAGAATATATGGAAACTATATTCAATGAAGTGGACAAGATAAAGGGCTGTAGTCACCATGTGAAGGCAGTTCAAATATAGAACCACAAGGATAGCTTGGTTGAATTCATTAGTGCATCGAGAATTGTCCAACTTGCTAATTATCATTTAAACCGTGATTTTGGATTCTATGTGTTAGAAATATAGTGGTATTTAAGGCATTATCTAAGTGTTCGTTGTCGTTGTAATTAGCCGTTAGAAGAAGTGTTATAAATACACTATGTAACTAATGAAATATATATCATTCTCTTTCTCTAATTCTGTCTTTCTTCTATTGCATCTACTCACGACCTCATTCCGAATCCTATAGAGAATTAGTTTTTCTGTCATGATATTAGAGTCTTAATCGGCAATCGGAAGTTTGACGATGCGGTCATCATAAAGTAGAGCTTCCTGATCTGCATATCTGCAAGAAAGACTCGATTCACCTACCTGTGGTATCCCAAAGACGTGTATCTATAGGAAAGACGCGATTCACCTACATGGGGTATCCCGAAGCTATGTATCTGTAGGAACTACGTATCTGGTATCTCTTCATCCCTGAACTGCATATCTGCAAGGTGCTGAGGTTAAACCAGCTCCGATCTGCATTTCTACAGATGCTACATTCAATCAGTTATTTGCTTTTCCATTTGTGGAAGATTCAACACTGGTATAGCATAAGATTTTGCGGAAAATTCAACACCGTACTCATCTCTGATTCATGAGAAAACAAAAATGGAATGAATCTCGAACTCACCTAAAGAAGTCAACAATGAAATCCTGCTGGTGACAATTATCTCTTTGTTGATTATTCCTTCAACAACTATATCGGCTACACTAGCCTTGTTTGTGATAGATATTATGTGGCCTATAAGCCAATCACACTTTCATGTATCTTGTTTATGTTTATTGAAATGAAATTTATTCATTGTCATTCTTGTGTGATGTTTGCAATGAAGTCCATGAGCATGTGCAATGACTAAGTGAATTATGATGAGATCATAATACAGTGATAACTAGTCTTTAAACATATGTTCTAAACATTCCTATTGGTAGGATATTTGAGAAGGACATCGAATTATCCGGAAAGAATAACACTATCTAATCCAACTCATATAATGAATATGACTGATCCTGTAGCCATCGGTGTGGAGACACTAAGGATAGATAGTGGGTGCTCTTTGGAGAAAGAGTTTACTGAATTGATCCATATGAATCCCTGAATAATATTATACCTAACTCTTAATCAGGTTGATTCATGTCATAGTTGTATATGTGGTCCTTTGACTTGAGACACCAAAGACATCTTGTGGATGTATGATCGTATTTTGATTATGACTTACGAATCCCTTAGCCACGGGATATCTAAAACATCATATATTGGATACGATATAAAGTCCACAAAGATGATTTTGTGATCAAGATGTGATCATCCACCCTCGGTATTTGAGGAGATCGACTCAAGGAATAAGATGCGATGAAATCCTTGGCCAAGATAGTATAAATATCGAAGGAGTTCCCGGTGATTTCTACACGCATCAGTACTAACTTTAGTGACCGATTAGGGTTTGACAGTTAACCATAGCCTAAGTCATTCATGAGTCTAATATGGATGAAGGATTATACATACATGGTAATCAATGACGGGAAGGTTTCATAAGTGAGTTCTTACATACTACATATCTCCTAGTGCACGTGGTGTAGCTTGGCACCCAACAGGCTGCAACTCAACCTATCGATTGGGTTAAATCAATTCTTGATTAATTAATCTATAAGTAGATGTGGATAATTAATTAAGGTTGACCAATCAGATGTTATTTGGTCTATAAAGTTATTAACTAGTGAGATATATGGTCCTAGGGCGTCACACACATAAGGTCTATGGATGTTGGTGGATATAGACATAATTATGAGGGTTTTTATAAAAAATCTCATACCAAATGTCTATAAATAGGAGGAGAACGACCACAACTAAAGGTGTCCATGCAAGCCTTGTGAGAATTCTCTCTTTTCTTCCCTTTCTCTCTTGGTGAAGAGGTTTGAAGAGGAGATCCAACCATCCAGAGACCGTGTTGATACCGCTAGAGACTAGACACTTGAATAGCTTCAAGAGCTCCTTCAAGAAAACCCTGTAAGTATGTTTTCTCATTCATACTAGATGATAAGATCATCTGTTCTTGGTGGCTTGATATTTTGAATATCCAATTTAATATTTTCCGTTGCATTCGATGTCTTGATCGAAATTTCGTGATTCACCTGCCCGTGACTATATCACAAAATTTATTCACTAGCAAGAATCTTTATTATTGGAGGCGATTCATTGAGCGCACTCTCAGGCCTTACAAACTAGAAGGACATCTCACTAACCCTCAACCTAATGAAGACGATGCACACTACTTCAAATGGATCAATGAAGAAGATGTACTCTTTACTTGGCTATTAGACTCAATGAAGCCTGAGATTAGCAATCAATGTATTGATCATGAGTCCATCAAAGATATATGGGATGAGGTAATCAAGTTGTACTCAAAATTAGAGGATGAATCAAGAATGGTAGACCTTAACAAGAAAGCTATGGAGCTTCTTCAAGAACATCGAAGCATTTTAGAGTACTCAAATGAATTACAAGCTTTGTGGAAGGAAATTGATTTCTATCAACCACTTCCTACTGATTCTACAGGCCGTGAATATGTTTTGAAAGGGAGAACATATAGCTTCTTAACTAGTTTAAGACCAGAATTTGAGACTATGAGAACTCTCCTATTTACTTAGGAAAACCCTCTATTATTTAATGAATATGCAGTATAGGTATTCAAAGAAGAAGGTCGACTCATTGCTATGAATGTACTACCTATTACAAAAAGTCAGGCCTAAACACTTAAATTTCATATCACATCAAGCTTTGGACAAGCATCCAATATAGGATCTACACAACCCTCCAATACGAAGCCATCCTCAAATCAGGCATCCTATAAAAAAATCACATTCAAGAAAGAAAAGGAGATGCCAAGGACTCCTTATTGTGTGATTCTTGCTAACGCCACTAGCATACTAGCGAGACATGCTGGAAGATAAATGGACAGCCTGCAATCGGCCAGAGTAATGTGATGCTTCAATAGAATAGCGGCAATTGGCAACCACCTCTTCATTTCTCTGGTAATGTGTTTCAGCCTCTAGGAGACAAAGGTGAGATGGACTTCTTAAGGGACATGATAAGGCAATTAGAGGGTCAACTCTCTCATTCTTCACCCATAATTGGGTCAACTTCAGTAGCCAACTTTGATCAGACCTTTATTTTTAGCAAAATTCTTGTACTTGCATCTTTTGTAGAAAACTTAGATCCTCGTGATTCTTGGATTTTAGACTCTTGCGCAACAGACCATATGCCACTCATATGTAGCTGGTTTACCTCATATATACCTTGCCCAAATAACTTAGGGTCTAAACAATAGATGACACACTTCTCATAGTTGCGGGCATAGGACCAATTAATTTACATCCTACAGGGAAATTAGAACATGTACTTCATGTCCCTAAACTCTGTATTAGCCTAGTTTCACTTCAAAGAAATGTCTGTTTCATTCCATACAAGATTAAATTTGATGGTATTAATGCTTTTCTTTGTGATAAGGTGCAAGGGTGGAAGACTGGATTGGCTAGGATCCATGATGGTCTCTACTACCTGCCATCTTGTAGAGACACCAAGAAATTAATTAGGAGCACATCCAACAATGAAGTGTACACGCCTAGTACTTTAGCAGCCATGGATACCAAACGTAAAGAAGAAAATATATGGCTCCTCCATCAACGATTAGGTCATCCTCCATGTCAAATCTTAAAACACATGTACCTTGATGTTTTTCAAGGATTTCGGATTGAACATTTTGTGTGTGATGTTTGTGAGAAAGTTAAACATAAGAGGCACTCATATCAATTAAAAAATCTTGAGAGGAGAAAAACTCTATTTGATCTTATCTATAGTGATGTATGCCGACTTGCACCCTCAATTGATCTCCATGGTTTTAAGTGGTTTCTAGTCTCTGTGGATGATTTTATAAGGTTTAGTTGGATCTACTTACTCAAATATAAGTTAGAAGTTACCTTGAAGGTCAAAAAATTTGTTCAGATTATTGAGAGGCAATTTGAAAAAGGGATTAAAATTATTTGAACATATAATGCTAAAGACTTTGTAAATTATGATCTTCAAAACTTCTATGCGATTTAGGAATAATCCATGAAACCTAATGTGCATATACCCCTCAACAAAATGGTAATGTAGAGAGGCGAATTGGGCTTATTCAAGAAAGAGGTAGGGCTCTCCTTATCCATAGTAATACACCTAGTTTTCTTTAGGGGGGAAACAATGCTTATCTCTACCTATCTTACTAATAGGACTGCAAGTCAAAACTTAAATACACAATCTCCTTTGCAACTACTCTCAGCAGCCTTTCCTCTGGTCAAATTAGATGATGGTTTATCAAAAAGGGTGTTTGGGTGCGTGTTATGTACATCTCTACCCAAACCACACTAATTAATTATCACCCAAAGCACTTAAATCAGTATTTGTGGGATACTCAAATACACAAAAAGGATATAAGTGCTACTATCCTACTGGATGGAGAAGTCTAATATCTTTGGATGTTACTTTTAATGAAAAGAATTCTATTTATCAACAAAACCATGTTGCTCAACCTCAACTATTGATTGAGGAGAGACAAGAACCTTTAGACTCTCCTATCGAAAAAACATAACATAGATCACAACTTATATCTGTATATGAGAACCCAAGTGGATCTCAAAATGAAGAGGTTGAGTGTGTTCAAAATTATAGTAAGGCACCTACATATACTCAAGTATATATAAGGAAAGGGAAAACAAAGGAAACTAATCTTACTTCAAGAAATGAAATGAGTTTACTAATAGAATAACAAGCCCATCATAATGATCCATCTGAAGAGACCGATGTACCTGAACCGGGTGACAAACAGTCACACGAAGAAGTATGCAAAGAGATTGGTACACAATACGACTCTGCACAAAAGGACAAGTTAGGGATCTTTGAAAAGGAGTTATGGCAAAATAAAGCCACTCCTTACCCCTTAAGTAGTTATCTTACCTTCTCAAAGGATATTGATGAGTATAGAACATTCTTGACTTCCATACAACAAGAATATATTCCAAAAAACAGTGATGAAGCCCTTGCTATTCCAAGGTGAAAACAAGCCATGGATGAGGAATTGAACGCATTAGAGATAAATTAGACGTGGGAACTTGTACAACTACCACCTATGAAAAAACCCATTGGGTGTAGATGGTTTTTTCTATAGAGTACTTATCGATTGATAGCTCAAGGATGTGAGTATTGAGAGATATAAGGCATAGTTGATAGCTCAAGGATATGCTCAAACATATCTAATCGATTATAAAAAACATTTGCTCCAATAGCCAAGATGAATACTATAAGGATTTTAGTAGCCTAGTAGTAAAATTCAATTGGTCATTGCAATAATACAATATGAAAAATGTCTTTCTACATGGGGATTTAGAGGATGAAATTTATATGAAAATAACTCCTGGATACTGGCGCTCACTAAAGACTCAAGTGTGTAGGTTAAGAAAGGCCTTATATGGCCTTAAACAGTCGCCTAGAACTTGGTTTGGTAGGTTATCATTGGCTATGAAGAAGTGTGCTTATTCTCAGTCAAATGGAGACCATAGTTTATTTTTCAGACACACCAAAATTAAGAAAATAACTATCTTAATTCTATATGTTAATGATATCATAATCAATAGGAGTGATCTTGAAGGAAGAACTAAACTAGAACAAGAACTTATAGAAGAATTTGCAATAAAAAACTTCAACCCATTGAAATATTTTCTAAGAATCGAAGTTGCCAAACCTTCCAAGGGCATTATTCTCTCTCAGCAGAAATATATACTATATCGTCTAACAAAAACATGTTTTATAGACTGTCAACATGCAAAAACTCCAATTGAAGTAAAACATGGATTAACATGGACTGAGTATGAACCGGAATCAAATATAGGGAGTTATCAAAGACTATTTGGAAAAGTAATTTATTTATTACACACTCATCCAGATGTCTCCTATGTTGTAAACTATCTTGGTCAGTTCATGCATAATCCTAGAGTATCCCACTTACAAGCTGCTCATCAAGTACTTAGATACTTAAAGGGAACAGTGGGATGGGGACTACACTTCAAACGCCAAGGTACGTTCTCTCTAGATGCATACACGGATTTTGACTTTATAGGTTCATTGATAGATTGTAGGTCTACCACCGGATATTACACATTTCTAGGTGGGAATCTAGGTACATGGAGGAGCAAAAAAACAAGAGGTTGTTGCCCGTTCCACTACTGAAGCTGAATTTCGGGCTCTATCACATAGACTCACTTAGATCATGTGGATCAAAGGAATCTTACAGGACCTCTAAATCAAGTTAGATAGTCCAATACAAATTTTATGTGATAATCAATCAACTATTAAAGTTGCACACAATCTTGTACAACACGACCGAATGAAACATGTTAGCATTGATAGGCACTATATCACAGGGACATTGGATCAAAACGACATTGATATCCCCTATATTGAAACATCAGAACAACGAGCAGATGTACTAACAAAGGGACTACCAAAGGAGCAGTTTATGAAGCTAATAGGCAAGCTGGGACTGATAGATATTCACTCTTCAGCTCGAGAGCGGGGTGTTAGAAATATAAGGGTATTTAAGGCATTATCTAAGTGTTTATTACTGTTGTAATTAGCTGTTAGAAGAAGTGTTACAAATACACAATGTAACTAATGAAATAGACATTATTCTCTTTCTCTAATTCTGTCTTTCTTCTATTGCATCTGCTCACGACCTCATTCCGAATCCTGTCTCTAAGTATGAATTATGTCAAAACTATCTTGGCTGTGCAAGGATGGCTTCCGGTCAGATTGTGACATGGAGACATTGATGCTCATCCTTTGACTTTTGGAGTCAAATTTTAGCCAAACTGATGTTGACTATAAGGTTGCTTGTCCCTTGCTGACCTCAGAGTGCTAGATTGAGGGTGAAAGAAGAGAATTCCTGTCTGCAGTATAGAGTAGAACACTAGGAGACCGGATGTTCTGAATATGAGGTCAATGATCTCTCCCATCAAGCATTTCAAATGACAAGAGGAAGTTTACCATTGAAGTTACTGGGCCCAATCGACTGAGGGTTCCAGACAATGGACCCAGTTAATTGATGAGTTCAAGCTCAGGCAGCATGAATTTGGAAATGTAAAAATTTGGAAGACTTATTTCAAAACTTTAATTGAAAAGAATAAGTGAGGTTTGTTCAAAATTTAAAAAACTGATGAATGGTACAAACAGAGCAGTTCTTCATCCACATCCTGGAAGCATTCTAGAGTATTTCTTTCTCTTTCTTCAACGAGCTTTGTATTGAACAACTGCGACACAAAGAAGAGAAATCAAATGCAGTCAAATTCATGAGCTCAAATTGTAAATTAATATCATACAAATTAGCTCATTTAAAATTAAGTTCAAGACATGTAACACCATATAGACTAGACATCATGAGCATATAAATCATCTGTCAAATGATTCTGTTTTATCAAATGATTTCATCAATTAAATTTTTTCATGTGCACATTTTTTTTTAAGTACATCCATGTCCATATTTCGACGTCTGCATCTTCTCAATATTCAATGAAAATAAAAAGGGATGAGACAGAAGAAGATGAACGGTATCATAGGTGGCTTAATTTTGTGAGTTCGCTTCTTGTACAATATGCGATAGCCACACTCATGGTACTGAATGACATCTCCTGGCTTCAAAGTGTTCTCTCCTCCATGGATCAAATCAGAAGATATGGCTCTCCTGCATCAGGTTCCAAATTATTATTTGCGCAGATAGGATGGGAATATTTTGAGTGCGAGAGAGAGTTTAATGCACCAACCTACCCAAAAATTTGTAAGAAACTCAATCATTTTTTAGATCAAGTGTATTGAATTGTCGAACAAAGAAAGCGACAGAATAATTAAAATTCAAGATAGCTATAAAGAGAGATAGATTGAGATAAAGAAAGAAAGAGATAGGAATAGAGAAATGGAGAAAGAGGAAGGAGGAGATGGAGTAAGAAAAACTCAGAGAAAAGATCAGGACGAGAAAGTGAAGTACAGAGAAAGCGAGAAAGAGATTTGTGAACAAGGGCATCGAGGGGGAGAGAAAATAATTTAGAAAGAGATAAGGATTGAGATAAGGAGAGGGGATGAGAAGAGTTCAAAGAGAATATAGGTAGAAAGAGAGAAAGAGATATTTGAATAAGGGAGACATGTATAGAGAGACAGAGAGAAGAATTAACAGGGAAAAATATATAGGGAGAGGCACTCACCAAAGAGATAGAAATATCTAGGGGGAGAGGGAGAAAGGGAGGGATAGAACACAGGGATAGAGAATTACATAAAATGAATAGAAAGAAAAAGAATTTAAAGAGTGATAGGAATAGAGAGAGAGTGTGAAGTGCGAAGAATAAAGAGAGAGATATATAGAGAGAGAAAGCAAGTGATAGAAAGAGAAAGGAATAGAGAGGACATAGAAGATTGAGAGAAAATAGGGAGAAATAGAGAGAATGAGAGAGAGGAGAGGAAATCAGAAGATTTGGGACAAGATAGGAATACATATATAGAGGGAAGCATATTAAGTGAGAGACATACATAGAGTGAGTGATTGAGAAAAAAAAAGGAAATTAGGAAATATTGGGGAGGGAGTGAGAATAATTGAGAGAGAAGATTGGGAGAGATGGTGAGAATAGTTCGATGAGATAGACAATGATAAAGAAACATATTGAATCGAATCACAATTAGATCAGATTTAATCGAAACAGATAAATATAGCTCAAACGAGTGAAGTCAAGGGGATTGAATCACAAAGACAAACCAGGAAGAACTGGATACAATCACAAACCTATAGCACTGATTTGAGGATTGAGGGAAGTTCCTCGATTCGCTAGAATCAAAGGAACTCCTAGAAAAGTTAAGGGATCACTGATTCATCATTACTCACCGTGACAGATGAAGAACGGAGAAATCTCAGACGAAACGTCGACAGAGAATGATCGCCGGCAAAGTACTAGAGTGGAGGCAGCGCAGAGGGGAAAGGAAATGCCGGCAGAGAAGAATCGCGGGCACGGAGGGGAGAGTAGTCGTCGGGAAATGAATTGGAGGGAAGAGAAATCACGAGGGACTGCGGGGCACCTTTTTCTTGTTTGCTTTAACAGTTAAGACCGTTGGGTCTCCGTTTTTCGTGACTGGACCCCTTCGCGGTGGTATCAAAGAAGTTCCGGTGGGTCCGCAGAACTCTGGCTATAAAATTATTGTATATATGCGCTAATACTCTGCTTTCTACGTACGTGAATGAATTTACATAAATATTAAAATAATATTTCTAAATATTAAAAAACGTATATGGAACCGTAATATGTTTATTACTAATGTTTTACATAAATATTCATGTCTAATGAGGATGACAGAGAATTCTATGAGGGTAAGAACATCACGTCAGCTCCAGGAGAAACCACTCACACGCATAATCCATCTCCTATTTTTTATCTTTCTTAGTAACCTACGTTCCCGAAATGATATTTGAAATTATTGCTTCCCTGTGGAGTTGATCCTTTCCTGGTGTCTGCGAAATCTATTGATCAAATAGTCAGAAAATATGAATGCTCAACCATCTCGTTGTATTAAATTACAGTGACTTCGACATGAGTGCCTCTCTAGAAACTTGGTTTACCCCTCGTCGCCTATTTTTTGATTCGCGTTACCCGTTTCGCCCGTACAGATCTTATTTACAAAGTTTACACCCGGAATACCCCCACAACTGATTTCTCTCCCTCTCTAGAAGAGGAGGAGGCAAAGGATGACGCAGCAGAAGAAAAAGATGGACATGCGGTGGAGAGATGTCTTCGCAAGCCTCTCATGCCGCCTCAGCCGGGGGTTATCGCCTCCCCGGTCGCCGCCACCAATCAAACGGTAAGGATACGCGTGGTACAAAGCGACCCACTCGTCTCCCAAAACCCACGGAAGCACGGCCACCGCCGTCCCTCCTAATAACGGCGGATGCCCGTAAGAGAACTCCCCGCCCGGCCGTCTCGCCACATGCGCCGGCGGCCGGCGCGGGACATCCCCTTCGCCACCGCCGGCCTTATCCGCACCGCTGGAGCCGCGGCCGTATAGCGGCACGAGCGCAGCAGTCGATAGAGCGGCCTTGCAGACAGGGCACCGGTTAGGGATCTCTGTTTCTCTCTCTAGCTTTAGCCACTTGTATATGCAGTGCCAGCAGTAGAGATGGCCGCACAACGTGACTACTGGCTCCACGGCGAAGTCCAGGCAGATGTTGCAGTCGAAACAGGCGTTGGCTGCTCGAACAGTGCTCCGCGGTTCTTCCCTCGTCATCATCGTGCGCACTCTCCCGAATCACTTTAACTGATAAAATAAATCCAGAAAAAAATCAAACTGAGGAGAGAGGAAAAGTCATTAAAATTCACTTTGGATAGTGACGTGGCAAAACTCTCGAATTTGAACGGAGGACGCGTGAAGGTATGACGAACAGACGAAACATGTCAAGAAAAGAACAAAGGCCTGACTAAGCACGGGGCCACAGTTGACGTGGAGAGTAAAGGCGAATGGGGCCGGTAAAGCAGACTAAACTCCTATGCCGTGAAAGCTTAGTTGTTCTTATTCCTAATACAAAGACCGGTCACCTCTCTAAACAGGAATCCTGTGAGCTCGAAGGTTCCCATCCCCATCTAACCTCTACTGCTACGCATCTACATTCTATTAAGACGGTCAAAGAAACAGAGCGTGCTGGTAGAGGGCGACTTTAATATGATGTCTCACGAAGCCTGATCACCGCAAGTAATTGCATTACGCGCTCCTTGTCGGTGATCTAACGTCGAGAGTAAAAGCTGCAACTCGGATATCATTGGCGAAGCTATTTTAGTGACGCGATAAGAGTATAAAGCGTTGAAGGAGAACACGGTTTGGGAGAATTAAGGGAATAATTCAGACACAAATTTGAGATGCCCGGAAAAAAGACGCAGTAGAGGAATGTGTTCGCGCGTTTTGATAGATGATCCGACCCTTTTCTCTTCAGAAGTTTTATATGCTCTCCTCACGACAAAAAACAAAAGAACGGTAGAGGGAATGTAAATCCTGAAACAAATTGCCACACGGCTAAGATAAGACCAGACACCTGGAAGAAACACCAAGACGCAGGATAAACAGGCGGCTAAAGGCATTATATACTCCTTTCCCTTGCGACAGACAAAGAGAACATTATTGAATCAAGCAGGAGGCGAAATGGTAAGCGAAAGGGGTACGAGAGCAGAGCTAGAGAAACACGAGAAGATCAAGAGAAGGGGCGAGGCCAGGACTTACAGATCGGAAATTCCAGCAACCCTCAAGTTATTCGCGCCCAGCCGGGGGGCACACGCTATTGGGGAAGAAGAGATGAAGCGAAAGAGATAATAGATAGGTAGGTAAAGGAGGACATAGAGGGTAGCGACACTATTTCTATTTATAGATGCTTGGGCCCACAAACGGGCGGACAAAGCAGGATAAGAACGGCGCGAGTTCCCACGCTAGCAAATGGATTTCCACCAATTTCAATAAGTCCACGGAATGAACGGCGCAAAACGCACCGTCCAGCGGTTGCCTTCTTTTGATCGTCCGATCGATAGACCAGTCGATGGAAAATTACAACAGTTTCTCCACGCTCGCGAGTAGAGTCTTCTTGGGGACGCTCCCGATGATGACGTCGCTCTTCACACCGTTCTTGAAGAAGAGGATCGTGGGAATGCTGCGGATGCCGTAGGAAGAGGCGATCTCCTTATTCTCGTCGGTATTGAGCTGGTAGCACTTGATCTTCCCGGAGAACTCCGCCGCAATCTCGACGATGGTCGGATAAATTGCTCGGCAAGGGCCGCACCATGGCGCGGAGAAGACCACCAGAATTACCAGATCGTTTTCCAGGACTAGCGACTGCCATGAGGATTCCGTTACTGAAGGAACTGCGACAGAGACAAAATGATCATTAATGGAGTAATTGAGCTTATGTGAGAGCTCTGTTGAAATGTAATTGCAAATGTTCCAGAAATCTGCTTGTGTTTTTCACTCTAATCTTCCCTGGTAAGCTCGATTGGCTTCTCAGGCCCGACCCTTGAAGATAGAGACTCTATCATTCCCAGTTCTGTCACTACGAAAGGTCATTTACCCTTGAATGACATCTCCACGGTCAGAACACACAATGCGAATTTCGATTTGGGAGATTTGAAAGTTGAATGAAATCCGCATTGACACAGTAAGGAGAATCAACGATTAATTAGGCAAGTCTTGCACGCTAACTTGGCCAGTCTTGCCCCTAATTGCTACCTAAAACGATGTCGCGTTGAATGAATTAGCCAATGGATAAGAGGCACGGAAAATTAGCCAAGGTTTCCGCCAGAGAAATCGGAAATGGTAAATGACGAATTCATAAAAATAATCTAGGCTCAAAGGATCAGCACTGGATCCAGCAACAAAAAATTCAAGTGGTATACTCGCTAAATAGTTTAATATTAGAGAATTGAACATGATTCTTTCTTAAAGACGGCAGTTTATTTTAATTATTTTTGTTTCTCAAACTTAAAGCACAAGAAAAGGGGCAGATCGAGAATTTGACCATCGCACACCTTGAACACTTGCACTTTGCGCTTCACAAACGACCGCTCCGCGATGCAACTCTCTCCCCCGAGGCTTAGGGGAAATGGCTAGCGCAGATTTCGAGGGAGGTCTTGTTGAAAGCTTCAAACCCCTGCACCCGGGAAAAAGGCTACTCCGAAGACCGGCTGACGCGGTCAACGGGAAATCGACGGCCGCCGCCGAAGAAGACGACCTCTGGAGCCCGGGGAGGCGAGAAATGGCCATGGATTCCACGGAGGCCATCGTTGGACGCAAGATAAGCTTCAGAAGAGCAAACTGTAAGGAGATCAGGCAGTTCAAGTGACGGTCGCCAGCTGTCCCATTCGCACTTGACGGTGATATTTTCTGGGAATTTCTAGCCAACTACGACACGTGGAAAAGAAAAATAATCTTAGCCGCGGCATTACGGTCCGACCGCTGGAGGAGTCCAAAAGGACTCCCATTGGTCGGCATCTCGATTGCCTCGGATTCTGATTGGCCCACGTTTTCTGAGACGGTGCAGGATCCAACAGAATATTCCAGATGCCCAAAATCAAGGCAGTCCAGACTCCAGACGGCTCAAATGAATCTCATATTAGATTTTGACTGGTTCATGGCTATGCGCATCTATGCTTTCTTAATTGGTTTTTTCTCTCAATTATGTCCATCATATATGCTGGGCAATCATCCATTGGACGTTACCGAGCTCCACTTTGGTCTTCCTTCGTCCGCGCAAATGACCTAAACACGAATTTTCTTAATCTTTGTTTGTTGTACGTTTCTCAACTTTCAACTCGCCGACTTCATTGAATAAAATCTGTTTCTCGTTATTTTTATGACCTTAGAACATTCGAGATAAATATTTCGAGTTCGACCGAACTCGCGCTCGGCGTGTAGCTGAGATCGGACAAGAGATTGGTGTCTTTTGCGTGCGATCGTTCAATTCGATAGATTATTCTTATTCTTGTTAGCTTTACATATTTGAAAACCAGATGACGGATTATTTCAACCGTCGGTCAATTCTGATGGTTCATAGACCGATATGTATGCCATTTGTCTTTCCCAGAATGTTTCCAGGATATGGTTTTGGGAAGAGAAGATTTACTTGTATTGATTGCGACTGATTGCAGCTCACGTAGTTCTCCCCTTCTTCCCATTTCCTGTCCTTCCAAGCATTTTGTCGCTGACTGCGTCCCTCCTCTCCACGGAAGAGGCATATGGACGTTTGGTGAAATTAAAAAAAGGTGACGCGTTTGGTGATCGAAAAGATCGGAAAGAGATGCTGCGGTTAACTGCTCTACTGACAACAAAATCCAATTTGTTGAATAGCCTGGTGAAGATGACTCAGATTTTACCATCACCAGCTGCAATCCGGAGAGATTTCTCGAGATGGATCGACGTCTTTCGACGACGAAGAACGAATAGCCAGCTCCCCGACAATCGATGATCTGCATGAAATAACTCTGATCTGAAATTTTCTGGCTTTTATAAAAGTAGGCCGCGGCCCACGGGTTTGCGGACCGGGGAAACTTAAGACGATCGGAACCGTCCATGTCCTGGGCCCCACCATCCGGATAACAGGGATTTCGGAGCTTAGCCGCAACTCCCAGCCTTCCAATATCAAGCCCCACTCCGAACCGACCTCCTCTTAACTCTCACCGTTGTAAGAATAGAAATGGTCAGCCTCTCTATTCCGCCCCTGTTTCGGGCCTTGACCCGGATTTCAGACCACCCGATGGCCCCTCCACCCTACACGTACCCCAGCTACCTCCACATCTTTTTATATCTCTTCCTCCCTTCCTCCCTCTCTGCCACAGCCACCCCCCACGTCACTACACGAAGGCGAAAACGAAGACGATGAGGCCCGAGGTTGCCTCCCTCATCTCCATCCCTCCTCTTCCCAAGCTTTCCTTCACCGGCTGGCGAAAGAAGGACGCGAGTTTCTCCGTCAAGTCCTCGAGCCAAAGGAGCCACCCTCCGGTCCGCACGGTGGGCTGCCCAGAGCCCCCCTGGCGCGTGCTTCCACCTTCCCCGCCGCACAACCCCTTCTCCGGCAATCCCGACATGCAGATGACATCTCCTGGAGGCACAGACATCCCCCTTTCCATGCGCATGGTCCAGATGAAGAAGCGCCTCTCCTGGTCCCCTCCGGAGTTCGAGAGCACCCTAATAGTCATAGCCGACCCTGTAGAGGCCGCTCTCGCCAAAGCCATCTCCGCTCTCGTCTTTATGATCGGTGAGCTCCAGCGATCCGTCATGTTGACGTCGGGAAAAAGCCCCGGCGCCGTCGACGAAGCCGTCCTCGACCGAGTATACAGAGACCGAAGCGACTCCTTCATCTGGCTATTTCGTAGAGTCTTCTTCACCTCCCCGGATCTGGTCGTCTCCCTCCTCGTCCTCCTGGCGCAGTACATCTCCTTGTCCGCGCAGAAGGCTGGCAGCGCCGCGGCCATCTCCGTTGCTATCGCAAGCGCGGCCCACGCCGAGAAGTCCGAGATCGTCGCCACCGCGTGCGCCGCCCTCAGCGAGGAGCTCTCGGTTTACGTTCAGAATCTGCTGCCCAACCGGATCTCTGATTACACCAACTGGTTCGACATCGGCGTCAAGGAAGGCAGCCTCGACCCGCTGCAGCTCGAGGACGAGGAGAGCTGCGTTGATCGGAGGCGCCGCGCCTACGAGAGGACAATCGCCGAAGGCGAAGTCAACTCCATGATCCTCTCCAACTACGCCCAGTTCCTGTACCGCATGGCCAACGACCACGATAGGTACGTCTTGAAATCGCGCAACTCCTCCGCCTTCTCTTCTCCGTGACTGAAGCTTTTCTGGGATCCAGAGCGGAGCAGTATTTCCAGTGGGCGGTGATGGCACAGCCCCGGGACGCGGAAGCCATGAGCAGGTACGCGAGCTTCCTGTGGGTAGAGCGGGGCGACATAGCCGGAGCCGAGGAGATGTTCTTGGAGGCCATCGAGACGGAGCCGTGGAATCACCATCATAGCAGCACCTACGCCTGGTTTCTGTGGAAGACGGGGGCCATCGACACGTGTTATCCGCTCACTTTCCCTCCTCTGCCCGAACTGTAGATTCTCTGTTCTTCTTCGTACAGGCAAACAGACAGACAAACCCTTCTTCTCTCTCTGTGTAATCAGTTCACCTTCACTCGAGTCAAGCTTCGCTGGAGAGGGTGACTCGCTTTTTTCCGACACCTGCCCTTGTTCTTCTCGATCATCCCCGAGGAATATCAACATCTGCTGTTCCTCGCCAGCCCGCGGACGGCACGAGGAAAGATTTACTTTGGTGCACCCTGCATATCTCGCACAGAAAATATCACGGAAAGCAAGAAAAGCTGTCAACGGCGGTCGGGAAATATCCAGAAAGGAAGTCGCCGTCGGCGAGTCGCTGTTGGGCTTCCCCGGGCCCCCCTGGTGGTGCTTATCTGCTCAGCAGGCTCTCCGAGTGGATAAGAGCAGGCCCACGAGCAGTAGTTCTGTCACAGTGTTGGCTTGTAACACCGTGGTAACCGAGACGTCGTCGTTTATGCATTGCCTCTGGGGAAAACCCTGGTTTCCTCCCACGGCATGATGCCTAGAAGGACAAAAACATTCTCTAAAAGACTCTCAAAGAATCTGAATAAAGCTGCAACAGTCCTTTGCATCGTCACTATTTATCCGTGTGAAAGAAAAGAGATGTAAGAGAGAGGGTGTTGGACGAAGTGAGGGACAGCGCGGCAGAGGACAGAGATAGAGACAGACTTACTAATTCATAAGATTGACAAAACTCAGAAATATCTTTTCCGAGGCTTCGGAAACTCATGACGAAAGCACCTCGACGCTAGGAATAGAAAGACGAACTTGGCGATTCGGGAGTCAGGAGTGGGGACTGGTCTCAAGACGAGACGAACCCTCGAGCTGATTGCTCTGCTCTTGAGGGAGAGGCGCGGTAGCGCAAGAACGGGGTCGCGGAGCAGCTGCAAACAAAGAGGAGGCTCGAAAGAACACTCGCTAGAGGTGGAGAGGAAGATTCGCAAGAGAGACCGAGAAGATCGCCAGAGAGAAAAGGCATTAAACATTCAATATTTTAAAGATGTCAGAAAACGGGGATTGATCAGTAGATTTAAAGGAGCTTGGGTCTCAAAACGGCTTGCGCCAAAAGAAGCATCGCCAATGTCAACGTCTCATCGGCGAAGAACATGGAAAATTCTTCAAAATCAGTGCTTAGAGCATGGAAATGATAATCATAGCAATATATTTAAAGGGTTTTGAAATAAGGAAATACGGTAATTGGGTGATACTGCGTAAATGGGAATTGGTTGTCTTCATTCTAATTTTTTTTATCATGGGAAGAACTTTTTCAATTAATTCACCCCCGATTTTTCTGAATTGTGTGTTGATTATAAATAACTCAATGTGCGAAACCCTAACCGGGCCCAACACCTATAACTCTCTCTCTCTATCTCTCATGAGATCCAATAAATCTCCCCTTCGTCAGATCCAATGGGTACTCAGTTACTATTCTCATTCTGTCATCCAAACTGTATATTTCCCCATGCCATCGAGGATTTCGTAGATCCATGCGAAACTCCTAGAAGGTGCAATAGCGGCCAGTGGTGGTTAGCTTCAAGCCATCTTCAAGACACAAAACAGATCTTCCATCCACCTTTCAGTGTTACAGGTGCGTTCATGACGATTTCATCACCACTCACCGATAATTGCGATGACTTCATACTTCTATCTTCCTTGTTTCAAGTGCAATTGATGCTTAATTTTATTTGTTGGATTCCTTTCTTCTCAATATTTGTTTTATTTCTCACCTATTCTTGGCCTTTGATTTGACAAAATTTGATGAAGTTTCGCCTATCATTGTTGTCGTCAAAATTCCCTATGGATTTGACCCTCTCATTGTTTTCATCTAGGTAAAACCATTTCTTATAGCATATCAATAGATTTCATAACTATAGTTTTAGCTCTTGCATAATCTATGGAGCTACTCTCAGTGATCCATACCTACTCAGACATACTAATTGAGATATTTAACTCTTGATGAGTGGAGGAGTTGATGTTTATGTCAATAGCATTGGAGGTATTGATTTATTTAACCACCATAGTTGAATACCCTGTATTTAGCCACCACAATTCCCCATGGTTCCTCTTATATTGGTTTACTTAATTAAATCATAGAAAATTCTATAAATGGAATTTAAAACTTCTAGTTCCCACATAATTTAGAATGTTCTCAAGGTATAATTCTCGTAGAGAGGGTGAAAATTTAGTAAAAAATAGATTTAGTATCAAAATGGTGTCTAGAAAAATTGATTTTCATGTGGGCTTACATAATTGATTTTTGTGTGGGCTTACAGAAATAGTATCAAAATTGTTGAAGGGTTTTGTGAGAGACCATTAGGGCCCAACATGTACTTTTCTTTATCTCCTTTCTCTCTCTAGTGCAGAGCTATAGAGGGCCTCCTTGTGTAACTCTCTTAATAATCTAGCAATTCTTCTCCCTTGGTTGTCTCACCTTTCCACATCATGCTTCATAGGGCTCTTGAAACCATCTTCCCTCCATGGCAGTGGCAGTTTCCCTTTTGCTGTCCTCCACTATTCTAGTCCCCATGTCCATCAATCAAACATCATTGTCTCTCCAACTGTCATTTTGTGGAGGCCAAGTCCAAAGCTTTTTCTAATTGAACTTCATGTTCTCTCTTTTTCTCTGTGGTGACTTGTGTTATCAGCACCCATATCACTTTGGGCAGAAGTGTAACATGGCTACACCATGTTTTAGGCATGATGGTGCCATTTTTTTGCCACAATGGTGCCATATTCTAAGCTTCAAAGTTGTCATCGTATGTGCATGATGGCTCTCTTTTGCCCATGGTGGAGACATGCATGCATTCTCTTTTTGGGAATAGGTGTGGGTGGCCACACACACCTCTTGGATGCACCAATGTCCATGTGCCTTCCCCTCTTAGTTGCATGAGTGGCTGGCCTTGCACCCCTACAAAGTACCTTCACTTGCCTCTTATATGCACTAATAGATATTATGGGGTCTATAAGCTGAAATTCCCAATACGGTAGCGATTTAACCTAAGAGGGGAGGGGTGAATTGGGTTTATGTATTATTTTAATATTGTTACTCTCTATTTCTACGTTTACTAAGATTCGTTAGTTACTCACTCACTTCTCGTCCTCTCGATGCACCAGATATTATTATACTGGTTGGGGGACCTAATGTCCCTTAATCTAGTCCCGAGTACTGTGGACTCGGAGCCTCAATCCTCACCAAATTAAACCTAATCCTCTCACCCCTTAACTGGGTGAAAGACAATGTTCGAATACAAGGGTTTAGATTTTCCCCCTACGGCAAACCTAACACTCACCTTTACTTGTCCCTACGGCACTACCCTCTAGGCCTCGACCTCCTCGGCTCCCGGATGCCCTGACTCCCTCAGGCGGATCTCCACACGATTGCTCGTCCCTTCACGCCCTGTCGTGTCCCTTCCGCTAGTACCGCTGACCACCGGCAAATCGAGACCTCGTCTTCCGCCTTCACTTGGTCTTCCCGCCCCCGACGTCTTGACTCCTTCTCGTCCCAACAGATGAGACACTTCCGTCCTTCCGAGTGTGTGTGAACCTAAGACAGTGTGTATGTAGCTACTACTACCTAAATAAATAAATAACTCGATTACCTTCGAGTTGACTTTTAACCTAAAGTTGACTTTATGACTTTTGTTGACTTTAGGTTGACCTTTGACCTAAAGTTGAGTGTCTGACTTTTGTTGCCTTCAGGTTGACTTTTGACCTAAAATTGACTTTATGACTTTTGTTAACTTCAGGTTGACCTTTGACCTAAAGTTGACTTTCTAACTCTTGTTGACTTTGGGTTGACTTTTGACCTAAAATTGACTTTCTAACTTTTGTTGACTTCAGGTTGACTTTTGACCTAAAAATGACTTTATGACTTTTGTTGACTTCGGGTTGACCTTTGACCTAAAGTTGACTTTCTGACTTCAGTTGACTTGGGGTTGACTTTTGACCTAAAGTTGACTTTCTGACCTTTGTTGACTTTGGGTTGACACTATCTCTCAGAGTTGACTTCTAGTTGACTCTATCTCTTAGAGATGACTTCTGGTTGACTCTATCTCTCGAAGTTGACTTCTAGTTGACTCTATCTCTCAGAGTTGACTTCTGGTTGACTCTATCTCTCAGAGTTGACTTCTGTCTAATATTTTTAATACACCAGCACAAACAACCAGGTTAATATAACAGTCAGTGAAACAATAGAATTAATAGTACTGCTAATTAGATTAAGATGAAAATCAGTGACACGCTAGAATTTAACAGCACAACTAATCAGATTAAGATAAAAATCAGTAACACGCTAGAATTAGCAGCACAACTTATCAGATTAAAATGACAATTAGTGAAAACAGTTGAATTAGATTTGTGTAGATTAACTAACTATCATATGACAAACAGTTTATTAAGATAAATATTACTTTACCGGATGTGTTAAGAGAACTAACCAATCTGACATAGAGCCTAGATCAAGCACTCTTTAAATCTCAGCTTAATGTTGAACCTGATGGATTTCAGTTGACTAAAAGAACTCTTTACAAAAAATAGACTTAACAAGAATATAATTATATTTAAACAGATTGACTATGATATTGTATAAACTGGATTAACGAAATTACAAAGCCTCTCTGCGTCTATACCGAGATTAATTAATCAGACCCAGTTCTCTGCAAATAACAGAGTTAGAACAGTAGATAAGATTGTATTTAAGAAATTAAGTTTAATATGATTTAAATTTAAACTAATTTAAAGAGCCAGATGAAACTGATGGTATAGGTATATTTTCAAAGGAACTCACCAGTTTGAACGTATATCCACTGCAAAAGATAAGTTTAGGACATCAGTAATTAATTATTGAAACAAGTTAACTACTTGTAAGATCAATATTCCCCAGAAGAACGCAGAAGATTAAATAATCGCAACCTTATAAAACACAACTAAATAGATAACCCCAAATGACGCTGAAGATTAGATTAAATGGGTATTCTTGATATATAATACGTATATAGCAATACCCCTAAAAGGAACAACCAACCAAGAACAAAATGCATAACTGGACACGGAGATTAGAGTTCTACGAATGCGAGATCAAGCTGCTGCAAGACAAATGAAAATCATGGATTATCGTTTGAGACACTAGTGATCACGGTGATAAACAGGCCAATAACACAGGAACAAATAAAAAAAACGCGTAAGAAGAATCGACCAAAAAAAACCGTCAGAGTGATGTCGGAAGTTTCTGACTTGATCAAATGCTCAATGCATACGATTTGTTGCTCGGAATAGAAACAGATTTGACGATCGATCCTCTTTCAATCAGACTGCACAGACGGGCGTTCGTATTGCTTGAAGACGATCGGGGCTTTTTCTCTTTTTCACATGAACGATTTTTGAAGCGACGATTCTTTTTCAAAAACCCTAACTCATATATATCACCTCGGGTTTAGAAGAGAAGAAGAGATTACCATGTTACCCTCAACGAGAATAATAATTTGAACCTGAGTTAAATAGGGGTTCAATACCAGCCTAGGTTAAGCTGGAAAATAAGTAGATAATATAGTTAATAAAGTTGAGAGTGAGTAGACAACTTTAACATTCCTGAAACCATTAATGTGTTAATCATAGTTCATATTAATAGCAATTTAAATTTATAACAAAAGAAATAGATAACCAATTAATACTACTTCAAACTAACTAATACAAGAGAATAAAAATTAATAATAAAAATTAATTGGTCCTAATTCAAGAGTTAACAATACATTGAAACTAGTGCTCTTACATAAGCCAAATCATACTTTCATGTTTTTTGTATTCATTAAAATAAAATTTATTCATTGTTTTTCTTGTGTGATGTTTTCAATGATGTCCATAAGTGTATGTAAAGACTAAGGGAAAAATGATGAGATAATAATACAATGATCACCAGAATTTAAACATATGTTTTAAATATTCCCATTTGAGGGATATTCAAGAAGGATATCAAAATTTTTTAGTTGAAAGGACATCAATTAAAGGTTTGATATGCATTCTATTAATCATTTTAAAAAAGTTTACCGTCAAAAGGCTTTGTGTTAACCATGATTTCTTGAGTTTATACATTTGTAGGTTTTTGGTTGATGTGCATAGTGCAAAAAGTTGAGAAGAAATGAAGAACTTTGGTTTTGGTTTAAAGTTTAACTTAATCTTGTATAATCTATGATGTATTTTGTTTCCTCCATGTTTTATTTTTAGGTGACAAGTATGAAAAAAAATTTCCCAATTTTTTTTAATTTATAAGAATTTTCAAAATGATCATTTGATTATTAGAAGCCAATAGGACTCTCCCTTTGCATAGCGCCCACGTGATGCACATAGGAGTGTCGAATGACACTTGCGGGATAATTGATATGAGTGAAAGCATTGGATTAATGTAAGACAAAACTTGTGGGGGCGTGAGGTGACCCCAATTGGAGACACCAATCACAACCATTGGATCTTATGGACTCTAGATCCACAACATTGTTATAAGAGACAATACATGCTATTGTATGATCCATCTCTTTCTTTAATTTTAGCATGAAGAAATATTATTGGGTTTTGTTTTTGCCATTTTGGGAGCAATAATGTAGAAACATGGTGTAATCATTTAGCACATAGAGGATCCAAATCCAATGTGTCATGCACCAGCTTTTTTTTCAACTCTCTTCTTACGAAAATCTTGGGGCTCTTGTGCAAATTAGATGGCTACAATTTTTCTCAACACTCTTTGCCTATACAACATGGCAACATGGTAAATCTTGGATGTCCCATTTGTTTAAAGGAAAAATCCTACAGCTAAGATTGGCTGGCATTGTCGGTAATCTCCTTCTTCCATTTTTAGCAATTTTATCATCAATATTTACCTAATTTCATGATTTATTTAATATTTTTTCCACAGGTTCATGTTTGGCTCCCCGGGACATATACTTGAGAAAAAACCTCTTGATCGCATCATTAAAAATCCTACGAGCATTTGTTACATGGAAAAATTGTGGCTTGAACCTTTTGAGCTTCATTTGGATGGTCATCCACTAAAAAGATTAAATAGGAATAGATTGATCTCTCAATGCCTTCAAGTTAGGAATGAGCAACCCACCAACAATGCACTAGGTTTAATTTGATTTATCAATGTTTAGTTATTTTCTTGTGTTTGATCATCATTTTCTTGTTCCTCATGCTTCAACTTTCTCATTCTAACTTCTCTCTAAATTTTCTACTTTGTTTTTTCATATAATTTTTACTAGTGATCTTGGCTTGATGGAAAGATAGTTGTGCCCACTTTTTTAAATCTATGCGTATCATTCGACTTCAACTTTTTTCTAACTAGAAAAATTCATCTATGTATCCAAAATCATCGTGTTGTAAACCTAATTCTGAACAAATGCAACTTCATCCTTTGCCATTGCACTAATTTTTGTCAGTGCCATTTTTCATTTATACATAAGTTTTTTTGTTTTTATGGGTAACATTTTTACACTTCTTCATCAATACAGTATGTGATGGCAAAGATTAACATCTTCAAACATGAACATGTATCTAAACCTGCCCAACTTGAGGGGAAGTGTGAAGGCCATTAAGGCCCAATACTCTATTGTGTCTCTTGATTTTATTGTGTAAAATTACTTGATTTTCTAATTTGAAAATTATTTATTGATAAATCTTTGTAGTAGATATTTTTTGGTATTTATAAAATTTAAATTAATATATATTATCAATCTCCACTTTTTCCTCTTAAACTTCCTAATATCTCATCATAGTCTCTCTTATCTTTGTCAACTAACATCTTAGTCTTCTAAGGGTATTGGGAATATAGGGCTCTGCATAGATGATACAAATTTAGGGTAGGAGTATAAAAACGTCCTGGGGAGTTTGAAGAAACCGTTGAGAAGAAGATATAAGACTCACTATCTTCAAGGACGAGGAGTCACCTTAATGTGGAGAGGAGAAATTCAAGGAACTTCACCTATTGAGATTTTTGGGCGACCTAAATAATGAGAATTTTATTGAAGTACCCCAATCATCATCAATGTGGCATCCTTGTGTATTATTTATATGCTAAATATATTCTTATGAATAAAATAAACTTTTCTAAATTTTCCTATGGTAATTGACCCCCTTGAGTCCGATGGGATTGAGCTATGAGAGCCTTAATTAGGATTAGATTTTACATATGGTTTAATTTTGAGAAGATCCATCGATTTTATCCTTCATTTAATCTTCTATTTTGCATTTGATTCTTGATGGATATTATGTGGCTTGCAAGCCAATTACACTTTCATCTTTTTTTATATATTCATTGAAATAAACTTTATTCATTTATGTTCTTGTATGATATTTGGAATGAAGTCTATGATCATATGCAAATGATTAAGTGAATTAGTATGATACAATGATCAATAGTCTTTGAAATTTTTTTCAAAATGTTCCTTTTCATGGGTATTCTAAAAGGGCATTGAATTAGTCCAATAATTGAAATAATTGAAATAATTCCTTTTATATAGAAATAATTCAAATTCCCTCATTAGATGGTGCAAGAACTACGAGGAGGTGAATTAGTCTCTTTTGCATATTTTTGTTTTCCTAATTCTTTTTATTAATTTGTTGGTTATTTGCTGACATCCTCAAATCACTTGTATACCAGATTTTTGTTATATTGGACAGGGTATATAAATCCCCCTCATTATTCCCACAAGGAGACAGACCCCCTAGAGTTTTTACATACTTTATTAGTCGTCCAATAGTGATTACTAATTGTTTGGGTTAGTCAAATCAAAGTTCAAACGCGAGATTTTGATGTAAACCACTCATGCTCTTGGTTATACCTCACTCCCTATCATCTTTTGGCATACCATTGCTCATCCCCTCCCATGGGTCAACTTCTAAAGCTCCACACTACTTGATAACATGAAATTTATATATTTATTCTTATTAATATGACTATAAATGTGTATCATCATGGTTAAAATCACAATATCTATGTTTAATAGGATATTTTTTAGTTTTCATGATTAGACAACATTTTACAAGAATTTTATGGCACTTATTAAGGCATAAAATAAAATTTCAATTTATTTCTAATTTACATGTATTTATTTACACAAAATATATTTATGAATGCTTGATTATCAGGTTTAAAATGATTAAAATTATTTTAATAAGATATTTCTAATTTTAAAGAGTTTTTTGGAATTTTTAGAAGTCAAAATCATTGAGAAATGAATTTTTAGGAATATATATATATATATACACATGAAAATGATTTTAAATAAAAAAAATTCAAAACAAAAAAATGTTTTAAAAAGGAAAACTCTCTCTCCCCCTCTTTATCTCTCATGCAATGAAAGAAATTTGCATCGCCCCTCCCTCTCTCGTGCTCTCCAGACCACTCTTTACCCCTTTCAGCTCTCTTCTTTCTCCATCTCACCTTCCTTCTTCATCACTCTCTCCCTCTCACCATCCTTCTCTCGCTAACCTCTTCTCTTCTCTCTCTCTCTGCTCTCTCTCTCTTTCGTGCATGCACATGCATTCATTGATGAAAGAGAGTTTCTTCTCTACTTCTTCCTCCTCTTCTCCACATTCTTTCTCTTTTTTTCTCCCCCTCTAAGACGTTCTTCTTCCTCTCTTCTTCTTCCGCCACCACATCCTATTTTTCTCCTCTCTCTCTATATCTCTCTCTTTGACGCACCCTCGAAAGAGAGTTTTACCATTTTTTCTCTCATGAAATTAAAGGAAAAAAAATTCTATTGCGATTTGCACATTGTTTTCCTCCTTTTCTTTGCCTCTCTTTTCCATTTCTCTTGTGCATTTAGATATTTCATCGCCACCTCCCTCCATCTCTTGTTCTTCTCTCTCTCTCTCTCTCTCTCTCTCTCTCTCTCTCACGCATGCACGTGCCTGTGTGAAAGGAATTTTCTTCATGAGTCTCCTTTTGCCACTTCCATGTCTTCTACTCATCTCTCTCCCCTGCACGTGGAAGAATTTCTTTCATGCAGTGCACCAATTTTCTTTTTTCTCTTCTTCCTCTCTTCTCTTGTCCCACTCCTTGTGCCTCTACCTCTTGTCCTCTTCTTTGGCATTTCTTCCCCCTCTTCTTTTTCTTTCATGGAAGCTCTAATTGATAACGAAAACAAAAAAAATGAACAAAAACACAAGTTGATTTATGAAGGATGATTGCCCGTAGAATCAAAACAAAGAATTGTTGTCATTGGTGAGTGTATCGTGATTGATTGAGCAGATTGCCACCGAGGAAGAGAGCAAGAGGGCATCAATCGCTTGAGCTTGAGATGAGATCCTCATGAGGGAGAGTGATTTTCAGATGCCTCGAGAAAAATTGTCGAGAACCTCTTTCAAAAGTACGCAAGTCATTGGGGGAGGAGAGAGGGCATCGTGTGTCAAGGTTTTAAGGTTTTTTTTGTTTGTTTATGTTTAATATGCCTAAAAAACAAAAAAAATCATTGGATAATATTCAATAAAATATGAAAATAAAAATAAAAATACATTACAAGATAAATAATAATATATTTTACAAATAAAAGTATATATACATTGATATTCTATGATAAAAGCTTATGAAAATGAAACTTAATATCTATGTATATTACTAATATCCATCTTTATGACCATCTATGCCTATTGTCTTTATGAGAGAATGAAGATGATATTCAAAATTCAAAATATGATATTATAAAATGAATAGTATATACCCTATTCTTAGCAATGCCCATGTTCCGATGTCGATGTGGGTCAATCGCTCAAGCCATCAGTGCCTACTCTTTCAAAGATATATCTTTCTCACATCATTTTGGGTAAAATATCAATCAAGTTCTCAAATTACTTGATATAATATTTCATAAATATGAAAAAAATCAACAATGTCAATTATCAAACTTATATTGATTTAACAAGAATAATATCGTCTCATCCAACTCATATGATAAGTATGGCTAATATTGTGGCGATCAATGTGGAGAGAATGAGGATAGATAATGGGTGCTCTTTTGGAGAAAGAGTTCATTGAATTGATCCATATGAATCCATGAATAGTGTTATACCAAATTGTCAATCAAGTTGATTCATATCATGGTTGTGTTCGCAGTCTTTAGACTTGAGACACCAAAGACATATTGTGGATGGATGATCTTGTTTTGAATATAACTTAAAAACGCCTAGTCATGGAATCTCTAAAATGCCATAGATTGGATATGATATCAAATCATCAAAGGTGATTCACTTTTCAAGATAGGATCATTTGCTCTCTATATAAGAGGAAATTAACTTTAGGAATGGCCAAGGTAGTGAACATATTAAAGAAGGAATCCTTAATTACTTCTTACTCGTATCAGTATTGAATTGAGAATTGGTTGGCCCATTAAGGTTTGATAGTTGGCCATGATAGGATCTAAGGTCGATAACTTTCCGAAATTTTGATCAAAACATCAAATGCAGCGGAATTCATTGAATCGGATATTCAAAACATTGAGGCACCAAGAACAGATGATCCTATCATCTAATATGTACGAGAAAATATACTTACAGGTTTCCTTGAAGGAGTTCTTGAAGCTATTCAAGTGTCTAGCCTCTAGCGGTATCCACACGGTCTCCTGATAGTTGGATCTCCTCTTCAAAGCTCTTCACCAAGAGAGAAAGAGAAGAAAAGGAGAGAATTCTCACAAGGCTTGCATAGGCACCTTGAGTTGTGGTCTTTCTCCCCCTATTTACAGACATTTGGTATGAGGTTTTTTCATAAAAACCCTCATAATTATGTCTATATCCACCAACATCCATAAACCTTATGTGTGTGACCCTCTAGGTCCATATATCTCACTAGTTAATAACTCTATAGAACAAATAACACCTTATTGGTCAACCTTAATTAATTATCCACATCCACTTATAGATTGATTAATCAAGGATCGATTTAACCCAATCGATAGGTTGAGTTTCCAGCCCGTTGGGTGCCAAGCTACACCACGTACACTAGGAGATATGGAGTATGTAAGAACTCACTTATGGAACCTTCCCGTCATCGATTGCCATGTATGTATAATCCTTCATCCACATTAGACTCATGAATGACTTAGGGTATGGTCAACTGTCAAACCCTAATTGGTTACTCAAGTTAGTACTGATGCGTGTAGAAATCATCGAGAACTCCTTCTTTCGATATTTCTACTACCTTTGTCAAAGATTTCATCGCATCTCATTCCTTGAGTCAATCTCCTCAAATACCGAGGGTGGATGATCTCATCTTGATCACACAATCATCTTCCGTGGACTTCATGTCGCATCCAATATATGACATTTTAGATATCCCGTGGCTAGTGATTTGTAAGTCATAATCAAAACACGATCATCCATCCACAAGATGTCTTTGGTGTCTCAAGTCAAAGGACCACATACACAACCATGACATGAATTAACTTGATTGACAGTTAGGTATAATACCATTCAGTGATTCATATGGATCAATTTAGTGAACTCTTTCTCCAAAGAGCACCCATTATCTGTCCTTATTGTCTCCACACCGATGGCTATAAGATCAGCCATACTTATCATATGAGTTGGATTAGATAGTGCTATTCTTTCCGGATAATTCGATGTCTTTCTCGAATATCTCACGACTAGGAATGTTTATAACATATGTTTAAAGACTAGTGATCACTATATTATGATCTCATCATAATTCACTTAGTCATTGGACATGCTCATGGACTTCATTGCAAACATCACACAATAATGACAATGAATAAATTTCATTTCAATGAACATAAACAAGATACATGAAAGTGTGGCTTGCTTATAGGCCACATAATATCCATTAATCTTCCACTTGGACTAAAGCCAATTACCCTTGTGCATCAACCCCATAGTTGTGCAATGACGCTCAAAGACTTCTTGAGCTAAATGCTTAGTCAGTAGATCTGTAACATTTTTAGTCCATGGAACTCTTTCCACCACTACATCTCCTCTGGCGACGATCTCCCTAATTGAGTGAAAGCGCCTCAGAATGTGCTTAGACTTTTGATGAGACCTTGGCTCTTTCGCTTGTGCTATTGCACCATTATTGTCACACAATAATTGAATAGGGTCTGAGATCGTAGGGACAACGCCAAGGTCTGTGATGAACTTCTTCAACCAGAGTGCCTCCTTGGCGAAATCACTCGCGGTAAAGTACTCGGCCTCTGTCGTTGAATCTGCAGTGGTGGGCTGCATGGAACTCTTCCAAGACATTGCTCCCCCATTCAAAGTGAACAAGAATCCATATGTAGATTTACTATCATCTGGGTTTGACTGAAAACTCGAGGTAGGGGTAACCCGGAGCTTAAGCTCCTCTCCTCCATATACTAGAAATAAATCCTTAATCCTTCTCAAGTACATAAGGATACATTTCACGGCTTCTTAGTGTCTCTCACTTGGGTTAGCTTGAAATCTTCTCATAAAACTTAGAGCATATGCCACATCTGGTCTTGTACATAACATAGCGTACATGATGGATCCAATCCCCAAGACATACATGATCTTCTCTATCAACACTCTATCTTCAGGAGTCTTAGGTGAATGCTCCTTAGATATCTGAACTCCATGTCTTATCAGTTTGAAACCTTTCTTAGAGTTCTCCATGCCAAACCTTTTGACGATGGTGTCTATGTACATTGATTGGGATAAAGCCAAGAAACCTTCTCAATCTATCTCTATAGAAGTTCTTTGACAACTACACCTTCAGTGATGATAAACATACTTGCATCATTCCCAATGAGTAGGAAGTCATCCACATATAGGACAAGAAAAGTGATCATGCTTGCACTGACCTTCTTGTACACACAAGGTTCATCTTCATTCTTAATGAAGTCATAAGATTTGATCGCCTCATCAAATCTCATATTCCAACTCCTAGATGTTTGCTTCAATCCATATATGGATCTCTGCAACCTACACACCTTTTCTGGAAACTCCTTGGATGTATAACCCTCAAGTTGTATCATATACACCTTTTCCTCAAGGTTTTTGTTGAGGAAGGTAGTTTTCACATCCATTTGCCAGACCTCGTAGTCATAGTGTGCAACGATGGCAAGAAGAATCCTGATTAACTTAATCATAGCAACTAGCGAGAAGGTTTCGTCATAGTCAACTCCTTGTCTTTGACGATAACCCTTCGCCACCAACCTTGCCTTGAAGGTGTCAATCTGTCCATCAGCACCAATCTTCTTCTTGAAGATCCACGTACACCCGATGGGTACTATACCCTCAAGAGGGTCGACTAAGTACCATACTTGGTTTTGATGCATGGACTGCATCTTCGAATCCATTGCTTCTCACCATTTTTTAGAGTTGGAATCATTTACTGCTTCATTGTAGGTTAAAGGATCACTATCCTTTAGGTGGAGAGTATCGATATCATCCGTCACAATATATCTCGCATATTGATGTGGTTGTTTCTGTACTCTACTAGTCCTATGCGGTGCCTCTGTCTGTACTTGAAGATTTTCGGGGGCTAAGTTCTCATCTAATGAGGTAGCATTTGTGTTTGGATCTGTGATGAGACGAGACCGCGAGGTCTTCGATTTCACACGGTCTCGTGTCAAAAATAAAGCTTAACTTACCAATTTGGGGAAGTAAGAGTGAATTGAAGGGTATAATGGTAAATAAGGGTCGAATCCACAGGGAATTAAGGTATTTTCGAGATATCTTTTGGAATTTGGTCAAATTGGACGATGAATTGAGGTGAGAAATTAGGGAAAATGGTGGATTTAGAAAGATAACTTCAAAACGAATCCACAGAATCAAGAATCATCGAATTTGGACTTGATTTCGTGGAGAAATTAAAATTTGAAGTGGAGAGAAATTTTTGGACGTTAAAATCGTGATTTTGAGCTAAATTTGATGAAATTAAAATCTAAAACCTAATCTAAACGAAAATTAAACATAATAGGAAGATAATCTAGGGAAAACCGCTTCCACTAAACCCGTTTAGCGATCAAATCGTTGCGATTAAACTGATTAATCACGAAAAACGCCAAGAACGTCACGACGGGCTTCAAGCTGCGATTTCTCGTTCGATTCTCACCAAATCTTGATTTCAACCCCTCCATGGATGCGGAAATGAAAGAGGAAGATGATGGAATCAAGAGAAACGAGTGGAATGGTGTATAGACAGTTCAATTTTGCTTGAAATTTCAACTCGGATGCTTACAAACGTGAAGAACACATCGTTTTATAGAGGGTTTGATCGTAACCGTCCGATCGAAACGATCGACGGTTACGATAAACGGTCCATGATGGACCGTTTTCCAAAATGTCGCGATCGTCGGATTGAAAATGGATGGTCCAGATGCTCCTTGATTTTGCATTTTAAAACGCGTTCGATCGCGTTCGTTGGATCATGATCGGGCGGTCCAGATGCGATCCGCGCCGTTTCATCTGGACCGTTATAACGCATCTTAATTTGACACGTGCTCTGATCGCGATCCGATGGTCCACGGCGCATGTGATCGACGCGCGTCGATCGATCGCCCGCCAGATCTGACGTTCCTCAACGCGCCACGTCACCTGCACTTATAAAACACCGTGTGGATTAGTCCCACACGGGAAAGAAAAAACAATATCGTCGGGTATATAATACCCGACGATTTATAAGGAACGAATACCCTTTCCCATAAAGGGAAGGCTGAAGACCTCTTTATATGTATGTATTAAACAAATAGATATAGTAAATATATTGTGCCACGTAGGCGCTGCGCGGGTCCGCGTGGCGCTGCCACGTGGCCTTGCGTGCCACGTCGCATCCACGTGGGGCCCGCGCTAAATAAAATCAATTTTTTTATTTATTTAAAACGGCTTAAAGAAAATCGAAAATAAAATTAAGAAAATGGTTTAAAAATCCAGAAAAATTCCCTAAATTGTAAAAATCATATCTTTCAATATATAACTCCAAATTAATCCAAATTTCTTTCATTTGATCCAAAATTTAATTATCTATTATTCTAAAAAGTCAGATTTAATAAATAATAAGATTTAAAATTATTATTTCAAAAATACATTCATTTATTAAGATTTTCAACTTTAGAAAATAAAATAAATGTTTATAAACATTGTTTCTCTTATTATTTTAACTTTAAAAACAGTTATAATCTCAAGAAAAATATGGGTTATCAAATTATTAAACTCTAATTTATCAAAATTAACCCTAAATTAAAGTATTTAGAGATTATAATCACTTTTTAAGAGAATAATAGAAAAATACGTATAAATATGATAACATGCATGGAAATGAAATCATTTATGCCTTAACATGCAATAAAAATCATGTTTTATTATGTCAATATAGCATGTTATCACACCCCCCAACTTAAATTATTGCTAGTCTCTTAGCAATTCACTATATGATCTCCCTAGAAAGTCTTTTCATCCTTTGATCCTACTACTAAAAAGGTGAAGTGTATAAATGTATGATCACGTTTTCCTCATAGTGTAGGCCCTAATGATCTAGATTCCATTTCTAGGTTGACTTCTTTAGTGCATGTTAGGGTAGTGCTCATCGGCTAATGCTCAAGTCTAATTCTTGATTTTAATTAAGGTGAGCCTATCTAAGGTATGATGCTATGGTGCTGAAAATATCCTCACTCTCTCATGAGTGGATGTAATTCCTTATCCTCTCCATAAACACATCACTCCTTCCCTCAAATTGGAGGCTACCTAGTACTTAGAATTCCCCTCAACTCGCTTTCCTCCTAAAAAGAGTGCAATTCAAAAGGATTCCTATCTTTGGATGCATCGTGTGAGGAGGCTGAAGGAAAAAAAAGATACTCTTTCTAAGGGTATGACTTGGCTAAAAGCAAATATGTTGATAAAACAAAGTGGATTATAAAATCAAAGAAGGTACCACTTATGATGATTATACTCCCAAGTGAGGTGGATGATGATGGATAGGGTAGATGGTGAAGATGATAGTGGAGGTAGAGATAGAAGATGTTCCCACTTATTTTCCTTCTTGTAACTTCTTATTTCTCTCTTTCTTTTGACTTTGCTCTTCTTTCTTTTCTTCTTCATTTTTTTTAAAGCATTTCAGAAGACTAGAATGATGATGTGGAGGAGTTTTAGGATTTCTGAAGAGAGTGTATAGCAAATGAATTGTAATGAGGGTATAAGCACATGTGGGAGGAAAAGTGAAAGGTGAAATGGATGTGTGGATTCACTTGGGAGTGTTCATCATCAAAAGCGAAGTTTTAAAACAAATTGGTGTTACTACTTGACTGCTTTGGAAGAGAAAACTACATGCCTATAAGGAAAAGATAGGTGCTACAAAGATTATGGATCATTGCACTCTTTAAAGGGGAAAGTCTAGCCTCGAGAAAATTCCTTATACTAAGTAGTTTGGGCTAATAATAGGTAGAGGATGGAATTTATTTTCTCTCAAATACTCTCCTTTCCAATCCCATAGCATTTCAACCTCTTGATTACTCTTTTTCCTTGGTGCCTGTTAGGTACCCAACCCCAAATAAGTCAACCACTATTCTAATCCATTGGTCTCTCTAGATCATTTGGCTTTATTACTCAAAATGTAATCATATGGACTATAAGGTCCTCACTTCTACATCTCTAGTAGGTCAGATCTCTAGATGAAAAGACTTCTAAGGTGGGGTAGATTAGATCAAAATTTTGAAAAGTAGGAGTTTTTAAAAGGTAGAATTTTAAAATTTTTAAAAAATGGTAGAGCTTTTTCTAAATCGTCACCCCCCAACTAGAATCTTTCATTGCCCTCAATGAAAACTACATGCTCATGTGAAAAACTCATCGAATCATGGCATGAAAACAATTAAAAGTGCAGTGAGATGGGTTTAGAAAAGCTCATTAGTCCGTGATGCTCATGGGATTTCCGGTGCAAGTGCTCCCTTTCCCTAATGTAGTTGTCCGATGTCTAAAAAGAAACTGAAATTGAAACATAAAACTAAAAAGGTAAGATATTCTTGGGGTGCCTCCCAAGAGCGCTAAGCTTAACGTCTTCGGCCAGAATAAACAAAATGAAACCTAGACTACTGATGGGTCGAGGGTGATACCGTCACGTCCTCGAGTGCTCGGGAAGATGCAGAGTTACCTTATCTGCTGGTGCGGGTGGCTTTGAGGTCAGGTACAGCTTGAGACGATGGCCGTTTACCTTGAATTGTCGACTAGTCTTAGGGTCTGAGATGAGTACTGCTCCACCGTCGAACAATCCCAGAACCACATAGGGACCATCCCATCTGAAGCGCAGCTTTCCAGGGAAGAGCTTGAGGCGCGAGTTATAGAGCTAGACCTTGTCTTTGACCTGGAATGATCGTCGTCGGATGTGTCGGTCGTGGAAGGCCTTGGTCTTCTCCTTGTAGATTGCCGCATTCTCGTACGCGTCGTGCCTCATCTCTTGTAACTCCTGGAGTTGGAGAAGTCGTTCTTTGCCTGCTTCGTCCACTGCGAGGTTGAGCTTTTTGATAGCCCAGTAAGCTCGATGCTCTAGCTCAACCGGAAGGTGGCAGGCTTTCCTGAAGATGAGCCGGAAGGGAGACATCCCGATGGGTGTCTTGTATGCCGTCCGGTATGCCCATAGTGCGTCCGGGAGCTTGTGTGCCCAATCCTTCCCATATGGACGAATTATCTTTTTAAGTATAGACTTGACTTCTCTATTACTTACCTCTACTTTGCCTGGGGGTGGTGATGCAGGACGAGGTTGTTTAAACCCTCATGCCTGATCAATGGAACTGAAGCTGATCGAAGATAGCCGGTCAAACCTAACCTATGGGTGGGCGAGTCGTAGACCCTAGGCACGATCCCTAACCTAGACCTAAGTGCAGGCATGTGTGCCGGTCAGCGGGATCGACTCCGGGTAACTCGGGGAAACTCGCGATGATGGGTAGGGTGAGATCCTCCCGATCCACGTCCGGAGGGGTGGAGTGGCTCGTCGTGGAGTAGCCGAAGCTGCAGCTCATGCTCAGTGCCGGCTGGCTTGATCGGGGTGTGATCAATCTGATGGATATTATGTGGCCTATAAGCCAATCACACTTTCATGTATCTTGTTCATTGAAATGAAATTTATTCATTGTCATTCTTATGTGATGTTTGCAATGAAGTCCATGGCAATGTGCAATGACTAAGTGAATTATGATGAGATCATAATACAATGATCACTAGTCTTTAAACATATGTTCTAAATATTCCTATTCGTGAGATATTCGAGAAGGACATTGAATTATCTGGAAAGAATAGCACTATCTAATCCAACTCATATGATGAGTATGGCTGATCCTATAGCCGTTGGTGTGGAGACACTAAGGATAGATAGTGGGTGCTCTTTGGAGAAAGAGTTCACTGAATTGATCCGTATGAATCCCTGAATGGTAATATACCTAAATTGTCAATCAGGTTGATTCATGTCACGGTTGTGTACATGGTCCTTTGACCTGAGACACCAAAGACATCTTGTGGATGGATGATCGTGTTTTGACTATGAATTACGACCCCCTAGCCACGGGATCTCCAAAACGTCATAGATTGGATACGACATGAAGTCCTCAAAGGTGATTGAGTGGTCAAGATGGGATCATCCACCCTCGGTATATGAGGAGATCGACTGAAGGAATGAGATGCGATTAAATCCTTGGCCAAGGTAGTGGAAATATTAGAGAAGTTGTTCTCAATGATTTCCTACTCGCATCAATACTAAATTGAGTGACCGATTAGGGTTTGACAATTAACCATACCCTAAGTCATTCATGAGTCTCGTGTGGATGAAGGATTATATGTACACGGTAACCAATGACAGCAAGGTTCCATGAAAGAGTTTTAATATACTCCATATCTCCTAGAGCACGTGGTGTAGCTTGGCACCCACCGGGTTGGCGACTCAACCTGTCGATTGGGTTAAATCGATCCTTAGTCAATTAATCTATATATTGATATAGTTAATTAATAAGGAGGACCAATAAGTGTTATTGGGTTGGTAGAGTCATTAACTGGCGAGATATATGGACCTAGAGGGTCACACACATAAGGTCAATGGACGTCGGTGGATATAGACATAATAATAAGGGTTTTTGTGAAAAGTTCACATTCCCAAAGTCTATAAATAGGGGGAGAACGACCATAATAGAGGTGCCCATTCAAGCCTAGTGGAACTTCTCCTCCCTCTTCTCTTCCTCTCGTGGTGACGAGTGTTCAAGAGGAGATCCGATCGTCTGGAGACTCATACTCTCGAGGAACATACTTGTTCTTCAAGCGTTGGGCCATATCTGTCCATGAAGTGATGGGCTGTCCTCGTCGATAAGTTGTATGACGCTCGTGCTCCCAAAAGATCTTGGTGTGTCCGCCAAGTCTCGTCTCAGCGTACTCAACGCAGAGGTCGTCATCCATGTGATAGTATCGAAAGTAGGAGTTCATACCGGACTCCCAATCGATAAAGTTTTTGGGCCCTCGGGAGCCATCAAAGACTAGATCATCGGGGCGCATACTTCTTAGTATGCGAGCACTATGATCCTCATGTCGCCTATCCCGATCGTCGTATTGGTCGGCGCGGTAGTCATCACCAATGTCGCGGTGGGGAGGACTCAGGTAACGCCTATGATCAGGATAACGCTCCTGATCATGATGACGATTGTAAACGTGCGTCCTCGGGTGCGCGATGGTAGTCTCGCACACGCGGATAGTCGCGATTATAAGCATCGCGATCTGGCGACTGACGGGCAACTCGCCGATCAAGATTGTCTCGTCGGGGAGGGTCACCTCTATATCTAGAGTAGTGTCGCTGATCCTGACCCTGGTCACGATCGTGGTGTCGATGTTCGTCATAACGCGGTGGTGGTGGTGACGGATGGGGTGGGTCGTCCAAATGAGCTCGATAGGCCTGTCGGCGGCGGTCATATGTATCCTGGGGCTGACGATTGTCCACTCGGTTGCGTCCATCATCGTGGCGTTGGGTGCCTCGACGACTAGGCTCATCCTGATAATAGTAGTAGTTAGGGTTGCGGTGATCATAACGATCACTACCGGGGTTCACGGGCCGCCGAGGCTCATGAAACTCTAGAGGGGCCTGACTAACATGCGGTGTGGTGAGCCGTGTGGATAGTGGTGGCAGCAGCGAACGGGGTCGATCATCCAAATAAGCTGGGTAGGCCTGTCTGTGGCGACCATAAGCATCCGAAGGCCAACGATGGTACACTCGGTCGCGGCCGTCATTGTGACGTGGGGCGTCTCGACGACTAGGATCATCTTGACAATCATAGTGGTCAGATTAGTGGTGATCGTAATGATCACGATATGGGCTCACGGGCCGTCGGGGCTGGTGAAACCGCGGGGGAGGTGGCTCCGGGGCATCGCGCCAGTGCCGTGAAACTGGGGATCCTCCTCTAGCTCTGGCGGAGCGTGTCTCAAATGCCATGATGATAACCTAGGGGTATCTATATGATGCAATGACCTAGGTATGATGTCCTAACTACGCTACGGAGGCTCAGGTGAGCGTCCTCAAGGATCGGGGTTGGGCGAGAACCCAACAACCTGGCTCTGATACCAATTTGATGCAAGACGAGGTTGTTTAAACCCTAGTGCTTGATCAATGGAACTGAGGCTGACCGAAGATAGCCGGTCAAACCTAACCTACGGGTGGGCAGTCCTAGACCCTAGGCACGATCCCTAACCTAGACCTAAGTGCAAGGCAGGCGTGCCGGTCAGCGGGATCGACTCCGGGGTAACTCGGGGAAACTCGCGATGATGGGTAGGGTGAGATCCTCCCGATCCACGTCCGGAGGGGTGGAGTGGCTCGTCGTGGAGTAGCCGAAGCTGCAGCTCATGCTCAGTGCCGGACCTGACGTACGCGAGAAGATTCTTGAACCTATAACCGCTCTATCCTACCCACGTCGTCCGTCGGTGGTGGAGGCGAGTAAAAGAAACGCTTTGAAAAGTAATTAGACTTTAAAGTGAGGGGTTGAAGCTAACCTGCGGGACGCGAGCCCGGTTGGTTGTGACGAAGGAGATCGTTCGTATGCAACACGGACGAACGGCAGAGAGAACCAGGAGAGTAGTCGGCGTGGCGGGAGAGGACCCTCGGCGCGACTTGAGGTGGGTGTCGGTGGCACTCGGAAACGAACGTATAGGGCAGCCGGAAGGGTGGAAGAGATCCACTCGGACGCAACCTGGGGGCGCACGGGCTTGGTGGACTGGATGTGCGCGGCTTGGACGGTTGGGCGCGCGTCGGCAATGGTGGGGTGGCGCGTGGGTGGCACAGGTCAATCAGCTGGGCGATTGGGTTGACCCAACTGGCTCGCGGCCGTTGGGTTACCCATCAGTTTGACCCTGCAGGTCGCAATCAGCGTCAGGCGGATGGTCCCAGCATGCGGCTTTGAAGTGGTCGAGAGGAGGACATGCGTTTGGGAGACGATTAGCTTGCGGACCAGAGCAACCGGAGGGTAGTTCCCACGCGCGTGCGGTGGGCTCCCGGGAGGGAGTGTGTGATGATCAAGCCGACGGGTGGAGAGGTGAGATCAGGCTGGGGTAATCCGGAACAGGGATGGCTTCGAATCAGGAGCCGGGATTGGCGTAAACCGAAGGTGGGAGCAAATTAATTTTCAGGCGGAGATTTGGTCGGCAGGTGGATGGTAGTCGGTGATGAGCGAAATGGGACTAGCGTGGTCGCGGAACCGGAAATTCGGTGACGAGAGAATTTTCTCGAGGAACTGGAAATTCGGCGACGGGAAATTGTTGCGGAAGATGCGGGAATTGCGGGAAAATTTGTATGATAGGTGGGGTAGATTTCGGGAGAGCGACGGAGGAATTTTCTCGAGGCTTGCCTCACGGAAATTCCTGGGTAGAGGGAGGTGTAGGTGATGGTCGGTGGAGATGGTGAGCGGGAAACTGGGAATTCACGTAGTCTGAATTCGCGAGGACGAATTCGCGTTGGGGGGGGGGAGTGTCGAAAGTGAATGCGGTGGTTTTCGAGAGGGAATTCGGAGCGACAATGGGATCGTGGAGGGAATAACACGGAAATTCAGCGTGCGAAGGGGAGGAGAGGTAGCTTGGGATTTTCGGGCGGCGATGAGATGGTTGAATTCAGGAACGGGGTGACGGAAATTGGAAGGTGGATCCAGGGATAGGAACTGGGTCGTGGCGGAAAAGGTGGAGGGGTTGTTCCGCACGAGCGGAAACTAGGACGGTGCCATGAAGGAAACGGGAAGGAATTCCAAGCCCGCGGTCGGTGGGATGGAGGGAAAATTGGGGGAAGGGAGGACGTGCAGGTTGTGGGAGATTCGCCGGTTTGGGAGAAAATGGGGAAGACGGGAGTTGGGAAAGAGGAATGGAATGGAACGGGAAATCAGGAGGATTCGCGGGAGGACGGTCGGGAGGAGGCTGGGAATCTGGAAGGGGGAAGAGAATGTGAAATTGGTAAGAGGAAATCGGAAGGTCTGAATTACGACCGTGGAAGAGGGAGGAGGGAGACGCAGGTCCACGGGGAGGATGAATGTGAGCGGCAGTGGGAGGGGACTGTGGAGGAGGAGATGCAGTTGGTGGTTCGTGGAGGGGAGCGGAAGGTGAGCGTGGGGAGGGAGATGACCGGAGATGGAGATGGAGGAGATGGCGGTGCGGCGGTCTAGAGGTGGCGGCTTGAGGACGGCGGCGTCGTGATGATAGTGGAGAAGAACCCGTGGCCGGGGCAAGGAGTGGCGGCGGTCGTTGCGGCGGCGGCCACGGCGGTTGGACTCCTTCCCCGGCCTTCCTTGAGCAGCCACTTGAGAGGGAGATCACTCCTTTATTTCTTCAAATGACGGCTAAGGTTTTGTGGGGGGGGGGGGTCCCTTTCCCTCTTACAGAGCCCATAATGGGCCGAGAGGGGAAAGGGCCCACTTGAGGCCCACAACCCAAAACCCAAACTACTCATAGAAAATAAAGGTTCACAAAGAGAAAGGGCTTCACGAATGGCATCCCGAAAAGGGAAGAACCCACCCGGAAGCCTAAAAGGGAGAGGGAAATAAACGAGGACCTGCTTAAACACGTGCGGGTCAAAAGTTCATAATAAAGAAATAAAGATAAGCGGATAGATCCGCGCGCGCAAAAGGGCTCTTCCGGCGCCATGGTATCGTATCTTGGTGGCGACGGGGGTTGTACGCCACCAGGTGGTATGGCGTGGTGATGCGGTGATGTACTTCGTACTTCTTCAACAGCGCCCGGAAGTGAGAGTTGTTGAAGTGTGAGCCGCCGTCGCTGATGATGGCCCTCGGACAACCGTATCGGGCAAAGATGCATCGTGTGATGAATCGCAGAACCTCCCGACGGTCGTTTGTCTTAGTGGGGATTGCCTTGACCCACTTGGACACATAGTCCACTGCCAACAATATGTACTCTTTCCCGTCAGAAGGTGGGAAAGGTCCCATGAAATCTATCCCCCAAAGGTCGAAGATCTCCACCTCAAGGATCGGCCGCATCGGCATCTCATCTCGCTTGGAGATGTTGATCGCCGCTTGACATTGTAGGCACTCCGTGTAGAAACGGTGGGCGTCCTTGAAGATGGGGGCTAGTAGAAACCGCTCTGCAAGATCTTGTCCACGGTTTTTCGTGCCGTAAAGTGTCCTCCGCATGTCGATGAGTGACACATCGCCAGTATGTCTCCTTGCTCCTCCTTCGGTACGTATCGTCGGATGATCTGGTCGTATCCTAGGTGGAACAGAAGTGATTCCTCCCAAAAATAGTACTTGAGCTCGTGGAAGAACTTATCTTTTTGGTGCCGGTTCCAATGCTCCGGGATCGATACAGTGACGATGAAGTTGACGATGTGTGCGTACCAGGGGGCGTGAGTCGAGATGGCGAGGAGATGCTGGTCTGGAAATGTATCTTCGATGTCCTCTCCTCCCGAGATGTGAAGACGCAATAAGTGGTCCGCCACCGAGTTTTCACTGCCCTTCTTGTCTTTTATCTCCAAGTCAAATTCTTCAAGGAGCAGCACCCATCGTATAAGTCCTGGTTTGGCCTCTTTCTTGGAGAGCAAGTACTTCAGGGCCGCATGATCAGTGTAGATGATGATCTTGCTCCCCAAGATGTAAGGCCAGGACTTCTCGAGAGCATAGACCACCGCAAGAAGCTCTTTCTCCGTAGTCGTATAGTTTATTTGAGCTTCGATTAGGGTCTTACTTGTGTCGCAGATGGCAGTCGGCTTCTTGTTCAGTCGCTGCCCCAAGACCGCTCCCACCGCGTAGTCCGAAGCGTCGCACATAATCTCGAAGGGTAAGTCCCAATTAGGACTTTGTAGAATCGGTGCCTCGATCAGTGCTTGCTTCAGCATCGTAAATGCGCACTTCCCTTCTTCGTCGATGATGAAGTCCTTGTCTTTGCAAAGAAGGGTGGTGAGGGGCTTGGATACTTTCACAAAGTCCTGGATGAATCGTCGATAGAAGCCGACGTGCCTGAGAAAGCTCCTCAAATCTTTCACGGTACTTGGTAGAGGAAGGTTCTGGATGACCTCTATCTTGGCCTTATCCACTTCTAAGCCTTTGCTCGAGACAATGTGCCCGAGCACTACTCCCTCTCGTACCATGAAGTGGGATTTCTCCCAGCTGAGTACCAGTCGTTTCTTGGCGCATACCTCCAGTATCTTCGTCAGGTGAGCAAGACAACTTTCAAAGTCATTTCCAAAGATGGAGAAATCGTCCATGAAGACTTCTAAGCTATCGCCAAGAAAGTCAGAAAAAATTGCCGTCATGCATCGTTGGAAGGTCACGGGGGTGCTGCACACTCCAAATGGCATGCTTCTGAAGGCGAAGGTGCCAAAGGGACATGTGAACGTCGTCTTCTCTTGATCGTCGGGGTGGATAACAATCTGATTGTAGCCCGAATATCCGTCGAGGAAGCAGAAGTAGTTTGATCCTACCAGTCGGTCCAGTATTTGGTCGATGAACGGTAGCGGGAAGTGGTCCTTCTTAGTCGTGGAGTTCAGCTTTCGATAGTCAATGTAGACTCTCCACTTCGTCGGTAGGCGCGTCTAGATTTCCTCGCCTTTCTCGTTCGTCGTAACCGTTACTTTGGTTTTCTTCGGAACAACATGTACCAGACTCAACCATTGGCTATCAGATATGGGGTAGATAATTTCTGCGTTGAGCCATTTAAGAATCTCTTCTTTTACGACCTCCCATACCCTCGGGTTGAGTCGTCTCTAGGCCTCCCTGACGGGTCTCGACTCATCCTCTAGGAAGATGCGATGAGTGCATAGTGAAGGGTCCAACCCTTTTAGGTCCATCAGGGTCCATCCGATTGCTTCTTTATTTTTCCTTAGCACCTCCAGTAATTGCTCTTCTTGCTTTGTGTCCAGCTTGGACGAAATAATTACTGGCTTTGCTTTTACCTCATCAAGTAAGGCATACTTGAGTGTAGACGGGAGAGTTTTGAGCTCCAAAGTTGGCTCGTCCATCAAAAGCTCCTCATATCTTGCTTCCTCGTCAATCATCATAACTTCTTCTACGCATGCATCAATGTCTTGATCATCGGCGAAGTCGATGGCGCCCAAGTCTTCAGAAGCTCGTGAAGGGTATTTCATGAGTTTGTTGATGTCGACCTTCACGGTGTGCTCTCCCACCTTGAGAATTACTTCTCCTTTCCCCCAGTTGGTTACAGCTTTTGCGGTAGCTAGGAAGGGTCGTCCTAAGATAATTGGGGCTTGGCTCAGCTCCTTAGTCATTTTCATGTCGACCACTAGGAAATATAGCGGGAAATAACAATCCTCTATTCTTACAATGACATCCTCTACTAATCCATGGGGTTTTCTAAAAGATCTATCGGCTAAGCATAGTTCAAATAGGAATGGTTGTAACTCCCCTACATGATGACGATCAAATACTGCTTTGGGAAGGATGTTAATGCTAGCTCCTGTATCTAGTAGGGATCTAGTGAAGGACATTCCTCCTATTTCACTCATGATCATAGGTGCTCCCGGATCTCTCTTTTTTACGGGTAAGGAATTCATCATAATTGAGCTTACTGTCTCACTAAGTTGGACCCTTTTAGGGTTTCTATGGGGAGTACATATACCTTTTAGGAATTTAGCGTATGAAGGGATATGCTTGATGGCTTCTGTCAAAGGAATGGTTATCGTTACCTTTTTAAAGGCTTCTAATAGGTTGTCATCGGTTTCACTATTCTTGGCTTTTGGTCTATTAAGAGCTTGAGGATAAGGCACAAGGGGGCTTATATTTGTCAGGGTTAGGTTCAGCCGTAATCTGTTCTTCCTCATCCTCTGAATCACTATCTTGCTTGACGATAATTGGCGTTTCTTTTTCTCCATTTTGGCCTTGGTGGAAAGGGTGATCCTAGTATGGATCCGACAAAACTTTCCCACTCCGAAGGCTTGATATGGCCAAGGCTGATTCTACGGCTTCCTCGTCGACGTGTACATGGTTTATGTTGTGTGTCTGGGTCGACGAAGCTCCTTGATTCCTTGGATTTGCCGTGGCCTGCGAGGGTAATTGGTCAGTAAAATTTACTTGCTTAACCTTTTTGTCTGTCGTCGGTTGGACGTTCGTCTTGACGAAGTCTTGAATTTCGTCCACGCGTGAGTTCATCCTCGTCATTTGCTCCATTAGTTGCGAGATCGCGCCGAGGATCGGGTCGGATGCCGGCGTGGTCTGGCGTGGGGCTTGCGTGTATGCTTGTGGTTGAGTCGGCTGGGACGAACGACGACTGTCTTTGATTAGGGTAATTTTGCTGACCGTTGTATTGTGGAGGATAGGGTTGATCGCTGTTCCTCCTATATCCATTGTTCTGCAAAGAATTGTTAAAAACAGGGGTATTATATTGGTTAGGATAATTACATGGATAATTTGGTCGTCCCTGTTCACTTGGTCGTCCTGATGGACCTTGTCTATACATCCCTTGCCCTTGGATTGCCATCACAGGGCAATCTAATTCGAAGTGATCGAATCTTGAGCAAGTTGCGCATGATGACGCTTCTTGGAGTGAGACGGGGGCGAGTCCTTCGAAACCGTTGCGGATGTTGAGTCTGTCCAGTAGAAGGTTCTGGACTTCCGTCATTTTGTCGATCCTTTCGAGAAGCATCCCTGTCTTCGCTGATTTGGCGTTGAGAGCTTTCGGCATTGCTCCTCTTCCAAATGGTTTCGCCGCATTATGGTGACTATTTTCCGCCACCGTTTCGATGAGATCCATCGCGTCGTCTTCGTATTTGCTCATGAAGGTGCCGCCGCTAGCTGCATCCAAAAGATATCTATCTTGCAGGCCTAACCCATCATAAAATATTTGAGTTAATTCGTGGTTAGACACTCCATGGTGTGGACACTCCCTCGTAAGATCTCTTAATCTTTCCCAGGCCTCGTGGAAGGTTTCACTCGAGCCTTGGGTAAACTCGCGGATGGCTTTTCGGACAGAGGTGGTTTCTCAAAAACTCTTCCTCCATCTCAGTCCAACTTGTGAATTCTTTCCCTAATTTTAAAAACCAGTCTTTGGCTCTATCTCTAAGGGTAGCAGGAAAGAGTTTCATCTTCATCGTGTCGGCGGGGACATTTTGAAGGTGATTTATTTCACAAACCTGGGAAAGCTCATCTACATGTCTATAGGGATCTTCGGAAGGCTTACCATGGAAGATAGGAAGCATGCTCATGACATGGGAGTCTATTCTAAAATTGGCCCCTCTTCCTAGGGGTGCATGAATTCTAGTGATGGGTCGCTGGAGGATGGGCCTAGCATAGTCACTAAGGCGTTTCCTGGCATTTCCCTCGTCGTTCCTGACCATTTCTACTGGTTCGGTAGGTTCAAAGCTTGAATCGATCTCAGTAGTGTCGGTCTCGGTAGCTTCGGGAGTTTGCGAGGATCGTTCAAAGAGGTCTATTTCTACGGGATTATTCCGTACTCTACAAACTGTTCGTCTTCTCATGAAGAGTGGATCGGATACTTAGATGGATATTATCTTATAAATACTTAAAATATCTTAGAAATTGAGATCAATCGTACCTGAATGTCAGTCTTCGTGAGAGTTACGCGTTCTTAACGCGATTTTGAAGAAGTGATTGCCCGTAATCCTTAGAAAAGGGGCGAAAATCACTTAATCTTATCGAATTAAGGATATCGAAGATTGATTTCTACTTCGGTTCACTCAAAATACGATTGAATTGCGTGAATTTCAAGAAATTAAGAGAAAAATTCGAGCTGACCAAGTCAAAATTGACTTAATTTGATCAAAAATTACCTTAAATCCCCGGCAACGGCGCCATTTTACGAGACGAGACTGCGAGGTCGTTGATTTCACATGGTCTTGTGTCAAAAATAATTCCAAACTTACCAATTTGATGAAAATGTATCGAATTGAAGGGTATAATGGTAAATAAGGGTCGAATCCACAGGGAAATAGAGAAATTCTTGATGTATTCTTTAAAATTGATCAAATTGGACGATGAATTGATGATAGAAATTGGGCAAAATGGTAAATTATGAAAGATAACTTCCAATAGATTCCACGGAATCAAGAATCATGGAATTTGGACTTGATTTCGTGGAGAAATTGAAGTGGAGAGAAAATTTTGGACGAAGAAATCGCGATTTTATCTAAAATTCAATGAAATTAAACCTGAAATCCTAATCTAAATCAAAATCAAACTTAAATAGACTAAATCTTAGTTAAAACTGCTTCCACTAACCACGATTAGCGATCGGATTAACTCGATTAAACCGATTAATCGACGAAAACACCGAAGAACGCGTTCGCGAGTTCAAGCTACAATTTCTACCGATCTACACGACGAAATCTTGATTTCAAGGGCTCCGGACGTACAAAATTGAAGCTAGAACACGATGAGATCAAGAGAAACGAGAGGGGAGGTGTCTAGACAGATCAATTTGTTTGATTTCCACTCGAATGCTTAGAACATCGGAAGAACACTTAGTTTTATAGTACATTTGGGCGTAACCGTCCGATCGAAAATGATCAACGGTTACGATGAAACGGTCCATCGTGGACCGTTTTCAGTTAAGTCGTAGCTATCCGATCGTGATGGACGGTCCAGATGAGCTCCGATGAAATGCGTTATAAAACGCTTAGAATAGTGCCCCTTGAATCGCGATTGGACGGCCGAGATGCGATCCGCGCCGCGTCATCACAGCCGTTATAACGCTCCAATTAAAGCACGTGCGCCTGATGATGATCAAGTGGACCGCGCGTCCACGTGATCGACGCGCCTCGATCAAATTCCACCCGATCCGACGTCTCCCCTTCCGCCACGTGTCCTGCATTTAAAGAAAGCTGTGTGGGACTTAGTCCCACACGGGAAAAATTAAAGAAAGTTATCGAGTTTATAAGGAGCGTTGTATTCAGGGAATTAATATTCCCTTCCGATAAGCGGAAGGCTGAACCTATTATAAACTATATATATATGTAAGTAGATAAATAATACGCTACGTAGGCGCCGCGTGGGCCCGCATGGCGCTGCCACGTGGCCTTGCATGCCACGTCGCATCCACGTGGGTCCCGCGCGGAATTAACTCGCTTTTTGCCCCTTTTTTAATTCATTTTTATCATTTAAAAATCGAAATAAATTCAGAAAAATCCAGAAAAAATCCCAAAAATAGAAAATTCATAACTTTTAATATATAACTCCAAATTATTCCAAATTTCTTTCATTTGAACCGAAATTTAATTATCTATCATTCTAAAAGATAAAAATTGATAAATAATGAGAGTTTTAAATTTTATTTCAAAAACACATTTATTTTTTAGGATTTTAAACTTAAGAAAAATATAAATAAATATTTATAAATCGTTTTCTCTCATTATTTTTACTTTAAAAACATTTATAATCTCAAGTAAAGATGGGTTATTAATTATTTGTCTTTTAAATCATCATATTTAACCCTAATTTAATGTATTTTGAGATTATAATTAATTTTTCATGGAATGATAGAAAAATACACATAAAGTATGATAACATGCATGGAAATGAAACCATTTATACCTTAATATGCATCAAAAATCATGTTTTATTATGTTAATATAGCATGTTATCAGTATGCACCCACGTCGTGCTTCTTCTTCATTTCCATGGGCAATTAGCTTAAATTGCAAGTGATTGGTGGAAATTCATTATGTGGTTAATACAATGTATACATCATAAGCACCGATGTCTCTGTATGTTTTGTTTTTCACCCAACATCATGCTTGCACTTGCTATTGGTCGATATTATATGCATATATATCCTGCCCAAAAGCTACTAAAGCCCATTAAATCCAACGAGCCCATTAAGGGCTTTAGTTAAAATCAACATGTTATTTAATACTTCCCTTAAAAAGAAATTACAACAATTAAAGAGAGTTCATTTATTTAAGGAAAATAGAGAATATAAAGAAATTAAAACGTATCTTTAATTTTTGTAAATCACCTCTTGAAACACTTTTACTTCATTTATCTAAAAGTTATTTATCTTAGCATAATCATACGATAACATGTGAAAAATATAAATGATTTTGACTCTTGTAACTACAGTATGACAAAGATGAGCATCTTTACTTACTCTCTTTTGTATGTTATCAGTTCATGTGACTAAAGAAGAGAATGAATCCGATCTCCTTATAGACTGTGAAGAATGAGATGAAATCTTACATCAAGACATTTCTCAATGTGATTTGAGCAAAGGCATGTAGTATATTGACAATGGAACAATTGGACACATGATAGGGAAAAAGGTCTCTTTATGATCTTGAAGAACCAAGTTTGGAGATGGCTCAAAAATCTCCATTGAAGGCATAGGTAAAATTCTCTAATTCCAAAGAGAATACTCATATTACTTTGACGAATGTAAAATATACATCGTCTCTAGGAGCCAACACATTGAGTCTCCATAGATTGGATGAAGAAGACTATAATATCCACTTACAAAATGGTTTTCTGACTATTCACGATCAAAGAGGTACACTCTTGATCAAACTTCAAAGAAGCTCGCCCACACTTTATCCATTGAAATCAGATATCATTGACAATTTCTTTCATGTCAGTGAAGATGCTTTGTGGCTATGGTACAAGAGGTATGGCCATCTGAACTTTACCTCCTTGAAACTCTTGTCATCTCAAGATATGGTCAAAGGTTTACTAAAATTCAGCAAAATCAATGAGTTAAGTGCATCTCTTCCAAGAAAGTCAAGGGATTATTTCCATTTTCATTTAGGTTCAAAGCTTTGAGAGCACTTGATTTGATTCATAGAGATATATAACTCAGAAATGCAGCAAATATTTCCTCTTGCATGTGGATGATTGTAGGAAGATGATGTGGGAATCTATGCTAAAAGGAAAATCAAAGGCACTTGAAGCTTTCAAAATATTAAAGCTCCTTGTTGAGTCAGAGAAAACTCAGAGAATCAAATGTTTGTGGATAGATAATGGAGGAGAATTCAACTCTAAAGAATTCTCTACCTTTTGTATAGACAGTGGAATTAAGAGCAACTCTCTACTCCCTACTCTCCTATAAAAACAAAGCGTTTGAAAGGAGGAATATAATGATTCTAGACATGGTTCAATTCATTTAGAAAGATAAGAATCTACCTAAAGAATTTTGGGGGGAGGCAATGAATGCTAGTCTCTATCTACTAAATAGAGTAATCACTAAAATTTTGGAGGGGGAACCCCTTATAAAGCTTGCACAGAAAAACCATTGCTAGATCACCAATGAATTTTCAAAAGTATTATATATGTCAAGACTCTCAATGGTCATATAAAGAAACTTGAAGATATAAGCACTCCTATGATATTCATTGGTTATGAGTGATGGATATTATGTGGGTTGTAAGCCCATTACACGTCCATGTATCTTGTTTATGCTCATTGAAATGAAATTTATTCATTATCATTCTTGTATAATGTTTGTAATAAAGTCCAAAAGCATATGCAATGACTAAGTGATTGATGATGATATTATAATGCATTGATTAAACTGTATGTTCTAAACATTTATATTCGTAGGATACTCGAGAAGGACATTAAACTATCCGGAAAGAATAACACTGTTTAATCCGATTCATATGATGAGTATGGCTGATCTTATAGCCATCGATGTGGAGACACTATGGATAGATAGTGGGTGATCTTTGGAGAAAGAGTTCACTAAATTGATCTATATGAATCCTTGAATGTTATTATACCGAACTATCAACCAAGTTGATTAATGTCACTGTTATGTATGTGGTCCTTTGACTTAAGATGCCAAAGACATCTTGTGGATGGATGTCGATATTTTGATTATGACTTAAAAATCCCTAGCTATGGATCTCTAAAATTTATATATTCTATAGGGCATGAAGTCCACGAATTTGGTTGTATGGTCAAACTGGGATCGTCCATCCTTGATCTTTGAGGAGATTGACTTAAGGAATGAGATGCAATGAAGTTTTTGGCCAAGGTAGTAGAAATATATGAGAAGGAGTTTGCGATGATTTCCTACACACATCAATACTAACTATAGTGATCGATTAGGGTTTGACAATTTACCATACCTTTAGTAATTTATGAGTCTCGTGCATATGTAAGATTATACATACATGGTAATTGATGACATACACGTTCCATAAGAGAGTTCTTATATACTTCATATCTCCTGGAGTACGTGGTGTAGCTTGACACCCAATAGGCTAGCAATTCAACAAATCGATTGGGTTAAATTTATCTTTAATTAATTAATCTACGTGTCGATATAGATAATTCATAAAGGTTAACCAACAAGGTATTATTGGGTATTTATAGTTATTAACTAGAGGGTCACACTATAAGATCTATAGATACTGGTGGATGAAGACATATTTATGAGGGTTTTATATACCAAATATTTATAAGTAGGGGGAGAATGATTACAACTCAAGGTGCCCATCAAGCCTTGTGAAAATTCTCTCATTTCTTCTCTTTCTCTCTTGGTGAGGAGATCCATCCATTCGAAGATCATGTGGTTACTACTAGAGGCTAAACATTTGAATAGCTTCAAGAACTCTTTCAAGTGAACCTTATAAATATGTTTTCTCATTCATACCAGATGATAGCATTTTCTATTCTTGGTGCCTCAATATTTTGAATATCCGATTCAATGTATTCCACTGCATTCGATGTTTTGATCAAAATTTTGGATGGCTTGTTGACCTCAGAACCTAACAATAAAAAGGGTGTAAAACATTGCAGAGCCTATCATTCATATTTTAAGGCCATTCATATCCCTAGAGATGTAGTTTTTGAGAAGGAGAGGAGAAGGAATTGAGAGAATTATATTCAAAGTTCAAAAATAGGTTCGTCTAACTCATATCTCTCTTATTTTTTAAGCATTGATCCAATCAACTTTGAAAAAAATCTTGAAAGAGAGATTGAAACTAAAATTCTAGACAATCATGCATGCTCTTCCACAAATTCTTCATCCTCTATGAGTAATGAACTGAGGAAATTTATAATGCCTCTCTCATTTATATGAAGAAACCTGATAGCTAGTTGAAGATGAGGTGTGGCATATCATTCAAGACTAAGAACCCAAGAATGTTCTTGAAGCCTTGAAGGAAAAAGTTTGTAAGGCTGACATGGATGATGAAATAAATCAATTACGAAGAACGACACATGGGTTATGGTATTACCTTGTGAATTTTGCAAACCAATTAGCCTAAGATAGGCTTTTAAGGTCAAAGGAGACTATGATGGGCAGATCATTAAATACAAAGCTCGATTCATAGTTAAGGGTGATGCTCAAAGGTATGTAATTAATTAGACTGCCGTGTTGACTCTTATGGCAAGTTTAGAGACAATAAGATTCCATTACATCATATGAACTCATAATGGATGGGAAATCCATCATATGGATTTGAAATCGGCCTTGGACCTACTGTGCACTTCAAAGAATATAGAAACTCCAAAACCTGTGTAGGGTTGTATGTGGATGATGTTCTCGTATCAAGGAGCACTGATAAAAAAGTAGTGAATTTAAGGAGAGAATGAAGATGTTGTTTGAAATGTCGACCTTGGACTATTAAGTTCATAACTCGAATTGGGGTGAGACAAATCAAAGGGGAGATTCTGCTCCCAAAAAAATATTTTACTTTAGAGATCCTCTAGACTACAGCATGCAAGACATTAATCCATTCCAAACCACATTTGAAGTTAGATCTAATCCCGGCTAGGAGGGAGGAAATAATCAAGATGGTTCCTCTACATTTAGAGGCTTGATGGGGTCACTAAAGTATTTGATACACTGTAGGTTTGATCTGATGTTTAGTGTGGGATTTCTCAGCAGGTATATGGAAAATCCTTACTTGGAGTTCCTTACTAGTGCCAAACATGTGTTAAGATATATCAAGGAAACACTCGGAGATAAAAGAAAGGCTGCATCACGTCCCAATTGATGAAGAACACATGAACATCTTGACCAAATCTCTTGGAAGGGAAAAGTTTTTTCGTTTTTGTGATCTTACAGGGTTTAGCGATGTTGGACAATAATCGTGAGATCAAAATGGAGTTTATTTGAGTTGATCTCACTTGAATTGGCAGAAGCTCTCTTGTTGGATCAAATGCTCGATGAAATGCCGGAGTGTCTTTTTATTTTTATTTTTTTAATATGTCATTTTATCTTCCCGTGTAATTTGAGCTGTTCATTTTGATTGTTATACCGGCTTAGATGAAGCCAGCTGAGCGACGGTTCGTTAACTTGCCGCTTTAGGTCATTATTACTTTAGCATGCGTTATGGAGTGCTCGACCTGCGCCTATAAGAGACCCAGAGTTCCGACTCTCTTCGTGTGCTGAGATTGTTCTCTTCACCGGATGAAAGTAGTTTCTTGTTATTTTTCCCTATTATCTTGATCTTTCCTGGGCATCGGAAAGAAACGTGTGGGAGTTTCTTCAAATCCTGTACCCGAGGGCTAGGGATTCCGCCAAAGTCCAGAGCTGCCCGGCGCAATAGAATTCTGCAATTATAGGGCTCGGAAATCTCAATTATGAAATAAACTATGTTATCTTATGGAGCCTTGATCTAAGAATCATGATGGAATGTCACGTATTATGCAAAACTCTCCAAGATGATAACATGACTGGTTGTATGGCCCAGTAATTCGTAAACTAGCGGCAAATCGGATGCACCCAAACAAAGTTAGTCGATATATGTCAAAATCGATGAAGAAGAGTAAAGAGGAAGGTCATTGAATTTTTCACACGACGAGTCTGTAACAACTCAAACGAACACCATGCCATAGTCATCCCGCCAAACTCTCGCGACTATGCTTGCTTGAGTTAAGAATTTCATGGCCGGGTTTGCTACCACGTGTATTGCGGGAATGCGGAGCCACTGCTGCTCGCGATGCCCTCGGGCTCACTAGTTTTTTCGTTTTCACCCGTGGTAAAATCCATCCCCAAATGAGAAAGAGAATAACGACGAGGAGAGGAGTCGAGGATTCTTGTTATTCAGCTCGTTGACGTGATCTGTTCAATTCGAAATCTCCTGCGAAGTTCTTCGTTTGCGAGGGGTACTTCTCACAAACGAACGTGAGAAACCGTTAACAATGCTCATCACTGTTATCTCGTCTGAAGGGATTCATACGAAGCCTGCGGCGAAAACGCCAAGGCGTCATTCAAAGCCGAGAGCTCTGTCTAGAAGGAAAACCGTGAACGTCACTCAACGTCGAATGTCAATGTTTCGGGCGATCGGTATTCTTTCAGCGTTCTCCGTCATCCAAAGCCGCTTCCGTGATGTTATGGGTCGTAGCAGGTTCTGATGTGACATTAGTAAATCCGATTTCAAGTAACAATCTGAAGTGGGTAAGCTGCTTACGTGATGACCGCCGAATTCCTAGTCCTACAAATTTTGTTCGGCCCCATTCCCCGTTTTCTCGAGCGCAGTGGCGTCCAGAGGGGATCCAATGGATCTTTGACCAATAGGAACTCAACAACACGTAAAAATAAACGAAAGCATATTTCTACCCATATCTCGTTGCGTGTCACGTCGTCCGGCCTCCAGCCTATAAATAGAACACCCATACACACGATCCGAGCATCGACTGCAAGAGAAATCGCCCGAGTCCCCCCGAGAACTTGAACATCAGGTTGCTCTTTGGGAGATAAAGAGAAGATGGCTTCGAGAGTTCTCTTGGCTCTCGTGCTCGCATTCTGCATGGCCCGTCCGCTAGCAGCTCAGTTGAAAGTGGGCTTCTACAAGTCCACTTGCCCTCGGGCCGAGGACATTGTGAGGGAAGAGGTCACCAAGGCTTTCAGAAGCGATAACGGTATCGCTGCGGATTTCGTGCGCATGCATTTCCACGATTGCTTCGTGAGGGTAAGCATATTTCAGCCGTCATAGCGGCGGAGGACCATCATCGTATTAATGAATCATAAACGATTATTTTTACTGTTCAGGGTTGCGACGGGTCGATTCTCCTGGACTCCACGTCCGGAAACAACCCGGAGAAAGACTCTTTGATCAACAATCCTAGCCTCGAAGGATTCGACGTCATCGACAGCGCGAAAACCAGGCTCGAGGCGACCTGCAAGGGTGTCGTCTCGTGCGCCGACATCATTGCCTTCGCTTCCAGAGACAGCGTCAAACTGGTACGGATACTCATCTATCTGATGTCTCGCCAAGTAAATTTTAGCCGACAACGTCTTCGTTGTTCCATATGTGTGCAGAGCAAGGGCATCTCCTACGACGTGCCGTCCGAAGAAGGGACGGGAGAGTGTCCCTGAGTTCGGAGACGTTCACCAACTTGCCTGCTCCTTCATCTAGCCTTGACCAGCTCACTCGAGAGTTCGCCAAGAAGGGTCTGACTCAGGAGGATCTAGTTACCCTCTCTGGTGCGTATAACAGCGATGCCCAGCCTACAAATATCGACAGCTAATGAACTAACGGTATTTCTGTGTTGACGATGTACAACAGGCGCTCATTCCATTGGAAAAGCCAACTGCGCCGTGTTCAGCAAAAGGCTCTACAATTTCAACTCCACGGTGACGACAGACCCGAGCCTGGATCCGGTCTACGCAGCGGAGCTGAAGCGCAAGTGCCCCCCCGGCTCCACGGGTATCAATGTGCCGATGGACCCTCGCTCCCCTCTGGCCCTGGATTCGAGCTACTACCTAGGCCTGATGCAGAGGCGCGGGCTCTTCACGTCTGACCAGACCCTCCTCTCCAGCCCCACCACGGCGAGCCTGGTGAAAGCCTACCGGAACAACAATTTCCTCTTCAACAAGAACTTCGCGGCGGCGATGGTCAAGATGGGCAACATCGGGGTCCTTACGGGGAAGGCTGGCGAAATTCGCCTCAACTGCAGGGTCGTCAATAAATAATTTCCAATTTTCTCGTCATCGTGTACCTCTGCCAAATGATTGCGTATCGCAAGATAAAATTGCAAATTTATTTTTGGAATTTAATTATTTATCACTGGTGAAGATCTCTAGTATTTCACATTTGCCCCTAGAGGCCCAACGGAGAAATCTGTAGTTCCCCAATCTAAATATTTTTCCCGCTTATAGGACAGACATGGCCGCTTGAATGTAATGAAGAAACTAGCAAAACGAAATTTACAATGGATGTCCTACATAAATGACGAACGAATTGAAGAGTGCTCTCACGCAGAGAGCAGAAGGATCAATTTGGAAACCAATGACCCGGTAATTTTCTCGGATCTTCATTCTTTATTGAGTTAAAATGGGCCTTCACTTGCGGCTTGTCCACCTTCCTCATCTGCACTTGAATTAATGGGGACTGAAAAAACGGTCACCAAGGGCCCATATGAGAATGCAAAATCCTGTTTTCGACAACAAAAAAGCACTCAATTTAGATCAGTATTCATTGAGAAATCAAGGAATTAAAAATTCGACCTCGAAGATAGAGAAAATAGAGAAATTTTATAAAATTTGATTAATCTATTATTCAAAATTGATATATAATATTATAGGAAGAAAGATTAAGGAGAAAACATATAATCTAACTTGAAATCACGCTCGAAATGATGTAATTCATCACCGGATCAAGGCTTTTTATTCTGCATTTCGAATAACAAAAATTTGATGTTCGAGAGGCAAATTCTCCCGATTCTCTCAATGAAATCTCACTTTCAAACACTCCTTGGATGCGGAAATGAGTCTAGAAGAAGAAGAAAACAAAAGATTTAAAGATTAAGTCTAAATAGTTTGATTGCTCGAAATATCCGAAAATAATCTTTCCGTCGAAGAACATGGGTATAAATAGGTTACAATTGGGCATGACCGTTCAATTGGCCTCTTTATCTTTGATCAACGACTCAGATTAAATGCTCGGATGCGAATCATCACGATTAAGTTCCATCCGTTCGATCAAAGATGGAGCGCTCCGATTTTGCCATGTTGCGTGTGAAGAAGAAGCGTCACGTAACGATTGTTGTTTGATCTTCATCGAACACATGAGATGTTGTCACGCTTTCACAAGATTTTATTAGGCGTAATTTAATCTCAAATTTTATAACTCCTCAGATGAACGTATGAGAGTAAAACATTTTTCAACATGAATTGTCACCCAATCAGATGTCGTTGCGTAACCCCTTGACTTAAGTAAAGATTGACGATATTGATTAAGTTCACGAATCGAATGCTTCTCGTCACGCCATGTCATCAGCATGAAACAAAATAAAAAATAGTCACACATGACAAAAATGACAGAAAAATGTGTGTGTAAATAAGGTGGTGGTTTAAGGGTAGCTTATATCCTTAAAAAGGATGGTTAGCCTACTAATCACACGCACACACATACACACACACTTGCGCCAAGTGGCACGTGCGTACATTGCCATGCAAGCACTTCGTCCATGTCATTCACCACGTCAACGCGTGATAAAATAAAAATTTTAATACTTTTTTTAATAGAAATGAATTCAAATAAATCAAAATAAATTCATAAAAGTCGTCGGATCAAATCAAGATCAATGATCGCGATGAGGAGGCGACGTGGCAGCGTGAGGAGCGTTTGATCGCGCGTGAATTTTCGACCGTCGATCCTCACTTAAATTGATGAGGATACGCGGCGAAATCAGGGTTCACCGGATCATCTTAATCTCGACCATTGATCACGAGAGTTATAACGGTCGAGATTAAATCACGGAAAAATGCATATGATGCGTCCGATCCCGATCCAACGGTAGGCGTTTCAAGGTGTTTTATAACGCGCGGCGAAGTGGCTTCATCTCGAGCATCCGATCGCGATCCAACGGCCACGACTTAATGGTAACGATTCGCGATCATGCGCTTCATCAGAGCCGTTGATCAGTTTCATCGGACGGTTACGCCCAAATGTCCTATAAATTGAAATGTTCTTCGCAATGTAAAGCATTTGAGAGCAATTCAATCAAATTGAAATTTTTAGACACCAAATCTCTTGAATGTCTTGATCCCAATCGCTTCTAGACTCATTTCCGCGTTCACAAAGTGTTTAAGATGAAGATTTGGATGATCGACGACGAAGAAATTGACGCTTGAACTCCACGATCGTGATTTTCGGATTTTTTATGAAAAGCCTTGATTCCGGTGATTAATTGGACTAATCCAATCATAATTGTGGGTTAGGGATCGTGTTTTATCCTAACCTATCATCTATTACCATTTACTTTCTGTTTAGATTAGTAATTTAGTTTAATTTTAGTATTATTTTTGTTATTTTTGTTTGTCCGATTTTCAGAAATTACCCCTCACTTTGATCTTCAATTTCTCTGCGAAATCAAAGTCAAATTTGATGATTTTTGATTCCGTGGAATCGTCTCGAAGTTCTCTTTCTTAAAATACAATTTCCCCTAATTTCTATCATTGATTCATCATCCCATTTGATAAATTTTGAAGAGATCATTAGAAATTTCTCCAATTCACAGTGGATTCGACCCATATTTACCATTATACCCCTCAATTCGAGTTATTTTCATTAAATTGGTAAGTTTGGACTTTATTTTGACATGAATCGGTGTGCAATTGATGACCGCATCGATTCGATCCGTCAATTACTCCTTGATTTGAGAGAAAAAAGAGAAGGGAATGAAGAGGAATGATGGAAAGTGGGAAGGAGGAGAAGTATGAGAAGGGGGGATGAGAAATGAAGAGTGTGTTGTGGAGAGGAAGAAGAAGAGGGATGGAGAGGGAAAGGTTGTGGATGAGAGAAAATGAGAGCGAGAGGGGGAATTCGTGGAGGATGAGAGAGAAAGAGTGGGGGAACAATAAAACTTCAAACTTTTTTAAATTTCAAATTATGAGAGAGAGTTTCATAAGATCTACATAAATAGGGGAAGAGAGAGAATTGTTCAGCCCTTGAAGGGGTGTGTCTCTTCAAGGGGTGCCACCTTTTGAGGAGAAATTTTGACCCTCTTGAAAGGATGCTTTAAAAATCCACTTGTCAAGATGTGATGATGCCACTTGGAGGGTTTTAATTGGTGGAAATTTTAGGGGTAATTTGGGTATAGTAATATGCCCTAAAATCATGGGTTCAGGTTGACTTGGTCAAAGAAAGATCTATGATGCAAATAACTTAAAATTTGGGAATATAAAATTGTCTTCAACATGTATCTTTACTAAAGTCACTTTATACATCTCAGCCTAGAGAAGACTTTTAATACATCATATCTATGACCTCTAGTCATCTCATCAAGTAACTTCAGCTAAAGGAAGAGTACAACTCTCAATTCCATGTCCTTATGTTTCCTTTGAAACCTATTTCTCATTAGAACTAACATGAAACATTGAATCATAGTGGAGTCATCCTTCTAATTCTAGCACTCACTTATTTCCAATTCAACCATATTTTATGTGGGCTCGTCCAGGCCATCTCCTTCTCTAGGACATAGGCAATGTGCTTGACTTTAGAAGAATACTAATTTTAGAAGTTAGTAAAAGTGGCAAGTTATCATTGAAGTTTGCACCCAAGGATAGAGTTACTTCAATGAAATATTTGCCTATAAGAGATGAATGAGAATCAACACTCAACTCTTTGAACATAATTGAAAATAATGATCCAACTTTAGCTTTAAAAATTTCGCAGCCCTGATATGCATGATAAGGGGGAACCAAAATTTCTTCTTGGGGATTAGGATCTAAATAACTATATTATAGCCCTGAGTGACTTGATCAATCATTATATATTGTTCCTCACCCATCTAATGAGACTTGAAGCACTTGCAATATCAAATCATACTTTGGTCCTTGATGCTCATGCAATTTAGATTAACTCCAGCAACCATCGATAAGCATACTCATATTACTTGGCAAGAATAGATTTCAAGTAGTCTTGGAGTGACTCCACCAAATTCAACAATTTCTCTAACTTGAACTTGTATTATACACTATTCCTTAGTCTCTCCTATTCGATAAGCATGTAAGGAGTGACTCCACCTATCCAACATAAAGTGAATTGGGTGGTAAGACTATGACAAGGAAGTACCATGCATGAGTTCACAACTCTAATTTTTAATTATAGCACAACTTTTAATTTTTATGGAACAATTTGGTATGATATCTAATTTTTGGGTATATAATGGTTATCTTATCCACCATACCTTATGCTATAATTATCTCAATAAGCATATACATGTATCTGGTACATCTCACATGTGGTGTGAATGTAATTGTAGTTCGAAAGCTGATCAAACAAAAATAAGGGGATCCTACATGAACTCAATCTATATTATTGGTTTCACAATCATTTAGTTAATATCACATTTAAATAAATATATAAATCCAATTCATTCTAAACTTAATCTCATTATTATTTTTCAAAATTAATATGACTATCATGCTCAATAATTAGACAATCATCATTTAACCACTTTAAAATGCTAGCTAAACTTTTTCGAATTGAAAATAGTTTAACTCATAAATTATTACACTCAATAAACCCCAAAAACATAGATTTTATTATTTGACATAGAAATATCAAAATATTAATTTACATGAGTTAATAAATACATTGTAAATTCTCCTAATTTATCTATACTTTAATGAATAAATTTATTTTCTTAATTTTTTAGAACTCTAATTCCAAAAAAATAGTTTATTTAAAAACCATTTAAAACAAAAAGTCTAGTTTCCAGCAAGGCAAAGAGCTTCGCTACCATGTGATAGGTTTTGGGATCAAATCTTAGATCCCACAAAAATTCATTTTTTGAAAAATTTCAAAATCAATTTAAATAGAGCTATCTCACAAAGTGGGTCCAACATTCCCTTATAGGGCTCACTTGGTCATTTTAGAATTGTTCTTTTGGGTCCACCAAATGGCAGAACATTTGGTCATATAGTGTAAATACAAATAAGCACTTATAGGATTCCTTGGAGGAGCTCTCTAAAACTTTTAAACTGTCAAACCTCTAAAGATATCTTTATACCCTCTAGATGATTGAATATCCTCTTGAACCATTTCCTTAACTTCTTGAAGATCCCCTCACCATCTAGTCTTCTTATATCACCATGGGACAAGTGAGGGAGGAAGAGAAGAGAGGGGAGGGTGGGCACTCATCAAGGCTCCTATGGGTACCCCATAGAGTTGAGAGCCCAACCTAAATATAGGCTTCTAGTTCTTGGAAATTTTCATAAAAGTTATTATAATGAAATATTGTTATTTCCTGATTATAAAACAAGACATAAAAGTGTGATTTGAGCTTGAACGCCTCAAAATATCCATAATTGACTATCTTGAAAAGCTTTTAATCTATCAGTCAAGGAGATATAAACTTTCTTGCTATGTCACCTTTACCTCTGAATTGTGTCTTTGATGACTTGGAGACCAAAAAGTTGTTGGCTTGGGCCATTAAAATGT
>CM044103.1:6869052-6905023 GCA_024174645.1 Lemna minuta | reverse complement strand
CGACGACATCGCCAAGCTATGGAACATCGGGCTTACTGCTCGTACTCGGAGCACCCGAGTACTGCCATGCCAATTTCACGGCCGACTCACGGGCCGGATTTCTGGGCGGAGGACCGGTCCAAAGGAAGTATTTCGCGGCGGCGCCGCGTGTTACTCAACTCCGGGGTTATGGTGATGGATCTGGAGAGGTGGCGGCAGGGAGGGTATACGTCGCAGAGTAGAAAGGTGGATGAATGCAGAAGAGAGAGATGAGGATATCACGAGCTGGGGTCGTTGCCGCCTTTTCTGTTAGTATTCGCTGGGAGGTGGAGGCGGTGGAGCATCGGTGGAATCCAGCACGGGTTAGGCGGGGATGGCGCTGGAGGGTCTGTGCAGGGATTTACACCCTGGCCCGGTCAGATCTTTTTGCACTGGAGCGGAAAAGGAAACCCTGGCCAAGGCTCGATCAAGATGTCGCCCTTGCCCCGTTGACTCCCTTTGGGCTCCATATGACCTCCTCCGTCGACGCGGCGCCCTCGGACCTTCTCACTGCCAGCTGACCACTTTGATATTTTAAATCTCAAACACGTGTAAAAGAGGATTTGCTGGACAGAGAAGAAAGCTGGGAAGGGTAATTGTGCGCTTACTGCCTCCTTGCTTGAATACTACTGCAAAGAGATTATTTCTCAGGGATTGGAGAGTGTAGCAATGGGGAGAGAGGGAGAGAGAGAGAGAGAACCAGCTCGCTCGGAGGGGTAGCCCGTCGGTGTCTCTGGCGCCGGGGTCGGCACCATGCTTGATGAGAACTTCGGCGATGGCTGGGCGGTCGCAGAGGAAGCGCGTAGTGGAGAGGCGTCTGGCCTTCGCTATCCTATAAAACAAAGAAATAGAAAGAGGCTTTTTTAATTTAACGGAATAATTACCGAGTAGATTTTAGATAAAGAAGAGGGACGTGCCTTGGCGTTCACGTCGGCGTCTTTGCCCAAGAGAATCTCCACAACGTTGGCATTCCCCGGTCTACTGCCCAATGCAGAGGGGTTCTCCTTCGCTGTCTGTCGAAGATGGAGTAATTTAAATTAACGAGGATCATTAAGTTACTAGGCGAATTGAATATTTTGTAAATTAAGAAGGAAGTGAGTCTGATGAAGGGAGAATTAAAGTCTGAAAACCCAGTACCTATCATATTGACGGAGAAGCCACTCTCTATCCGCGCAAGCAAACCGTTAACGTCTCCTTCCCGCGCGTAGACATGCAACGCATCTAAATCTCTGCAATTACAGTTCTTCTGTTCAGAACAAAAAATACTCCTACTTTTCTTCTTGGAATTCACCCATTCACCTTACACCACCTTGTTGCTAAGCAAGTAACAACAAATAAAAAAAACCCAAAAATCCATTTTTCTATTCCCTCTTACACTACATAGCTATTGATACTAACTGGAAAAGAGACCTACGTTTCTTTGTTGTGCTCCTCCTCGTGGACAAAACTGCTAAAAACGGGTCCCACTGTTCCTCTTGAAGCTGATGCCGAATCATCAGCTTCACCTCGGCTCTTCAAAGATTATAGAAAACACAACATTAATAAATATATTATTATTAATGACAACAATGAAGATAGATATGATAAGTAAAGCTCACAGATGTCATGCTGCAACCATTTACCCATGACGGATACAACTCAGTCACGATCATGATGTACTTCTGCATGGCTTCCTCAGTAGGCATGGCGCCCAACTTTTGCCATGCAGTCCTGGAAGGCATAGATAGATCATATAAGCGTACAACACCTGACATTAAATAAAATTAAATATGAAAAGTGTGATTTTGTCCTAGTGCTCCCTATCACTTCAATATTCTGAAAGACAACAGCAGATCAGGGATAAAAAAGTTTGATGTACAGTGTTGAGAACTAAAATAGTTCTGATTTCATCTAGTTTTTCCCTCAAAAGACATTTTTGGGACGAACTCAAATTTTCAGTACGGCCCTGCTCAGAGTTAACTATTTAGCCCTGGTTTCATCTCATTCTTCCCCCAAAATAAATTTTGTCACAACGCTCAATTTTGGTGTGAACCTGGTTAGAAGGGAGTTGTCAGGGTATTTTTTTCCCCAATCCATTAGAAAGGTGGTACATACGAGCCTACGATGTGCTTTGAAGATTATCTCGGAGCAGATCACTTGATAGCCATGAGGATTTTTGGAGAGCAACAGGAATCTCTCTTGAAGTGCATTAACCCCGATTCACAACAGGGATGGAGCATTAACCCTGATCAAAAGATGGCTTCATGAATTAGAAAGATGCCAAAAGATACTCTTCTTCAATTGTGAAAGCATGGAGCTGAAGATCCTCCAGCTGCAAGAGGAGGATCAAGAACAAGAATGCTCTAACAAGATTGCTATAACACTCAATTAGAGAATAAGAAGACGTAACAAGAACAGAATTCAACTCATGGTCCTTGCAAATGAAGGTACATATTAATAAGGCATGGATTGTACTAGGCCATTTTGAGAATACAAAAAGGACTTAGAGAAGAGGAGAAGAAGAGACCCAAATACAGAGGGTCGTTTCAAGGTCCATCTCACCAGAATACAAGACAGAAAATTCCCAACATGGGAGAAAGAAATACAGTGGCGAGCAGAGAGAAACGCCCCCGACATGTCCTCACTACATGAGACGACATGCCACAAAAATGTTCCAGCTTAATGCAATGTTAAAGGCTAACAGATTTCGCCTCACAAAGTTTGGAAAGACTTATTAAACTGAGGATCATTAAAGATATTTTGGGCAAAATCTATCTGACAAGAAAACAGAAAATTTCACTACAAGAAAGGGTATCGAGTGACGCACAGTGCATGGGAGAGTAACAGCATGTCAGTAACACCAATTATTTAAAATGTCCCAAGGACTTATCAGAAAACCCACAGCCCCCAACATACTATTTATGGATAATTTCTTTGCGAGTAGCTTTTCCTTGCGAAAAGCCAACACGCTCTAGACGGAACAAAAACCCTATGACAGATCTTCAACAAGTATTCAAAGCTAAAAATCCAAATCCTACTTTCGGTTTCTAACTGAAAACTTCTCCGATTAAAAGAAATCACAAAAATTTGATTACTCTCACTATCACCTCATGCAAGCAACAGCTACTTATCAATATAATACGCATACATCAGCCGGCCCTTTCATTCCATCCCTACGAATGCGACCTCGATGGCAAAGAGCTTCTTTTAGTTTCACTCGTAACCACAACTTCTGTCCCTGTAAAAAACCTAAACATGACCCACAACGTCGACCTACCGCCTACAAAAAAAAATAGCTCACAGCTACCGGGCGGGAGTCAGGAGATATGCATCAAAAGGCCATGCAATTGTCGACTATTTATCTACATTCGGATTTTTGAATTACGACTGAGAGAAAAGGAAACTTAAAATTACCATTTCGCACGAGCAGTCATCTTCAAAGCGGAGGGTGGAGGAGCCGTGCAAGGACCCTCCGTGGCGATTTTGTACAGTCCGTAGAGCTGCAGTTGCACGTCGTTAGAGACGCCTGGAGACGACCTGTCGGCAGCAGTGGCAGCAACGAAAGCAGTCGCCGCGCTGAACATTTCATCCAATTCGGTGCTCTCGATTCCCTCCCATTCATCGTCGTCTTCATCTTCCTCTTCACGGGCAGCCTCGTATTCTACTTCCCCTCTAACGACATTATCAATGTTGTCCGTTTTCTCAATTTCCACGGCAGGATTTAATTTTACCGTTGACTCCGCCAAATCCTCCTCGCGGACGATCCTAAGATTCTCATCCCTGAACGAGAGGACCGTGGAGATGAGTTTGGCAACGAGGAAAGCGAACACGAGCCCGATGCAGACAGCCTGGCCGAGCTCCTGCCAGTCTCCCATGATGAGAAACAGGATCCTAGTGGAAGCAGGGATTCCCAAGTGGCGATGCCGATATCTGCATCCGAGTGAAAACCCTAGAAAAGCGATATGATTTTTCTCTATATCTGTAAGACATTAAGACTCGATCTGTCCTCTCTATATCTACTGAATAGATTAGGAAAGAAAGGGACTTTAAAAAGCCAAAACCTACCAGCAATCTCCGCTCCGATTTTTCTCCTTTCCGATGCCTCCAGTCAACAAGGTACCGGCGAGTCATTACATTGAAAGACGTTCAATAATAGTCGTCCAATAAAAATCCAACGGTTAATTTTAGTCCACAAGTCACATCCAAGACCCACCAACTGCCGCCAACCCTCTCTTGCTATAATAAAAAAATCCAGAAAAAAATGAACTTTAATTAACAATGCAGCTGAATGAATTTTTTGGGTAGATTGTACACGAAAATTCCCACAGTTGAGCGAAATTTTCAAATTTTCAATAAACCCAGAACTCACCACCCGTGATTTTGAAAGAAAAATGTCCAAATGTTTATTCACGTATGGTGACTGTCTCACGAGGAGAGAGACCGGCGTTAGAAGCTCAAAACAACCTTCTGATGTGTTCGCCACCATTAAACTTCTCAATTCCGGATTTGTTAAGCTGCGCATGTCTAATTGAGCAACTGGCCACGCTTTCAACATTTGGCGTAGAATCATCCTCAAAGTTGCATGATGGCGTGATGGGAGATGATCTTTGGCGTCCTACTTATGTAAGATGAGGGGCTGGGAGATAACCTATGACGTCCTCTACTGATGATAGATGGGGTGTTCTTGTATGCTCTTCCCGCTTGTCGCAGTACAGTCACTGGATCCATTTCGTTGTTGCTGAGAGAAATGATGTACCCATTCTGACCGTGATTATGACCATGGTCATTACCCACATCCATAGGCGTGATTTCCTCCATGACTTGCTTTAGACTGACCAGCGAGTATGAATTTTCAGATATAAATAGTTTTTTGGAAATGGGATTCCGTGGAGTATTCAAGAGACTGCGAGCATCTTTATGGACAGGTTGATGTTGCGGTGTAGTGAAGCCTGAGTGTTCCCCGGACGGAGGACAGCTTGCAGTTGGACTCGAAAATTCATTACCGAGGTCTAGAGCGGGCCTAGAGCTGTCAACATGAGCTGACACGGCAGTTGAATTTTTGAGCAGTCAAACTTCGAGGCTGATCGAGAAGACCAGAATCCAACCTCTTCTGCACCGAGCAATTCCAATGGTTCTTTATTGAATTCTCAGACCTAAAAAAAAAATTTGAGTGTTCAGAGTTAACCGGGATATGTTTATGCACTTTCATTTTGTCAATCAAACGCCGAAATTCAAAGAGACACCTTCCGGGAAGAAGCTCCGCTATCTTTGCCCATCTGTTTCCAAGTTCCTGATGAGCCGATATTAGAATTTCCTCTTCTTCTTCTGTCCAAGGGCCTTTATTTATTTCCGGGTTTAGCTGATTGTACCACCTGAAAGAAGAAAAAGAGATTACATGAATCATCAAAAATGGATTCAAATAAAACACGAGATCTGAGAAATTTTTCCGACCTCTCGCGACATTGTTTACCAATTCGTCCATCTAACTGTTTTGCAATGCATGACCACTTTTTCGGACCACGCTCCTTCACCATTTTGATGATGATTTCATCTTCCTATGCACCAATAAGAACACATTTGAAACAAACGATCAACATACTTCTCTAGAAAGCAAAAAAAAAGACCGTACCTCTGGCGTCCATGGACCTTTAACAAGATTAGGGTCCAGAACTTTCTGCCACCGGTGAAGACATTGGACATCTGTTCGATTTGGGACTAAGTTGGCTGCGTAAAATAAAACAGGCGTACCCTACACGATAAAAATCTGAAAGGAGAGCATGATAAAATGTCTATAAAAAGTATAAGCACCTATTGCTTTCCACTTTTTCCCTTTGCAGGTTTTTCACCGCCGCGATCAAAACTTCATCCTGCAAAAGGAGGATCAGAAACTTAAGAGCAAATTCAAACGGGGAAAATGAATGCAACTTCAGGAAATCGGTAGAGCTAAAATCATTTCGGATGAGAGCAGTAAACAGAAATACTAACTTCCTCTTTAGTCCATCCACCAATGGTTGACTTTTTCGTAGGGCCTCTTGTCCTTCTGAGAAGAATAAACAAGAGGGAAATATAACCATGGACTTGAATACCAAAACAGCCAGGGCACCAAGATTCATATGCCAAAAAAGATACAATTTTCTAATTGGCCAAGATCCTATATATCAGGAGACGAGACAGAGCATGCAGAACTACTGAATGGGTCCAAAGATTCAGGAAACGGAAAAGTTTCGGGGGGATACAGAAAAACCTGCACTAGGAAAAATACTTACCCATTACGAGATCTAGTAATTTTGACACTTGATTGACAGCTACAATCTGAAATAGTCGAGCTGGTATTTATCGTAGATTCCTCTCCCGCCTTTTCTCCAACATCCACTTCCGTCTTTGGTCTCCTAACAGAAACCATCGCTTCCGCCGCCGCTTGAATTCCCTAAGATACCATTCTCTAACGATAATCCGGATTAACCCTGCAGATCGAAATAAATTTCAAACGAATCATCAACCGATGAGGAACATAGTCTTTACCGGAGATCAAATAGAAGCCAAAAAGGGACAAATGTTACTCGCCAAAGAAGACTAGGGCCTCCTTCCTTTGCCGATCGTCTCCTTTTTCCCCTTAACGCAGCAGGGCAGCGGGAAAACTCTTCACAAGTCCGATGAGTCCCAAACGGCTAGGCGACGACAATTTATAATCATCTCATAACATTGACGGTTACGATCTCATGATGTGAAATAAAAGCAGCATCCACCGTTGAATCCCGTTGAAGAACGTTACCCTTGTTTCACTATTACAGATATACCCTCTAAATTACTTAACTGACTTTCGGGCATTTTGTAATTAAAAGAAAGTCCGTGACTGGGTTATCAGACGACCTGCAACGCTCCCGCCGGTGCTTTCCCGAAAAGCTCAACGGTCGGGCTTCGGGTCCTCCGAGGAGACGATATCGACGGGGGCCGATTTTTCATCTATTGAAGCGGCCCGATTGCCGTCCGATCGCCCTCAACGTGTGAAATCTTTTTTTAAACGCTCTCGGTAAATTTTATTGAAAATCTGTCCTTTAGTGGATAGAGGAAAAAAAGGAGAAAATAGTTGGGCGAGTTTTTAAAATTCGCGGGATTTACGCGCTCCGTGGCCTACCTTTCGTGCCGTTAGGGTGGGGTTTGACTTTTATTTTGGCTCTCAGACGATCAGTCGATCAAGCGATAATAACAATGATCAAGACTATTACAATTATGCTTTGGACAGGAAGAATATCTGTAACAATAATTTTAGTGAGAAGAAGAAGATAAAACGAAAATTATCATGCAAATGAACACCTGCAGAGAAGAAAAAAAAAGTTACGCGATCAAAATCCATGAAGAAGAAGCGACGTAATCCTCGTCAATTGTGGAGAGGGTTCGGGCCTTCGGGAACCAATCTCTTTGACGTTCCGAAGCCATAAGGATCGCCGCCGGCGCGATAATCCGGCGAAGTCATCTGGGTGAAGTTCCAAGAATTCCACTCTTCTGTTCTCCGGCGGAGCTCTTCGCCGGCGATTTTTCGGCTCCAGCACGGCGTCGTAGATTGGCCGATGATCAGCATGGCCGCGATCAGCCAAAAAATGCCATCCCGTCTCGTCCCTCGGTGATGATGACAGTATGATGATGAGGACGACGAAAAGGATGAGATCATGATGCTGATGATGGAGATAACGAATGAGAAAAAAGGAAGAAGTAGAAGAAGACCACGACGGCGGCGATGATGAGTGCATACAAGAGGAAGAAGGAGCCCGGGAAGGGGAAGATTTTTCCGACGATGACGGGCGAGCTCTACGGAATTCTACCTCTCGCAGTGGAATCCTTCTCTCGTATTTCCGCAGCAGAAAGGATCATCGCAATGGTTGACCATCAGATCCGCGAGGTTCTTCGCGAACTGCCGCCACGTGGTTGATTAGGTCAGACCTGAATATGATAACGGACTGCATTTATTAGCGGTATCTGGGCACGACGGTCCGCACGTAATGAAATGGCTCTGTCAACGGGCTCACCTCGGACGTGTCCTGTGCGCCTAATTTTGTTCGGTCAACGTAGATGACAAGGCAGATATATTTAACTATTGCAAGAAATTCACCCATTCGAAGTAGTTCAAATTTGAGACGATATTGCTTTAAAAAAATTGTGCCTGATTTATCGATATCAAAACTTGGCACTACGTGCAAAGGCTCTTCACTTGAAGATCTCAAAACATTTGCAAAGAAAATAAGTCAAAGGGGTTGTGAGAGATGTCGTGTGCTTTCATTCCCTTAAGATTATATTTCAAGCTCGTCATTGAGTTTGTCGATGTTTTTGTCAATGCATGAAATTTCTTGGCTATCTTTGAGATTATTTCCCCTTGGTTAAGGCTAACATCCTCTTTAAAGAAGCCAGTTGGCGAGGCCCAAGACGCCGGTTGGACCACGTCTCCTAGTACATAGCATCCATACCAAGAAATTGAATTCAATGCCTAGGTACAAATCCTCTGATTAGACCAACCGTTGATGTAACTTTGACATCCTTTTCCCTTCAATATTATTTTTAGTTTACTTGAGTCTTAAGTTAAGTGTCTTATAAAAGTAGCTAGTGGGTTATGAAATATGAACATTTGGTGTATCTTTGTTATCTTTGTCTTGTGTGTTTTTCACTCTACCTTGAGAGAGAGAAACAAAAGAGAGTGATATTGATATCTTTGTCTTGTATAAAGTCATATCTAATGACTTAGTAAATTATGAGGAGACTATAAAATAATGATTACTAGTCTTTAAATATATATTCCAAAGAATCCTATTAGAAAGATACTTTATTAGAACCTAAGGTTGATAAGTGATAACATGCAATTATAACTTGAATTCTTACCCTAATTAACTCATATTCATGCTTATTTTATGTGAATATGATGCATGTTATCATACTTTTTAGGAATTTTCTCCATTGGCATGTCATTTCACTAAAATTGATTTTCATGCATAAATTAGGGATAATTTCATGTTAAATAGATGATTAATCTTTTGTTTAAATTAATAGAAGTTAATCTCTATTATTAAATGATTTTTCACTTTAGTAAATGTTTAGAAAGATAATTTCAAGATGAATTTATAAGTTAAAGTGTTTAATGAAAAATGATTTAAGTAAATTTTAATTCATCTTGATTTCTTCATTCTAAATATATTTTAATTGACATGATATTAAAAAGAAGAGAATTTGTGATCCAATGGAGAAAATTTGGATTAAAAAGGAGTTGAACATTTTAATTTATGAATTTCTGAAGTTTTATACTTTTTTTTTCTAAATTTTATTTGATTTTTAAATGAATTTTAAGGCCTTTTCTATTAAAAAAATCAGAAAAAGGGGGTAGGCTTACCGCAGGTGATGACGTGGCGAGTGGGCCCAGGCGATGAGCTGACGTGGCAGGGCGGTGACGTGGCGCGCGGGACCACCGCGCCGTTACGACGTGGCACTGAGGCCACCTGGCAGGACGCGTGTGGCCCACGCGTGACGCAAGCGTGACGCGTGTCATATATACTATATACTATACATAATATAAGCCTATTTCTTAGAACTGGCTAACTATATAATGCGCTTCCCTATTTAAGCGCAAGGTCTCCTGCTATTTCTTCCGTGTGGGACTATGTTCCCACACGGTTTCTGTTTTGCAGGACGCGTGGCGGTGCGAGGAGCATTGGATTCCGGCTGAACGGCGGTGATCGCCAAATGCAGCACGTGCGTATTGCTTACCTTAAGTGACCGCGATCGGAGGGATACGCGATGGCCACGTGGCGCCTGGAGAATCATCCGATCATCATCAACTGAAGAGCGCGCGATCGCGATCTGACGGCCTCCAGTGAAGCCGTGTGGAACTCTCTGGCGCGTCGGATTTTCATCAGGAGCGATCTTCATCGGACGGCCCTGAGGACTCGTGGAAGAACTCCACGATCGCGGTCCGATCGAACCGTGATCGCGGCGCGATCGAGCCGTGATCGTGGAGCGTTCGATGCGGAATCAACTCCACGATCGTCAGACAGAGGTTTCGTGAGGATCTTCAGCCCAATCGACGCACGATCAGGCCACGATCGAGGTCTATCACGGTCGATCGCGGCGAAAATCGTGGCGAGGAAGAAGCGGAAATCATGCCACAAATTGAGGCCAATTCATGGCCAATACGGACGCTGCGACGTCGCCCCAAGGAATCGCTCCCACGACGACATCAAACCGCCTCCACGATCGCCTCTACCACCCACGAATTCGGACCAATTTCCCTCTTTAAAAAGCCATGTACTCCTTCTTTGTTCTTCAACTTTTGATCGACTCGTGAAGAAATTAAGCGAGTTTCGAGGAAGATCTCTAGTTCATCGTGTTCCCCCTGCGTTTAGACTCAATTCCGAAGGGATTGGAGCGGGATTGATCACGAATTCCTCCTTGATTTCATCGAATTTTCCCCTTGAATTCCGAAAGTCCGTGAGAAAGGATCCGAGCAAATTCACTCCAATTCGCGCAAATTGGAGCTTAATTCTCGTGGAAATCGGGTTAGTAGTGAGATTCAATCAATTATCAAGAGGTAATTTGATTTTTTATTAGATTTAGAAGTTTAATTTTGTAAATTAGTTCATAGTGTTCTTCATTTTCCCCAAATTTTGGTCTGAAATTTCACTGATTTTGAAAATAGGATATCTCTCTGATTATAATTCTAAATCACTTGATTTTGGTTTCATTGGATTTATCTTTTCATCAGCTTTCCGTGGATAGAAAATTCATCAAATTCTGAGTTCATTTGACCCTTCAATTTAACGTTTGACCACGGACTGTTCATCTTTCATCAGAAGTCAAACGTTGACTTTAGGGGTCAATTACTTTTTATTGACAAATCAGAATTTGATAATTTTGGTCTTGTTGGATTCCTCTGGTTCTTAGCTTTCTATTGACATATAAATTGCAAGATTTGTATTTCATTTGGGCATTCAATTTGAAGATTTCCTCTGAGGTGTTAATTTCGGGGATTTTCTGATCATTGATTTTCAATAATTCATAATAAATCCATTTCTTATCCAAAAATTACGAAATATATATCAATAAATTCCATTTTCTCTCTAGTTTCCAAATATCTACTTTTAGTAATCTTCTGACTCTGTTTGATTCTCTGATTTTGCAGAACACCTACTGCTGGTCAAAGTCAATGCTTTGACTTTGACTTTTGACTTTTCTCTGTCAAATCCGAGATTTCAATTCTTAAAACTTCTTATTAGGTCTATTTATATCATTTCCACTTATTACATCATATTTTCTCTTATTTAAAACTCCTTTTAAACCTTAGTTTGACCAAGTCAACTCTGCGATTAAAGTTAACCCTGCTCTCTGTGGATCGACCCGATACTTACCCAATACTTGATTATTATATCTTGTCTTTGTGAGTTCGGTTTTATAAATTTTGTTTGACCATCGTCTTTGTGCTTTAACGACGCACGAAAACGACACGTCAATAAGCCTTCCAAAATTTTGGTCAAAACATTAAATGCAGTGAAATACATAAAATCGAATATTCAAAACATTGAGGCACCAAGAATAGACGATCTTATCATCTAGTATGTAAGAGAAAATATACTTACAAGGTTCACTTAAAAGAGTTCTTGAAGCTATTTAAGTGTATTGCTTCTAACAGTATCCACACCATTATCGGATGGTTAGATCTCCTCTTCAATACTCTTCACCGAGAGATAAAGAGAAGAAAAGAGAGAATTCATATAAGGCTTACATATGTACCCTACGTTATGATCTTTCTCCTCTCTTTATAAAAATTTAATATTTAAATCTTTTATAGAACCCTCATAATGATGTCTATATCGACCATCATCTATAGACCATCTGTATGCAACCCTCTAGGTCTATATTTCTTGCTAGTTAATAACTTTATAGATGGAATAACACCTTAATAGTCAAACTTGATTAATTATCTATATCAACATATAGATTTACTAATTAAGGATCAATTTAACCCAATCAACAAGTCTAGTTGCTAGCTCGTTAGGTGCCAAGCTTCTTCATGTACTCTTAGAGATATAGAGTATGTAAGAACTCCTATATAGATAATCGTTCATCCATGCCAAACTCATGAATGACTTAGGGTATTTTTCAATTGTCCAACCCTAATCGGTCACTCAAGTTAGTACTAATGCGTGGAGGAAATCAATAGGAACTAATGCAGTCAAGGATTTCATTATGTCTCACTCCTTGAGTCAATCTCCTCAAATACCAAGGGCAAACGATCTCATCTTGACCACACAACCATATTCAAGGATTTTCTATCATATCTAATATATGAAGTTTTAGATATCTTATGGTAAGGGATTCCCAAGTCATAATCAAAATATGGTCATCCATCTACAAGATATCTTTTGTATCTCAAGTTAAAGGACCACATACATAACCATGACATAAATCAACCTGATTGACAATGAGGTATGATATCATTCAGGGATTTATATGAATTAATTCAATGAACTCTTTTTCCAAAGAGCAACCATTATCTATCTTCGGGGTCTCCACAACAATGCTACAAGATTAGCTCATCAAATGAGTCACATCAAATTGTGTTATCTATCTCAGATAATTTGAAGTCTTTGTTTAGCGTGTACAATTAGTGGTTAAGCATCTTTTTTGGGGCATGAGCTAACCACATATATGTGTCACCCTTATATACATGTCGCATCCCCTCAATTTTTTTAATGTGGGACTATTTGTGTTTTTATTTCTTCACATGTGACATGGCATGATGTGATGCATTCGATTTGTGGATTTAATTAGCACTATTAATCTTCACTTACTAATGAAGAGTACATGGCTCATTTTGATTTGGTGACGATTCATTTTATAAAAACGATGAATCTAAAAAATCCATTAAAAGAGTTATAACGATCCACATTTAAAGCCCTTGATGGACTCTTCTAAGTGACATGTGGTAGCATCGTGGTCATTTGTTTAAGATCAAACGGCAAGCGTTTCACGATAATTCGCGTACAGAAAAAAATCTAGGAGTTTTGATGAAGATATGACGGCTATGATTTAGGGATATCTATTCGAATCCCCTCTTTTAGTTGTGGTCATTGATCGAAAGATGAAGAGATGATCGAACGGTCATGCCCAAATTATGCTCTATTTATACTCTCTCTCTCTCTCTCTCTCTCTCTCTCTCTCTCTCTCTCTCCGATGGTGTAAACCATTCTTTGATTTTCACTCAATCAAAGCTTTTGAACAGAATAATCCTTCCATCTCTTACTTTTTTCTCTTCTAGACTCATTTTAGTGTCTAGTGAGTGTTTGAAATCAATATTTTATCAAGGGAGAAGGAAGAATTTGCCACTTGAGCTTTAAATTTGTGTTCTTTAAAATGTGAAATGAAAAGCCTTGATCTAGAGATTAATTAAATCATTTTGAGTACAATTTAGAGTTAGAATACGTGTCTTACTCCTAGTCTTATGTCCTAAACCATTAAATTTTAATTTTGATTGATAGATTAGTTTAATTTCATAAAATTTTAACACTTTTCTCTATTCGCGAACAATTTTTATCTCCTTATTCCGCTCCTAGATTGTTCCATGAATACTAATCCAAATTGAGTGATTTTTTAATCTGTGGATTTATCTTGGGGTCTTTTTTCAAAAAATATCAAGTTCTCTCTAGTTTCTCATCTCAATTCATCATCTAATTTGATCAAATTTTGGAATACATCTCAAAAAATTTCTGAATTCTTTTTGGATTCGACCCTTACTCACCATTATCCTAATCAATTTGCAATTAAATCCTTAAATTAGTGAGTTCTGAAATTTTTAACATGAGGTAGTGTGTTTTCAATGATCGCACAAACTCGTTTCGTTACTGATCGATTAGGGTTTGATAGTTGACTACATCCTAAGGCATTCATGAGTCTCATGCGGATTAAGGATTGATGAATATTATGTGGCCTATAAGCCAATAACACTTTCATGTATCTTGTTTATGTTCATTCAAATGAAATTTATTCATTGTCATTCTTGTGTTATGTTTGTAATGAAGTTCATGAGCATGTGCAATGACTAAGTGAATCATGATGAGATCATAATATAGTGATCACTAGTCTTTAAACATATGTTCTAAACATTCCTAATCGTGGGATATTCGATAAGGACATCAAATTATCTGGAAAGAATAGCACTATCTAATCCAACTCATATGATGAGTATGGGTGATCCTATAACTATCGTTGTGGAGACACTAAGGATAAATAATGGGTGCTCTTTGGAGAAAGAGTTCACTGAATTGATCCGTATGAATCCCTGAGTGGTATTATACCTAACTGTTAATCAGGTTGATTCATGTCATGGTTGTGTATGTGGTCTTTTGACTTGAGACACCAAAGACATCTTGTGGATGGATGATCGTGTTTTGATTATGACTTACGAATCCCTAGCCACATGATATCTAAAATGTCATATATTGGATACGACATGAAGTCCACGAAGATGATTGTGTGATCAAGATGGGATCATCCACCCTTGGTATTTGAAGAGATAGACTCAAGGAATGAGATGCGATGAAATCCTTGGCCAAAGTAGTAGAAATATTGAAGGAGTTCTCGATGATTTCTACACGTGTCCGTACTAACTTGAGTGACTGATTAGGGTTTGGCAGTTGACCATACCCTAAGTTACTCATAAGTCTAATGTGGATGAAAGATTATACATACATGGTAATTGATGACGGGAAGGTTCCATAAATGAGTTCTTACATACTCTATATCTCCTAGTGTGCGTGGTGAAGCTTGGCACCCAACAGGTCGGCAACTCAACCTATCGATTGGGTTAAATTGATCCTTGATTAATTAATCTATATGTGGATGTGGATAATTAATTAAGGTTGACCAATAAGGTGTTATTTGGTCTATAGAGTTATTAACTAATGAGATATATAGACCTAGAGGGTCACACACATAAGATTTATAGATGTTGGTAGATATATGATAACATGTAATTTCATGCATTAATATGATGCATTTTATGCATTTATTCTTTGAAATATAATCATAAATGCATGTTATCATGATTTAAAATGATTAAATTGATAATTTCTATGTTTTAAAGGATATTCTTGATTTTTCATTATTTAGTAGCATTTTATGAGCATTTAATGATTTTGATTTATCAAGAATATAATTTCCTTTTATTATAAAATGAAATTTCTATTTTACATGATAATATTCAGAAAGTGCATTATATATATATATATAAGAGAGGAGGGAGACCCCTCATCTCTCTCTTTCACTATTTCTCTCTCCCTCTCTCTCTCTCCCGTTTCTCTCTTTTCCCCTCGCTCTCTCTCTTTCCCGTCGCGAGGAGAGGCGGGAGGAAAAGCCTTCCTCTCTTCCACGTTCTCCCTCATTTTCTCCTTCTCTCTCTTCTCTCTTTCTTCTCTCGCTATTTCTCTCTTTCCGGAAATTTCCGTTGCAACGGAAATTTCCTCTTTTCTCTTTTCTTCTCTGTCCGCACTCTCTTTTTCTCTCTTCTCCTTTCTCTCCCCCTCATTCTTTCTTCTCTCTCTCTCCCTCCCTCCTGCGACGAAAATTTTCCAGTCGCGAGGAGAGGCGGGAGGAGTTTCTTCTTCCTCTCCTTGTTTCGCCGCGACAACTCCTTCTGCCGTCGAGAGAGAGAAATGAAAGGAGAGAGAATAGAGTGGAGAAGAGAGAGGAGAGAGAGTGAAAACGTTTAAACTTTAATTTTTCTTTTTTTAGCGTGTGACTCAGCGATCGGGGACTCGGCGACTCAGCGAAGTTTGATCGGGCCTGCAGCGGTTTGACCGGCGCGATCTGAGGAGAGAGAAATCAGATCAACGGTCAGAAATGATCCATATTAAAAGCCTAATATCCGACGATCTGGATGGAGTCAGGGGCTGAAATTTCGTGGGCATGATCGTCATTTCAAACTCCACGAATCTTCTAGGGCTGATTTAGGCTCAGAGACAAAAAAATTAGGGTTATCAATGTTTTTGTTGTTTGCTTCTAGCATTGGCTATCCAGAAGGAAAGAAAGTGACGATGGATCATTGTTCATGTGTTGAACTTCATTTTCAGTGAGTTTCTTCCCTCTTCTGTTCATTCTTCGTGTTCGATGCAAGACGCCAAGTCCGGGCGAAATATACGGCTCTCGAAGGTATGTTTAGATTAGGGAGCATCACTAGATTGTATGTTCATCACAAATCTTTAGATTAGGATCATTTTCTATCCATTTCTTCCATTTTCCTCATCTGTTCATCCACATTTCCACATTTATAAACCCTAAAAATGACATTTCCACCATCGATCAAAGGTTTTCAATCTTCGCAAGGAGTTTGGAAGCACTTGTTCGATTCACTTCATCTCCACGCACATTTTCTTCCTTCCATCGATCATTTTCGGTTTCTAAATCTAAAAATACCAAAAATAAGCTTCTGATTTCAATCTTTTAACCTTCCTCTCTGTGGATTCGACCTCGACTTGCCACTGTTCTAATTTAAAAATCAGTTTCGAAGAGTTGAGTATAAATTTGTTTGATACGTAAAAGTGCGCATTCAACGACCGCGTTTTTATGCTTATCAATATAGACATAATTATGAGAGTTTTTATGAAAAAACCTCATTCCAAATGTCTATAAATAGGGGGAGAACAACCATAACTAAAGGTGCCCATGTAAGCCTTGTGGGAATTCTCTTCATTCTTATCTTTCTCTCTTGGTGAAGAGCTTTGAAGAGGAGATCCAACCATCCAGAGACCGTGTGGATACTGCTAGAGGCTAGACACTTGAATAGCTTCAAGAACGCCTTCAAGGAAACACTGTAAGTATGTTTTCTCATTCATACTAGATGATAGGATCATCTGTTCTTGGTGGCTTGGTATTTTGAATGTCTGATTCAATATTTTATGTTGTATTGGATGTTTTGATCAAAATTTCAAAAATTTATCGACCTTAGATTCCATTAAGGATAAAATATACATGATAATCAATGATGAAAAAGTTCCATTCAAGACTTCTTATATACTCCATATCTTTCAGAGTACATACTATAGCTTGGCACCCAACAGGTTGGTAACTCAACTTATCGATTAGGTTAAATTGATTTTTAATTAATTAATCTATAGGTAACTAATTAAGGTTGACTAATAAGGTGTTATTAAGTCTATAGAGTTATTAACTAGTCAAATATATGGATCTAGAGGTTGCATACATAAGATCTATCGATGTTGGTGGATATAAATATAATTATGTGGGTTTCTATGAAAAATTCATATACAAAATATCAATGAATAGGGTGAGAACGACTACAACTAAAAACATACCACATATCCACAATCAAGCATTATGAGAATTCTCTCCTTTCTTCTCTTTTTCTCTTGGTGAAGAGCATTGAAGAGGAGATCAAACTATCCATAAATCGTGTGGATACCACTAGAGGCTAGACAATTGATAGCTTCAAGAAATCCTTAAAGGGGACCCTATAAGTATATTTTCATGTGCATATTATATGATATGATCATCCGTTATTACTACCTCAATGTTTTGAATATCCGATTAAATGTATTCTGCTACATTTGATGTTTTGATCAAAATTTTATCAGACTTATCTACCTCAGAACCCAACACTATTGATGGGGGGGAAGCTATCTCCCCCCCTCCCCCAACTATTGTTGATGCCACATACTATATGTTGAACAAGCAAAATGAAGAAGTTGGCTATTAGACTGCCACCTAGCCTCATGCCAAGAAGTTGTTGCTAGTGGTAGTTGAACCCAAGTTAAGGAGGAATGAGTGTAGGAGGCCACAGAAAATTTATTGATTGAGACCCTACCCATTAGCTGAATATGATGATATTATAATTGAGCTTCAAGTTTATTCTTCTCTACAACCATGGCTATGGGGAATGGAGGGAAGGAAGCCACAGGAATCTCTAGACATGCCACAATCGATGGAGTCATGGTTCCTTCTACGGATGACAGTGGATTGGCAGAGGCAAAGAAATTTCTAGGCATGGAGGTCCTAACATTGAAGAAGATTATCCACCTAGGGCTCATGTTCTTCTACATCCTCTTCAACTACACCAACCTCTACTTCCCTCTACATCCGGCACACCCTCCTCTACTTCACATTATTGCTCACCTCACTCGTAGCATTTGACTACCGTCATCTGGTACATCATCTAGTACTGGTATCTAGCGATACTGTCATCCAGTAACCATTATCCATTACTCAATACTGTCATCCAGTTATGGATATCGTATACTGGATTATTGACGAGAATAGTTGCAGTACTGGACGATAACAAGGCGATTCCGATACTGGATGACGGATGATGGTACTAGGTTATGAACACGAGAAGAAAAAACACAAAGAAAAATGATTTTCAAAAGTACATTTTCTGGAGAGAGTTCATGTCCCTCTCTTTCTCTCTGTATCTCTCTCCCCCACTCCCCCTCTCTCTCTCCCTCTCCTCTCTCTATGTATGTCTAGTTGTCTCTCTCGACAACTAGACTACTTGTCTCTCCTCTCCCTATCTCTCCCTTGATGGGGATCGGACCTCAATTACTGTCTCTCTCAATGGTAGAATTCAAGAGAAGAGAGTATATTACATAGATTGAATTTATAAACCTGACAAAAAAGACACAACAATAGGAAAATGAAAAAAAATATGTAATTGCATTACACTCCCCGACTCCCGTTCAATTAAAAGAACTGCTCAATTCTCAATATTCTCCACGGGAGGCAAGATAGAGAAGTGCGGACTAACCTGGACTGTGGAAGTGTGGAAGTGCAGGACTGCAGAATTGCGAACTAACTTGAACTACGGAAGCGCGGAAGTGTGGATTGCTAGACTGCGGAGTGCAAAACTACGGATTTGTGAAAAATAGGTAGAGACTAGGAGTCATTAGGAATTAGGTTCGACGGTATTAGCCTATTAGCAAATAGGAATTAGGTTTAACCTGATATTGGATCTTGATATCGGATATCGATATCCGATATAGACATCAAACCTTCTGCCGTTAGCAGATGTCAGTATCAGATATCAATATCGGAACCAGATACCGACATCCAGAAATGGATATCCAACATGTGGATATCAGTTTTGGGTACTATAGGTATCGGGGTACCATTTAGGACCCTAACGGTAGTGATACCATTACCGTAACAAATACCGGTATTCGACACCAGTATATAAACGGTTGAACCCTACTCACTTGGCCATACCCTCTACTTTGCGCTGCCCTATACACCTCATTGGCCATGCCCTCTTCTATGTGATGCCACTTGCCTCACTCGATTGTACTCTCTACTTTGCGCTACCTTCTGCCTTGCATCAACCATGCCCTCTACTCTACTGCTCACCTTGCCTTGTCATGCCCTTTTATCTACATTGTCACTTGCCTAGCCTAGTTGTGCCCTTTGCTTGGTGTCGCTGATCCCTTGCCCAAGTTATGCCCAAAGCTATGCCCTTTGCCACCTACCTAGCTCCTGCTCACCAAACCTCCATGCTACTGCATCGTGTCGCCAACTTTGTTTCCGTCCCATGCCCACATAGCTTGCATTGCACAAACCACTTGTAGGCCGCACCACAATTATCTTTTTTACTACTGCATGCGCGACTCGTTGCCCATTCTCTCTCTACAAAGCTGGTCATCGGTACACTCCATCTTTAGGGGAGCGTGAGAGGATATTATCTAGCCTCACATAAGCAACCCATTAAGGGTCTCTCTTTCTTTTCTCCTTTACGTAAACTTATTTCATACCTTCTTCTTCTGTTAATCAAATACACTTCTTACTCTCTTCCTTAGAGCCCTTCATTAAAATTTAATGGATCCCTTAGAGTGATATCCATATAATTGAAGAGAAAATTAAAATGATAGTTTGGATTATTTTGTGTTTTTACTTCAATTCTCTTTAGATGTATGAGTGTTTAATGAAATTTTTTAAGCTAACATTCTTCTAACTATCAAACCACTTATTTGAAATACAATTTTTAAGATAGGGATTTCTTGTATTCTTTAACTAAGATTTCTGAATGCTAAGGAGTAGGGTTCATCGGTTCTAGTCACAGTCCAATTTTTGGCACAATACTCAGTCCAAACATTAATTCAGTCTCAGTCTTAGTCAACCTCGGTCAAGGTTCGGTTCAGTCTTAATTTCGGTCTCCTTGACTCAACCTCCCTTTATGTCAACAATGAAAAAAGAACATTAAATTAATTTTTAAGATTAATTAATAGGGCAAAAAAGAAAGACTAACGTGGACCAATTAGTCTTATTAGTCCTCATCAGAGATAAATTTCTATCAGTACGAAAACCTAATAAAAAATAACATCTCAATCAATCCTTAAACCTAATGGGAAATACAATAATCTATGATCTATAACATTTCTATCCATAGGAGAATATTTGTCCAAGAATTAAGCTTCCTGGAGAAAAAAATATAAATATGACTAGTTGATAAACATCATTTTATATGGCTGCTCATTCAATTGCAAATACTACAAAATAATTTTCCAAACTTGAATGGAACTTAGAGTACCTTTAGTTTCTGTAATCCAATCAAACCTAAATATCAATGGAGAAACATACTTAGCAAAAAGAAATCTTTCAAAAACTATTTTCAAATCTCAAAAACTTTCTCACCCTGGAAATTTTATTAACCGGCGGAATGAACTCACGATCCATATAAGAATTGGTGGCATGCTCCAAGAGTTCAAATGACATCTCCCGAAAGATATATCCCTTACGAATCTAAACCTCTTAGGATCTATCCATGAAGAAAATCAAAATTTTTAATAGTTCAAAAACTTAAATAGTTTACAATTATCATAAACTTCTACTATTATGTAACCAATATTTACGTGTGCCTATTCGTAAAAATTCTAAGTACTGATAAATTTAGAGACAGTATCATAGAAACATGATATTCCTCAAATGCATATTATCATAACTGTGTCACATATACAAGGATGATAATGATGACTGATAACATGCATTTATAACTTGAATTCTTATCTTAATTAACTCATATTCATGCTTATTTTATGTGAATATGATGCATGTTATCATACTTTTTAGGAATTTTCTCCATTGGCATGTCATTTCACTAAAGTTGATATGTATGCATAAATTAGGGATAATTTCATGCTTAATAGATGATTAATCTTTTGTTTAAATTAATAGAAGTTAATCTCTGTTATGAGATGAGTTTTGACTTTAGTAAATGTTTGGAAGGATGATTTTAGGATGAATTTATGATTTAGAATGTTTAATGAGAAATGATTTAAGTAAATTATAAGTCATCTTGATTTCTTCTTTCAAAATATATTTTAAATGATATTAAAAAGAAAAGAATTTGTGATCCAATGGAGAAAATTTGGGTTAAAAAGGAGTTCTATATGTTAAATTATAAATTTCTGAAGTTTTATGCCTTTTCCGATTTTTCTTTGATTTTTAAATTCATTTTTTACGGATTTTTCCTATTTAAAATCGCAAAAAAAGGGGGGTTCTTTTGGTCCACAGGCCCCCGTATGCTGACGTGGCGAGGCGGCGACGTGGCGCGCGGGACCACCGGCGGATGCGACGTGGCTCTAAGGCCACGTGGCAGGGCCGCGGGTAGCCCACGCGTGGCGCATGGATGACACGTGTACACGTGTCACTATTATAATATATATAATATACTTAGGTTATCGTACATATAAGCCGATTCTTAGAACTGGCTAATATCTCTAATTCACTCCCCTATTTAACCGCATTCTTTCCCTCTATTTTCTCTGTGTGGGACTATGTTCCCACACGGTCTTACCCTTGCAGGTGACGTGGACGTGTGGTGAGCGTCAGATCTCACCGCGGACGGCTACGATCGCGTGGACCCGAGTCCACGCGATCAGTGATTTCAACACGTGCTTAAAATACGGAGTAAGTGGACGTGATCTGAGGGCTCACCTGACGCCACGTGGAAACATGAAGATCGCCGGATTATCATCAAAGCGGATGCCGCACGATCAAGATCGGACCGTCCACTCACTGGAAGCCAATCGGACGGCTCAGAGGATTCACGGAAGAACTCCACGATTGCGGTCCGATCGAACCGCGATCGCGGCGCGATCGAGCCGCGATCGTGGCTCTTCCATCGTGGAATCAAAGCCACGAAGCTCGACGCAAGATTCCACCGAAATTTTGCCTATTTTCGGAGCGAAATTGAAGCGATCACAACCTATTTTTGAAGCAAAATTGAAAATGATCGTGGCCCGATCGTAGCACTTTTGGAGGCGAAATTGAAGCAGAAATGGCCGCGAAATTGAAGTCACGCTGCCGCACGACGGAATCGCTCCCATGACTCCGCAAAACCGCTCCCACAACCGCCTCTATTGGCCTAAAAATCGGGCCTAATTCTCCCTTTAAAAACATGTATTTCCTTCTTTTGTTCTTCAACTTTTGATCGATTCGTGAAGGAATTAAGCAAATTTCGAGGAAGATCTTTAGTTCATCGTGATCGCGTTTAGACTCGATTGCGAAGCAATTGGAGCGGGATTGATCGCGAATTTCTCCTTGATTTCATCGAATTTTCCCCTTGAATTCCGAACGTCCACGAGGAAGAATCCGAGCAAATTCGCTTCAGTCCACGAGAATTGGAGCCCCATCCTTGCGGCAATCGGGTTAGTAGTGAGATTCGATCGATTATCAGGAGGTAATTTGAGTTTTTCTTAGATTTAGAAGTTTAATTTTGTAAATTAGTTCATAGTGTTCTTCATTTTCCCCAAATTTTAGTCCGAAAAGATGCTGATTTTGAAAATAGGATATCTATTTGATTATAATTCCAAATCACTTGATTTTGGTTTCATTGGATTCCTCTTTTCATCATCTTTCCGTAGATAGCAAATTCATCAAATTTTGAATTCATTTGACCCTCCAATTTGATGTTTGACCAAGGACTGTTCATCTTTCATCAGAAGTCAAACATTGACTTTCGGGGTCAATTACTTTTGATTTACAAATCAGAATTTGATAATTTTGGTCTTGTTGGATTCCTCTGGTTCTTATCTTTCCATTGACATATAAATTGCATGGCCATTCAATTTGAAGATTTCCTCTGAGGTGTTAATTTCGAGGATTTTCTGATAGTTGATTTTCAATAATTCATAATAAATCCAATTTTTATCCAAAAATTACGAAATATATATCAATAAATTCCATTTTCTCTATAGTTTCCAAATATCTAATTTTCGTAATCTTCAGACTCTGTTTGATTCTCTGATTTTGCAGAACACCTACTGCTGGTCAAACTCAACACTTTGACTTTTGACTTTTCTCCGTCAAATCCAAGATTTCAATTCTTAAAACTTCTTATCTAGCTTATTTATATCATTTATATTCCTTAAATCTTATTTTCTCTCATTTAAAACTCCTTTTAAACCTAAGTTTGACCAAGTCAACTCTGTGATTAAAGTCAATCCTGCTCTCTATGGATCGACCCGATACTTACCCAATACTTGATTATTATATCTTGTCTTTGTGAGTTCAGTTTTATAAATTTTTTTTGACCATCGTCTGTGTTTTAACGACGCACGAAAATGACACGTCAATGACCCTTGTGATCATCGAGAAGAATACTCAAATAAAAATGGCAAAATGTGTTAGAAAATTATTTTGTCCTCAAGTATGTAAACCATCAGCCATGGCTGATTTGAAAGCTTGAATGGTGCATATCGCATAATCATAGAAAAATTATAGCCTTCGATTTCAGATAGGGATGATGCCTTCAATAGTAACTTTGATGATGATGCTTACGATGAAGATTTACTTAACAATAGAAAAAATAATTACAATAATGTTGTCTTCAAAAGAAGGGTACAAACCACCCATCATGACATCAAGAGTCTGCACAAAGTGAAAAATCTTAGGGCGTTATCTAAAATTTGAACGGAACTCAGTTGTACATGTTTTTTCTAAAATCCAACCAAACCTAAATCACAATGGAGAAACAGATCGAGCAATAAGAAATTGACCGAAAACTAGTTTCAAATCTTAAAAACTAGACCTTTATGGATGAAATTTTTTTATCAATGAAATAAACAAAGTAAACATTCTATTATCATAAAAAATAGGAATCAAATAAAGAAGACATTTTAGAAGAAAATTTACTCTTTGTAATGAATATAGGTCACTAAGGGAGTTTAAATCAAGAAAAATCAATCACTTCATAATCAATTATACCTCAAGAAGATTATAGGAGATCGATACCTTGATAGTGTTCTTTGAGGAAAAGAAATATTAGTCATCATCTTTGATGGATATTATGTGGCTTATGAGCCAATCCCACTTCCATGTATCTTATTTATGTTGATTGAAATGAAATTTATTCATTGTCATTCCTCTGTGATGTTTGTAATGAAGTCCATGAGCATTTGCAATGACTAAGTGAATTATGTTGAGATCATAATACAATGATCAATAGCCTTTTAACATATGTTCTAAATATTTCTATTCATAGGATATTTGAGAAGGACATCGAATTATCCAAAAAGAATAGCGCCATCTGATCCGACTCATATGATGAGTATAGTTGATCATGTAGTCATCCGTGTAGAAACACTAAGGATAGATAGTGGGTGCTCTTTGGAGAAAGAGTTGAATAAATTGGTCCATATGAATCATTTAATGGTAATTATACCTAACTATCAATTAGGTTGATTCATGTCATGATTGTGTATGTGTGACGAGACGAGACCAAGTGGTCGTTGAATACACACGGTCAAGGGTCAAAATAAAGTCCAAACTTATCAATTTTAAGAATAATTCACGAATTGAGGGGTATAATGATAAATAAGGGTCGGATCCATAGGGAATTAGGGAAATTTTGAAGGATCTCTTCGAATTTTATTAAATCAAACGATGAATCAGTGATAGAAATTGAGGAAAATGATATTCGTAGAGTTCAAGCGTCGATTTCTTCCTCATCGATCGTCAAAATCTTGATCTTAAGTGCTCTATGGACGTGAAAATGAGTCTAGAAGCGATTAGGATCAAGATATTCAAGAGATTTGGTGTCTAAACAGTTCGATTAAGTCGAATTGCTCTTTAATGCTTTACAATCTCGAAGAACATCTCAATTTATAGGCCATTTAGGTGTATCCGTCCAATGGAACGCTTGATCTTCGATCAACGGCTTTGATGAAATGCATCAATGCGAATCATTACCGTTAAGTCGCAGCCGTTGGATAGCCGATCAACCGTCGAGATTTTGCCATGTCGCGTGCGTTATAAAAATGGTGTAACGTCCGCCATTTGATCACGATCGGACGCTCAGACGCGTTTCTTGTCGGTTTAATCTCAACCATTATAACTCGGTTGATGAACGGCTGAGATTATATCGTTTTTAAAACGATTCGTCGACGAGTAATCGTGCGCCATGTAACCCCCATCTTTAAGTGAAGATCAACGGCTTAGATTCTTCGCGCGATCGGATGCTCCACAGGATGTCACGTCGTCTCCCCGCCTTGACCGCTGATCGCGCCACATCACATGCTTGCTTATAAAATTCAGAAAAATCAATTTTAATTAGAAAATTTGATTTTTAATTCCGCAAAATCCTTAAAAATTCAAAAAAATTCAGAAAAAATCTGAAAAAATATTATAATTATAAAATTCATAACATTTAAAATATAGCTCTAAATTAATCCAAATTTCTTTAATTTGATCCGAAATTTAATTATCTATCATTCTAAAAATTCAAATTAAATAAATAAAAAGAGATTTAATTTCTATTTCAAAAATACATTCATTTATTTAAGATTTAAACTTTATAAAATTAAATGAATGTTTATAAAAATGATTTCTCTCATTATTTAACTTTAAAAACTAGTTATAATCTCAAGTAAAGATGGGTTACAAAATTATTTATCACAATTAACCTTTAATTAAAGTATTTTGATATTATAATGACTTTTTCATAGAATGATAGATAAATACTCATAAATATGATAACATCCATAGGAATGAAATCTTTTATGCATTAATAATCATGTATTATCATGTCTAATTAGCATATTATCAATGTGGTCCTTTGACTTGAGACACCAAAGATATCTTGTGGATGGATGATTGTGTTTTAATTATGATGTACGAATCCATAGCCATACGATATCTAAAATGTCATATATTAGATATGACATGAAGTCTACAAAGATGATTATGTGATCAAGACGGGATCATCTGCCCTTGGTATTTGAGGAGATTGACTAATGGAATGAGATGCAATAAAATCCTTGGCCAAGGTAGTAGAAATATTGGAGAAGTAGGTCCCGATGATTTCTTACACACATCAGTACTAGCTTGAGTGATTGGTTTGAAAATTGACCATACCCTAAGTTATTGATGAGTCTCATGCAAATGAAAGATTATACATACATGGTAATAAATGACGGAAAGGTTCCATAAGTGAGATCTTACATACTCCATATCTCCTAGAGTACGTGATGTAACTTGGCACCCAACGGGTGGGCAACTCAACTTATCGATTGGGTTAAATCAATCCTTGATTAATTAATCTATATGTTGATATAGATAATTAATTAAGTTTAACCAATAAGGTGTTATTTTTTCTATAAAGTTATTAACTAGTGATATATATAGACTAAGAGGGTCACACACATTAGGTCTACGGATATTGGTGGATATAGACATAATTATGAGGGTTTTTATGAAAACATCACATACTAAATGTCTATAAATAAGGGAGAAAGACCACAACTAAAGGTACCCATGCAAGCCTTGTGGGAATTCTCTCCTTTCTTCTCTTTTTCTCTTGGTGAAGAGCTTTGAAAAGGAGATCCAATTGTCCAAAGACTGTGTGGATACTGCTAAAGGCTAGGCGCTTGAATAGTTCCAAGAACTCTTTCAAGGGAACCCTGTAAGTATGTTTTCTTATATATACTAGATGATAGGGTCATCTATTCTTGGTGGCTTGGCGTTTTGAATATCCAATTCAATGTATTCTGCTGCATTCTATGTTTTGATAAAATTTTTAGAAAGTTTATTGATAATGTGTCATTGATGCATTCATTTTCATCATTATAAATGGGTTTTAACACATAATTCTTGTTAATATAATGCACGATATCATTTTTATGATATTTTTACATTCATCATTTCATTCTACTCATTTACTCAACTTACATCTATTTAGTGCTGATTTGGTAAAACAACAAATATGTCCTATCATGCATCATTCTTTTCAATTAATTATACTATGATACTAACCTCATTTAACTCTTTCAAATTCAAGTGGTTGAATTCTCACATTTTCTATGAGTTATATGGATGTAGAGACATAGGTATGCAAGTAGGAAAGCATAGATATGAATGAGGATAATAAGGAAGAGGAAACAACTCTCTCCACTAAATTTGAACACCAAAGCCAACCATATTTTTATAAAATGCGGTAAATGAGGTTTGGATTTGGTAGAGGAATCATCATAAGGTTTTTAAGATGATCTAAAATTGATTTATAGTAAATATTGGGTCAACCTCTTTATTTTTAAGCAGATTGGACTGATAACATGCATTTATAACTTGAATTCTTATCCTAATTAACTCATATTCATGCTTATTTTATGTGAATATGATGCATGTTATCATACTTTTTAGGAATTTTCTCCATTGGCATGTCAATTCACTAAAGTTGATATTTATGCATTAATTAGGGATAGTTTCATGCTTAATAGATGATTAATCTTTTGTGTAAATTAATAGAAGTTAGTCACTGCTATTGAATGATTTTTGACTTTAGTAAATGTTTAGAAGGATAATTTCAGGATGAATTTATGATTTAAAATGTTAATGAGAAATGATCTAAGTAAATTGTAATTCATCTTGATTTCTTCTTTCAAAATATATTTTAAATGACATGATATTAAAAAGAAAAGAATTTGTGATCCAATGGAGAAAATTTGGATTAAAAAGGAGTTGTATATTTTAAGATATGATTTTTGGAAGTTTTAGCCTTTTCCAATTTTTATTTGCTTTTTAATTGAATTTTTTATTTAAAAATCGCAAAAAGGGGGAGTGTTTACCTGCAGATGCTGACGTGGCGAGCAGGGAAGCCGGTGAGCTAACACATGGCGCGCGGGACCACCGCGCGGATGCGACGCGGCTCTGAGGCCACGTGGCAGGGCCGCGGGTGGCCCACGCGGGGCGCGGCCACATGGCGAAGGGCCACGCGACAACGCGGGTCCACGTGGGCGCCCGTGAGGGGCACCACGTGGCAAGGGGGTTCGCAGATGGAGGGCCCACGGGTATAGTGGGCCCTGTTAAGAAGTTGGGGGCGGTAACGCAAATGCGTTACCGCACCCCGATATTTAAGCGCGCTGAATTCCGTATTTTCTTCCGTGTGGGACTATGTTCCCACACGGCTCTTACCCTTTGCAGGACACGTGGCTGCACCGTTTGCGTTGGATTTACGGGTAGCAACTGGAAAGCGTCGATACGATGGACTCAAAGTCCACCCGATCACCATTTGCAACACGTGCGTTAAAACGCACATAAGTGAAATGATCAAAGGCTCACCTTACACCACGTGGCGTAATCAGATGGACGCGATTCATCAAGAGATGGGCATATCATGGGTGGACGCGTGGAAGCATCACAATGCACCGATTGAAGATCAGACAGACGATTGTGAGCTGCCACAAGATCTTCATCGAACGGTCGCGATTTTTCGCGATTCCAGCAATCGGGGAGCACCACGTGGATCGCGATTGTGATCTTCATCGAACGGTTGGCGGCGCGTCTCATCAGCACGGTTGGATCTCCATCGGACAGACGCTGACAGTGGATTGTGATCGCGATATCAGGACCACCCAAGACTCACCTGATCTTGATCGGACGGCAGACGGAGGTTCAGCAAGAACCACGATCGTGGTGCGATCGTATCCCAATCGCGGCGCGATCGGGATCCGATCGTGGCACGATTGGGATTCCTAAGAGGCTAAATCGAAGCACGAGCCTTCCCACGGATTCGGAAGGCAATCATCTGAGCATCACGCTCACGATCGTGGCCTGATCGTGGCCAGATCGTGGCGGTTTTGAAGCGAAATTGACGCTAAATCCACCACCACATCGGGGAGGAATTGTCGCGGAATTTAAGCCACGACAAATGCCCAAAGAACCGCTCCCACGACGCCATTAATCAAGCCCCATGACCGCTTCAATTGCCCATGATACTCGGGCCAATTTCCCCTTTAAAAAAAGCCATGTATTCTCCCTTTGTTCTTCAACTTTTGATCGATTCGTGAAGGGAATAAAGCGAATTTCGAGGAAGATCTTAAGTTCTCGTGATCCTCTGCTTCCACGAGTGTAGAGACGCAGCCATTGAAGCATGATAATCACGATTTCATCTCTTGATTTCATCAAATTTTTCCCTTGAATTCTGAACGTCCACGAGGAAGAATCCGAGCAAATTCGCTTCAATCCACGAGAATTGAGGCCCCATTCTTGCGGCAATCAGGTTAGTAGTGATATTCGATCGATTATCAAGAGGTAATTTGTATTTTTATTAGTTTTAGATCTTTAATTTTGCAAATTAGTTCATAATGTTCTTCATTTTCCCCAATTCTAGGTCTGGAAAGTTGCTGATTTTGAAACTAGAATATCTCTTTTATTATAATTCCAACTCACGATTTTGGTTTCATTAGATTCCTCTTTTCATCAGCTTTCCGTGGATAGCAAATTCATCAAATTCCGAGTTCATTTGACCCTCCAATTTGACGTTTGACCAAGGACTGTTCATCTTTCATCAGAAGTCAAACATTGACTTTCGGGGTCAATTACTTTTAATTTACAAATCAGAATTTGATAATTTTAGTCTTTTTAGATTCCTCTAGTTCTTAGATTTCCATTGACATAGAAATTGCAAGATTTGGATTTCATTTGGCCATTCAATTTGAATATTTCCTCTGAGGTGTTAATTTCAGAGATTTTCTGATAGTTGATTTTCAATAATTCATAATAAATCCATTTCTTATCCAAAAATTACGAAATATATATCAATAAATTCCACTTTGTCTTTAGTTTCCAAATATCTAATTTTCGTAATCTTCTGACTCTGTTTGATTCTCTGATTTTGTAGAACACCTACTGTTGGTCAAAGTCAATGCTTTGACTTTGACTTTGACTTTTGACTTTTCTCTGTCAAATCCGAGATTTCAAGTCTTAAAACTTCTTATTTAGGCTATTTATATCATTTTCATTCATTAAATCTTATTTTCTCTTATTTAAAACTCCTTTTAAACCTAAATTTGACCAAGTCAACTCTACGATTAAAGTCAACCCTGCTCTCTGTGGATCGACCCGATACTTACACAATACTTGATTATTACATCTTATCTTTGTGAGTTCGGTTTTATAAATTTTTTTTGACCATCGTCTTTGTGTTTTAACGACGCACGAAAACGACACGTCATGGACCAAACTTAATTTTGATTAAATGAGACCTTAAATTTTTCTCATGATTTTCGATATTTTTAATGGATTAAATTATTGATTTAATGAAGAAAATTTTATATAAAAAGGAGTTAAATTTTGTGAGATATTCAATTTCTAACTTTAGCGATTTTTCTGGAATTTTTCTAAAAAAAATTTTGGGGACTTTTTCGATTTTGAACATATTTATAAAAATGTCACTTTGATTTTTTAAGTAGAAATTTATAGAAATGCCCCTCTGATTTTTTAAGTGAAAATTTATAGAAATACCCGGCCAATTTTTTAAGTTAGAAATTTATAGAAATGCCCCTCCGCACGTTCTCAATCAATGGCTAAGATTTCTCTAAAATAAAATCATGATATCTCATGATTAGATGGAGTTTTAAGCTAAAATTTTATGGCCAAATTCATCTTTTAACCCTTTATCCATACGTGCCTTGGATCAAAGAATCGAGATGGAAAAAAATATTTTAATGATTTGACTCTTTTACGCCTCTTTACACTCAAACCTTAGGAACACATCAATAAAAGCCTTCATTTTTTTCTCTCCTTACATTTTTTTGGCTCTATCTTAACATCAGGCTACCAGAAGGAAAGGGAGAAGATGTCAAGGCCTAAGGAGGAGCATTGTTTGATGCTCAATCTTGTAATGGAATAGGGAGCAAGCAAAGATCGTGATCGAAGTAGATCGAGCATCACTTGGCCTAGGACAGCACACTAATGGGGTTTGAGCAAAGATCTAGATTAGATTTTGGCCTAAGAACATCTCCATATACAATAGACATGTCTTTTCTTTTTCTTCTTTTTCTTTTATTTTAGTAGCTTTGACATCGTCTCAACGTGCATCTCTCACTCTCACCATCGTCGTGCATTTATCCATTGCTACCATCATCTATTTTCTCATCTTTCCATCATACTATCTCCATTTTCATCTCTATTAATTTAATTATCTCATCTCTTTTCTAATTTCTGTCTTAACTCTATGATGAACTCAAAATTATCTCTCATACTCACCTACAAGTGCTCCCTTCCAACTAACACATCTTTCTCCATGTGCATCACTCGAGTTCATCATTTATCAACCTTAGAACCCAACAATTTTCACTAAGTTCTTCCACATCATTATCTATTCTATCCATATAACTCCAAGATGGTGCTGCTTGGTAAACATCAATCCATTCTCATTTAATATTTTGATGCAGGACCGGGTACGAAACCGGTCTAGCACCGTGTTACGATGGATGGACTAGGAGAATCTAATATGATGGAAGTAGACTACTGGAGCAACCAAGCAGAAAGCCGTCTCGGGCGTCGCCTTCGTAGACTCTGGGGTGCGTCGAGTAGAGTCTGTCCGGGAGTCCTTTCGATCCACGTTCGCGAGGACGATGGGCCGTGAGTCGTCGAGGGGAGCTCGACCGTCAACCCGAGGGGTTTGACCACGGTATGAACCCTGTCAAATCGTCTAAGCACTCGTCCTATTCTAAGCCCCGACGGCGGTAGAGACAAGCGCGGGAAATACTGTAAAAGGTATAGATCTTCAACGTAAAATAAAAGGGGGGAACGGTGCCTAACCTGCGGGGCGCGAACCCGGTCGGTCGTGACGGGGGAAGTTGTTTGACGCGGCACAGACGGACAGCGAAAATAATCTTCGGCGTGGGTAACGTGGCCCAGTAACTCCGTGGGAGCTGGCCGGTACCAATCGGCGTGACGTGACGAGGAGTACGCAGGGGTCCGCGCGGTGGGAATTTCACGGGGACGACCACGTCGTCTGGTTGCCTCAGCGTTGAATCCCAGGTGACGCGATGGAGAGAGAACGCGCGGGGCTTTGGTGATGGGGCGGAGCGGAAATGCAGGATCGGGGTTGATCTCGTCGTCCCGCGGCAGAGTTAGGGGAAGAAGTAGAATAAAAGTGGCGTCACGCAGGTGGGTGACCGAGCGCGGAGATGCGGGTTGCAGGCCGGCGTGAGGTTGCGTTCCAGAGCTCCGCGTTCGCAGATAAATGGCCGAGCAGCCGGTTGGCGGGAAGGGGAACTGGCGGAAGAACCGGTGTAGTGATCTGCACGATGCACGGAGGGTGGTCGGAATTGGAGCGTCAGGAGGGCGCGTAAGCGCGTATCGATTTTGTGAGGGTGAGTTTGCAAGTGAGGGAATGTTGCGGTGCAGGGGTAATGGCGTAGAGGGAAGGTGGCGACAGGGTGCTGGGAGGTGATGAGGGTGGTTCGTTGGGGAGAGGAAGAACAGGGAGCACGGGTTCCGGGGTTGCCAGGCGGACGAGAGGTCGAGCGGGAGGGGTCGGGTGCGCGTGATTTCGGGATTTGGGTAGGGGAGGCGAAACGTCCGGTGGAATTTCGGACGACGGGCGTTCGCGGTTGAAGGGCAAATCGCGAAGATGCCAGGGAAGGAGGATGGAACGGATGGTGTAGCCTGAGGTTACGCGGTGGAGAAGAACATTGTGATCGCGGAAAGTTAGAGGGGGAATTTCGTGATGAGACGGGGTAGAGTTGACGAGGAATCGAGGGAGGGAGGGGGCGAAATGATGGAGGGTACGGCCTTGGGAGGAACATTCGGGAAACTTTCAGGTGGGGGGGGAGGACGGTGGCGTGAGGAAGAACGGGATGGGTGGTGGTGGAGGTGGATGAAGGGGAATGACACAGCCTCTTCCGGCGGCGGCGGCGGCGGCGGCCTGGCGGCGGCGGCGGTGGGAAGGGCTGCCTCAGATATTCCGCGATCAGGGCAAGAAGAGGCGGCGGTCTCGGCGGCGGGCACGGCGGCGGCACGTTGGGTGCGGCGGCGGTGGCGGCGGCGGAGGCGGCGGTTGGTCTCCTTCCTTGATCTTCCTTGAGCAGCCACTTGAGAGGGAGAGATCTCCTTTCTTACTTCAAATGACGGCTAGGGTTTGTGGGGGGGTCCCTTCCCCTCTTATAGAGCCCTTAGTGGGCCGAGAGGGGAAAGGGCCCACTTGAGGCCCACAACCCACACCTAACATAATCATAGAAAATAGAAAAAGGTCCACAAAGAGAATGACTTAACGAATGGGATCCCGAAAAAGGGGAGAGCCCACCCGAAAGCCTAAAGGGGAGAGAAGAAGATATGCAAAGGCCCGCTTAAACACGTGCGGGCTAATAAAGTTCGAAATGAAATAAAGCTGGAAAGATAACTCCACGCGCGCGAGCCCTGTGAAATGTGTCGTGGCGAGATGAGGTCCTCACTTGGTGTAGTGAAACTCGGCATCCTTCATCTTCGCTTGTCGAGGGGGCTGGACGCGCGCGGGTGTCGGCTCCTCCGGCGCCGTAGTGTCATGCCTTGGTGGCGACGGGGGTCGTACGCCACCACATTTTTTCTAAGCCTACCACCATTTTCTAGTTATTACTTGTGTTATCATTTGTGATTGCAAAAACCTATTAGATTTTAAAAAAAAAATCATGCATTGAGCATTGATAATGAAAAAGAAGATAAAAAAATTACTACTGTTTTGAGTGAGATCAAACTCTTCTAACACATGATATAACACCGCTGCCAAAATTGCACCTTGATGTAATGCACCCAATTCCTCAACACTAAGCACTCTTTCTTGAAGTCCTCACATATTATCAATCCAATGTATTTTAACCCAAGTTGATGCAGGACCGAGGGGCGAATGGCCCTGACACTAGGGTTACTAATGGGGAACTAGGGAAGGGGTGGCCTACGGTGTCTAAGTGATGGGATGATGGCTAGACGTCCTATTCAAGCAATCAACCTTCCCGGCACGTCGTCAGCGAGTTCTGGGATGCTCCCGAGTAGGATGGGTCGGGAGTCCTCCGGGCTCGTCGATGCGGGGGAGAGGGCGACCTCGAGTCGCCGGTGGGAGCTCGATCGGTCAACCCGGCGGCGGATCCACGATCCTAATCCCGTAACCACGACTCACTCCAACCTAACTAGGCCCGATGACGGTGGAGACGGATGCGAAAAGTCTTGAAAGAGATATTGCGCTTCAAAAATTAAAGGGGGATGTGTGCCCTAACCTGCGGGCGCAAGCCAGTCGGTCGAGGCGAGGAGGCCGTCGAGCCTTGGCAGTGGCGATTGACGTCGAGCGAGTCGGCGGAGTGGAGCGGACCGCGGACGTCAGCGATCGAGCGGCGAGGAAAAATCGCGGCGAGCAGAGCGAGCCGCGGCGAGCTACCGCGGAGGAAGGGAGCGGCGGCCTGTTCGCTAAACGAGGCGGCGGACCACGTCAGTCGAGCGGCAACCGGGACGATCGCGGCGGGAGCTGAGGGATGCGGGTGGCGCGGGAGCTGCGGCTGAACACGGAGGCGGATCTCACGGGCCAGCGGTTCTCGATGCGGAGGAGCGCCGGCGAGCGCGATGGCAGCGCGGCAGAGTCGCAGTGGCGGCACTAGGCTCGCGCGCGGCGGAGGACGCAGCGGCGGCTATTGGGCGCGAGCAGCGATGGCGGCTTGCGGGATGTAGCGGCAGCGGGTGAGCGCGGTGGCGGCGGCGCAGAAACGCGATGGCGGCGCGGCAGCTCGCGGCAGCGCAGGCGCGGCAGCGGCGGCGGGGACTGCGGCGGCGGCGGTCGCGGCTGGACACAGCGGCGGCGGGAGCGGGATGATGCGGCTGCGGCTGGCGCGGCAGCGCGGCGGCAAACGCGATAGCGTAGCGATCGGAGCCAGCAGCGCGCGGCCAGGCGTGGCGGCGGCGGGATCGCGGCGGCGATCGCGGAGTGAGCGCAGCGGCGGCGGAAGGCAGCAGCGGTGGCGGTGGCGGAGTCGATCCGGGAGTCAGGAGCAAGGGGTGGCGGCGGCAGCGGCGACACGGGAGGTGCGGCGGCGCGGCGGCGACGTCGGCGGTTGGACCCCTTCCCTCACCTTCCTTGAGCAGCCATTCGAGAGGAACTCCTTCTTTTCTCAAAAATGACGGCTAGGGTTTGTGGGGGTCCCTTCCCCTCTTATAGAGCCCATAGTGGGCCGAGAGAGGAAAGGGCCCACTTGAGGCCCACAACCCACACCTCAACATACTCATAGAAATTTAAAGGTTCACAAGGAAAAATGGTCTCACAAATGGGATCCTGAAATGGAGAGAACCCATCTAAAGGCCTAAAAGAGAGAGAAGAAGAGATGCAGAGACCCGCTTAAACACGTGCGGGCTAATAAAGTTCATAATAAAATAAAAAGGCGGAAAAGGTAACTCCGCGCGCGCGCAGGCCCTGTGAAACGTGTCGTGGCGAGATGAGGTCCTCACTTGGTGTAGTGAAACTCGGCATCCTTCGTCTTCGCCTGTCGAGGGGGCTGAACGCACGTGGGTGTCGGCTCCTTCGACGCCGTAGTGTCATGCCTTGGTAGCGACGGGGGTCGTACGCCACCACAAGTACTTCACATTATTTGGTCTTTTCCAAGTTTTTGTTGTAAGGGAAACTCTTTCAATTGGTCAAAGCAACTCCCGTAGTTTGTCTCATTCATCTTCGAATACATTCTCTAACCCTCATCTTTTG
>CM044103.1:6642443-6868552 GCA_024174645.1 Lemna minuta | reverse complement strand
CATCATAATTAACCTTAATTTAGTGTATTTTGAGATTATAACTTAAATTTGCATGAAATGATAGAAATGCACTTAAAGTATGATAACATGCATACAAATAGAATGTTTTATGCCTTATTTTGCATCAATAATCATGTATTATCATGTTCAGATTGCATGTTATCATCTTCTCAACGTCGATTTCACATCAGAGATCGTCTTAAACAAAATTGACATCTCTTGTTAATCTTGATTTCTCATTATATTATCTCCTTCAATGAAGTCCCACAACTCAATCTATTTGAGGTCTAAGCACATTCAAGATGCCAAAACTTTATAGTTAAGTCTATTAAGGATTAGAAAGGTTCTAATTTGAGTAGGCTACTATGCTCCTTTCAAACCCTTGGTCATGACTAGTAGGAGATAGATGGGTACATTGTAGCCAATAAGCTAATCACACTTCCATGAATCTCATTTATATTTATTGAAAAGAAATTTAGTCATTGTCATTCTTGTTTGATCTTTACAATGAAGTCCATGAACATATGCAATGATTAAGTAAACTATGATGCGATCATAATACAATGACCACTAGTCTATAAACATTTATTCTAAACATTCATATTTATGGGATATTTGAGAAGGACATCAAATTATCTAGAAAAAATAGTATTATCTGATCCGACTCATATGATGAGTATGGTTTATCCTCTAGCCATCGGTGTGGAGACAACAAGGATAGATAGTAGGTCATTTTAGGAGAAAGAGTTCACTAAATTAATTAGTATGGATCCTTGAATAGAATTATACATAACTGTTAATCAAGTTGATTCATGTCATGGTTATGTGATCCTTCGAATTGAGAAACTAAAAATATCTTATGGATGGATGACAATGTTTTGCTTATGACTTACAAATCCCTAGCCATGGTATTTTTGAAACCTCATATATTGGATACGACATCAAGTACTCAAAGATGATTGTATGGTCAAGATGAGATCATTTACCCTTGATATTTGAGGAGATTGACTTAGTAAATGAGATGAAAGGAAATCTTTGGCTAAGGTAGTAGAAATATGTGAGAAGGAGTTCCTGATGATTTTCTTTACACATCAGTACTAACTTGAGTTATCAAGTGGGGTTTGACCATACCCTATGTCATTCATGAGTCTTGCGCGAATAAGGTATTATACACAAATGTTACCATAATATCACAAGGTTCCATAAATGAGTTTTTATACACTACATATCTCTTAGAGTACATGGTGTAGCATGACACCTAACTGACTGGCAACTTGACTTGTTTATTGGGTTAAATCAATCCTTAATTTGTTAATCTTTTATATTGATGTAGACAATCACTCAAGGTTGACCAATTAGGTGTTATTGAGTCTATAGAGTTATTAACTAGTGAGATATATGGACTTAGAAGGTCACACACATAAGGTATATGACCATTGGTTGATGTAGACATAATTGTAAGGGTTTTTATGAAAAATCTTTATACCAAATATCTATTTATACATGTAGAAGAATCACACCTCAAAGTGCCCTACAAGTCTTGTGAAAATTCTTGCCCTTCTTCTCTTTCTCTCCTGGTGAAGAGCAATAAAAAAGAGATCCAACGATTGTATGGATACTGCTAGAGGCTAGACATTTGAATAGCTTCAATAACTCCTTTGAGTGATATCCTAGATGATATGAACATTGGTTCTTGGTGTCTTGGTGCTTCAAAATGTATTCTACTACATTCAATATGTTCCTTAAAGTTTTGGAAGTTTATAAACCTTAGATCACAACAATATCAGAGCTAGGTTTTACCCATCATGAGCTTTCCAACGAGCCCAAGAATGTCCAAAATAGATGAGAAATGAGAAAGGTATGACCATTTTAATATATGGTCATTATCAAAAGAGGAGCTAGCTCGAGCTCCATTGCTGTAGCACCACCATCTTTCAAAAAGTGTTGTCAGAGCCACTACCAGAGCGCCAAAGCACTATTGCCACTAGAACTATCATTAATTGTTGACAGCACAACCAGTGCCAAAAACAATAGTCAACTGGCTGGAGAGAAAGAGAGAGGGAGGGAGGGATTGCTTCACACAAGACCCACATGTGATGTGGATCCCTACATAGGGCTCGATCAAATTGCCATCCCCTCCTTTTTATTGTGGTCAAATCTGGTTTGACGTAGTTGACCTAGACCGACACAAGACAACTTGGCCTTTCTTGGGCCAATATTTTAAAAAGAGGAATTTTCTTTAATTTTTTCTTTATGAGACTAATGGGCCTTCTCTTTATAGGTACACTTGGCGACATCAAGGGCATCTGATCTTGTAGAACGAGTCTAGAAGATCTCCTCCATCGCAGAGTGCCATGTGGCATGTTATGGAGTAGAGATTCTATGGCCCACACAATCAGTGGCCTAGATCTACATGTTTTTCTTCCTTATTGTGGAAAATAGAATGTTTACATGTGATGCAATCGTAGGGATTCCAAACTTCATGTAAAGCAATCCACGAGTTGTTAATTCGCCCACCTTTCTTTCTCTCTTCTCAATAGCGAAAATCTAAGTTATAATCTCAAACTGTACAATTTTTGGGAATAATCATAAATAATTAGAGAAAAATATTTGAGGTTAAGATTATTCCTATTTTATATTTGAGATTGTTATTAGGTTTTAATGTTAAATAATAAGAGAAAATATTTTTATCTACACTTTTTTTCTAGTTTTATTTTTGAAAAGAAATGATAGTATTTTCTAAATAAAAATTTGTTCTCTTATTATTTATTAAATTTGATTTGATTTTATTTAGAATGATATATTATTTTATTTTTGATAAAAAAATAAAATTTGAATTAATTTGGAATAATATTTTTCAAGTTATGAATTTTGTAATTTGTAGGGATTTTTTTGGAATTTTTTTGAATTTATTTGGATTTACTTGAATTTATTTCTATTAAAATGTTTATTTTATTACGCGTTGACCTGGTGAATGACGTGGACAAAGTGCTTGCATGGCAGTGTACGCACGAGCCACACGGCGCAAGTGTGTGTGCGTGTGATTAGTGGGCTAACCATCATTTTTAAGGATATAAGCTACCCCTTAAACCACCACCTTATTTTTACACACATTTTTCTGTAATTTTTGCCATGTGGGACTATTTTTTATTTTGTTTCATGCTGATGACATGGCGTGACGAGAAGCATTCAATTGGTGAAATTAATCAGTATCGTAGATCTTCACTTAAGTAAAGGGGTTACGCAACGACATCTGATTGGGTGACGATTCATGTTGAAAAATGTTTTTATCTCATACATTCATCTGAGGAGTTTTAACAGGTGAGATTAAATTCCACCTGATAGACACTTGTGAAAGCGTGACAACATCTCATGCATTCGATGAAAGATCAAACAACAAGCATTACGTGACGCTTCTTCTTCTTCACACGCAACATGGCGAAATCAGAGCGCTCCATCTTTGATCGAACGGACATCACTTAATCATGATGATTCACATCCAAGCGTTTCATCTGAGTCGTTGATCAAAGATAAAGAGGCCAATTGAACGGCCACACCCATTTGTAACCTATTTATACCCATGTTCTTTGACGAAAAGATTATTTTTGGATATTTCGAGCAATCGAACTATTTAGACTCAATCCTTTTATGTTTTGTTTTCTTCTTCTTCTAGACTCATTCTGCATCCAAGGAGTGTTTGAAAGTGAGATTTTATTGAGAGAATCGGGAGAATTCGCCTCTTGACTATCGAATCTGTGTCATTCGAAACGTGCAATAAAATGCCTTGATCCGATGATGAATTGCATCATTTCGAGCGTGATTTCAAGTTAGGTTATAGGTTTTCTCCTTAATCTTTCTTCTTATAACATTAGATTTTAAATTTGAATAGTAGATTAGTCAAATTTTCTAAAATTTCTCTATTTTCTCTCTCTTCAAGATCGGATTTTCTACTCCATAATTTCTCCATGAATACTGGTCTAAATCGAGTGATTTTTTGTTGTCGAAAAGAGGATTTTGCATTCTCTTTATGGGCCCCTGCCGAGCATTTTTTCAGTCCCCATTAGTTCAAGTGCAGATGAGGAAGGTGGACAAGCCGCAAGTGAAGGCCCATTTTTAACTCAGTAAAGAATGAAGATCCGAGAAAACTACCGGGTCATTGGTTTCAAAATTGATCCTTCTGCTCTCTGCATGAGAGCACTCATCAATTCGTTTGTCATTTATGTAGGACGTCCGTGGTAAATTTCGTTTCCTAGCTTCTTCATTACATTCAAGCGGCCATATCCGTCCTATAACCGTGCAAAATATTTAGATTGTCGAACTATAGATTACTCCATTGGGCCTCTTGGGGTAAATGTGAAATACTAGAGATCTTCACCAATGATAATAATTCAATACACAAAAATAAATTTGCAATTTTATCTTGCGATACGCAATCATTTGGCATAGGTACACGATGACGAGAAAGTAGTAATTATTTATTGACCAGCCAACAGTTGAGGCGAATTTCGCCAGCCTTCCCCGTAAGGACCCCGATGTTGCCCATCTTGACCATGGCCCCCGCAAAGTTCTTGTTGAAGAGGAAATTGTTGTTCCGGTAGGCTTTCACCAGGCTCGACGTGGCGGGGCTGGACAGGAGGGTCTGGTCAGACGTGAAGAGCCCGCGCCTATGCATCAAGCCTGGATAGTAGCTCGAATCCAGGGCCAGAGGGGAGCGAGGGTCCATCGGCACATTGATACCCGTGGAGCCGGGGGGCACTTGCACTTCAGCTCTGCTGCGTAGACCGGATCCAGGCTCGGGTCTGTCGTCACCGTGGAGTTGAAATTGTAGAGCCTTTTGCTAAACACGGCGCAGTTGACTTTTCCAATGGAATGAGCGCCTATTGTACACAGAAATACCGTTAGTTCATTAGCTGTCGATATTTGTAGGCTGGGCATCACTGCTATACGCACCAGAGAGGGTAACTAGATCCTCTTGCGTCAGACCCTTCTTGGCAAACTCTCGAGTGAGCTGGTCAAGGCTAGATGAAGGAGCAGGCAAGTTGGTGAACGTCTCCGAACTCAAGGACACTCTCCCGTCCCTTCTTCCGGATGGCACGTCGTAGGAGATGCCCTTGCTCTGCGCATATATGGAACAAGGAAGACGTTGTCAGCTAAAATTTACTTGGCGAGGCATCAGATAGATGAGTATCCGTACCAGTCTGATGCTGTCTCTGGAAGCGAAGGCAATGATGTCGGCGCACGAGACGACACCCTTGCAGCTCGCCTCAAGCCTGGTTTTCGCAGTGTTGATGACGTCAAATCCTTCGAGGCTAGGATTGTTGATCAAAGAGTCTTTCTCCGGGTTGTTTCTTGACGTCAAGTCCAGGAGAATCGACCCGTCGCAACCCTGAACAGTAAAAAAGAGCTGCTAGCGATGATGGTGCGTCGCCGCTATGACGGTTGAAATATGCTTACCCTCACGAAGCAATCGTTGAAATGCATGCGCACGAAATCCACAACGATACCGCTATCGCTTCTGAAAGCCTTAGTGACCTCTTCTCTAACAATGTCCTCAGCCCGAGGGCAAGTGGTCTTGTAGATGCCCACTTTCAACTGAGCTGCTAGCGGACGGGCCATGCAGAATGCGAGCACGAGAGCCCAGAGCACTCTTGAATCCATCTGATAACCCGATACAAGTTTTCACAAATCGTTGGTAAATACGATTATACAATAAAAATTCCTATGCACTCTTTTTAAGCGAAAAGACTATAGTAGTGAGTAAGGGATCGTGCTCATGGAGCAGGCGATGATTCAAAGAAATTTGGGCTAACAACTATGTATCTAAGCATATATAGGTATGTTTACTTATCTAATTATATTACTCACTTGCATTAGGTCACTAAGCGCACACAACAGATAAAACAAGAGGGAAATTACTAGATCTCAACTGAAAAGTATTAAAATAAGTTTAGTCTAACAACAATCCGTGAATGAACTACAACTAGAGACGAATAACAAAACAGTCGAAGGGTAGAGAGAACATAAAGTGTTTTATCTACTCAAGTGGAACACGATAAAAAAAACATTCAAATAGGGAAACGCAGATCAAGCCTCCCGGTGCAGTAGCGGCCGACTAGGCGAGCTTCTTGTGGTTGGAGTGAGTGATCTGCGTCGTTCCCAATCCCACCTAGCACTGGAGATCAGCAGTTGCAAGGTCGACTCGGGAGAGTGGGGAATGAAGACGAAAGTGTTGCTGTCAAGAGCTCACTTGGTCGATCTGAAAAGAAAAGAAAGGCAGAAGATCGCAGGAAGATCGGAACGGGAGTTTTTTTTGTACCTTCCAGAGTCAACCTCGATGGGGTTTACCGGCTCGGTAGATAGCCTCCTCCTCCTTCCCTGCAGAACCTCAAGCTAACGACGCTTCCTCCTTGTTTTCTCTCTCAGGACGCCGATTCAGATGGAAGTCCCACCGCTTCTTCTCCTAAACCGGAATGCCCCGAAAATTGCAGCGCACAGGGTTTTTAACAGCAGGGTGAAGCTCTCTCCACCGTTAGATCAGGGACAGACAAGACTGCTGGAGAGCTTGATCCGCGCCACCTTTCGGCCTCGGGAACTACCTCCTGCAGCTAAATCAAGGTGAGTTCAAATTTCTCGCCTTCTCGTCTTCTCTCTGTCACTTTCCGGAGCCGCGTGAATGAACCCCTGCTAAAGGACAAAAGCGACGTGGCAGAAACTTTTCCTCCGCATCATCTTGTCGTTTTTCTGAATCCACGTCGGTGAACCCTGCTAAAAGACAAAAAAACACGTGAGATGATCTTTCCTCCTCTTCTTTTGTCGTTTTCGAGCCACGCGTGACCCCCGCTAAAAGACAAAAGCGACGTGAGAAAATATTTCTCTATTCTTCCTTTCCGTCGTTTTCCGGAGCCACGTCAGTGAGCCGTGCTAAAAGACAAAACGTGATGAGATCTTTCCCTCTAGCTTTGAAACCCGTAGAGTTTTAATTTCATAGGTTTAGCAAATATGGTTTACCAACGTAACAAACACTGCTTTTCTATTAAACGACAGTCGACTGCATTTTACGAAGCATAAAATCGTGAAATAAACTTTCAAAACATGTAAATCAAGTGATAACTTTTGGAGTTATCACACATCCCCCAACTGAAACGTTACTAGTCCCTAGTAACATCTCATATTTTTCTTTAAGGTCCTTGAAACTATGATCCTGCATTGTAAGGTTAGGCTTAACATCAACATGTCAGTTCATGCAGTAGCTTCTGTACCAACTTGTGATCAATCCCTTCAAATCTGGGATTAAATAGTGCTACTGATGGAGAAGAAAGACTTACTTCTCTTTAGGTTTTATGCTATAATCTCTGTACTGCCTCACTTCACACTTTGTCATCTGAATCACCTCGCTCGCAATCACTCCCCTGTGGCTTGCGGTAGGGAGTACATATCCTTCTCCTCCTGTCTTAGCACAGAACAAGTAAGTAAGGCTTAACCAATTGAGAACAAAACGGTGACTATGGCCCAAGATGGAGTCCATGTAGCTGGTACCGGACGAAATGTAAAAGGTGAAGGAGAAATTGGTGGCAAGTGGATATGCCAGGAACTATATTACTAGTGATAGACTACTCCCAAGATTTTAGAGGGAAATTGGGGGAGATAGAATGAAGGTAGAAGTTCAACGACATCCTCCTAAGTCTAGCTTGCAGATGCTTCACATTTTGCTTCATACTGCATATTCGTACTAGGCATTCCAATCCAAAAATTCGTACTTCTCTTTTTTTTTTTTGATTGAGATTTAAAACAGAGGCGTTGTACCAAGGTGCCAACAGATGCACGATGGATGTTCCTTCGAAAACCAGAATAAGCCGCAATTGTTTCTAGCAGCGATTGACCTCCTTCCATATTGCTGTTGTCCACTCTAAACCAGAGGCTTTAACTTCTCTGCTTCATGTAGATGTCATGTTTCAAGGGTTTAGATTTAGCGTAATCATCTCCTGACTAAAATGAGGGTGCGTTGAAATGGATAAGAAGAGACTGACGAATGAGATTTGGAAATGTAGTCTGAAAATAGACAGAGGTGATGAGAGGCAATATCATAACGATACTGTGGAAAGGACGATAGACGGACTTGGGAGATCACCATATCATTAGTATATTGAATTGAGTGGAGTAGGTTAAAATGTCTTTAAGCCAAGATCGTGAATGTCATAGGAAGGTGAAATCCAAGGATAAGAGTTCTGTGCTTAGGACTTGAAGCAATATATACTCCCTCCTCTCTCAATTCTCTCAATACATACTCATTTCAGATTTTTCCCTCAACACTTAGTCCAGGGACGATAGCACTTCAACCCTTGGATTTTCATGTATTTTCCTCATCATCCCTTTGATTTTCATTTGGGCATTGATCACACATTGGATAAAATCTCCATGACTACTATCTGTAACATGATGTCGCTAAGTTCTAACTGCCCAAATTTCCTGTACATATTTCAAGGACGAAAAAGGTTTGTTCCTACTTCGAATATGCTATCCTAACTCACAAGGTGACCCCCCCCTGTTTGACAGATGCATGGTCCTCAATGCAATAAAGCCAAGTGTTAAAAGAAACCTGATTTGGAGAGCTTCTATATGCACGGGGGTCGCAGTTCAGAGTGCCTGGAAAGTGTTGACCTCGCTGGTCAAAATGGTGAAGGTGCAGGTTCCCCCGACGTGATCAAAAGAAGAAAACAAGCTAATAACTATGTAATAATTGAAAGAAAAAGAAAAGAAAGAAAACTAAACCACTGATCCTTTAATTTTCCGCCGGTGGAGGATCTGCCAATGTAATGGGCAGCGCGTGGGGGGGATTAGGAGTGAACTCCAAGTATGGCTTTAGTCTCTGACCATTCACAGTTAGACTTTTTCCAGAAGTAGGGTTAGTAATAGTGAAAGCACCATTAGTAAAAATTTTGGAGATAGTGAATGGACCTTCCCAACGTGATTTCAGTTTCCCTGGGAAGAGTCTTAGACGCAAATTGTAAAGCCATACTCTCGACCCTCAAAGAAAATGTCGTCGCCTTAAGCGCTTATCATGGAAGGTTTTCATCTTTTCTTTGTACAGTCTGGAGTTTTCATATGCTTCATTTCTCAATTCCTGCAATTCATGAAGTTGGAGAATTCTATGTTTTCCTGCAACTTCTAAAGAGAGGTTAAGCTGCTTAATGGCCCAATAAGCTTTATATTCCAATTCCACTGGAAGATGACATGATTTCCCAAAAATCAGACGAAAAGGAGACATACCTAATGGAGTTTTGTAAGCTGTTCTGTAAGCCCATAAAGCTTCGTCTAGCTTATTGGCCCAATCTTTCCCATCTGGTTTGACAATTCTCTATAGTATTTTCTTGACTTCCCTGTTACACAGCTCCACCTGTCCATTGGCTTGAGGATGATATGGCGTGGTAACTTTATGTTGCACACCGACTTTCTTTAAAAGTGACCTGAATTTGAAGTTATTGAAATGGGCACCACCATCGCTGATGATGGCTCTAGGACATCCATATCTCGATAAAATAAATTTTTCAACAAACCCACAGATGACTTTTGAATCATTGGTCCTAGTGGCTGTGGCCTCTACCCATCTAGAGACATAGTCTACAACGACTAAAATGTATTCAAATCCATAAGAGTTGGGAAAGGGTCCCATAAAATCTATGCCCCATACATAAAAAATTTCTATCTCTATGATGGGGGTCAGAGGCATATGATCTTTTTTTCCCATATTCAAGGATGCCTGGCAAGCTCTACATCTAAGATAGAATTCATGAGCATCTTTAAATATCGTGGGGCAATAAAATCCACATTCAAAGATTTTGTGACCTGTAATTTTGGAAGCATAGTGTCCCCCTCCTGGCCTAGCATGACAGTGTTCCAAGATAGCTTGTTGTTCTTCTTGTGGGACGCACCTCCTTAAGATGTGGTCACCGCCTAAACGAAAGAGTTCTGGTTCATCCCATATGAAATACCTACACTCATGAACAAACTTTTTCTTTTTCTGATACGCCCAGTCTTGAGGCATTAGACCTGTTACAAGATAATTTACAATATGCGCATACCATGGAAGTGCTCTTCCTTGAGCAGATAAAATATATTCATCGGGAAAGTCAGTAGAGATGGGAATGCGGGTAGAAATTTGTAATGGAGATAGATGATCTGCTACTACATTTTCTACTCCTTTCTTATCTTTTATTTCTAAATCAAATTCTTGAAGCAATAAAACCCACCTAATTAATCTAGGCTTAGCCTCCTTTTTTTAGCAAAAATTTTAAAGCTGAATGATCTAAATATACTATTATTTTAGTGCCTAATATATAGGATCTAAATTTTTCTAGGGCAAAGATGACTGCTAGCAACTCCTTTTCGCTAACAGAATAATGTAATTGAGGTCCATTTAAAGTCTTACGAGCGTAGAAAATGGCCACAGGCTTCTCCTCCTTTCGTTGTCCCAAGACAGCTCCTACTGAGAATTCTGAAGCGTCACAATAAATCTCAAAAGGTAGAGACCAATTGGGTGGCTGAAGAATAGGCGCTTCAATGAGGGCTTCTTTTAAAATATTAAAAGCTGACTTGACTGGTTCATCCACTATAAATTCTGTATCTTTGGAAAGTAGATTCGTCAGAGGTTTGGAAATCTATGCATAGTTTTGGATGAACCTTCTATAGAAGCCTGTATGGCCAAGGAAGCTTCTAACTTCCTTGAGGTTGGATGGAAGTGGAAGGCTCTTGATAACTTCTGTTTTGGCATTTTCGACTTCCAAACCCCTCTTGCTGACCTGGTGACCGAGTGCTATCCCCTCCTGCACCATGAAATGCGATTTTTTCCAGTTGAGGACGAGGTTAAACTGGATGCATAATTGAAGTATGCGAGTCAGACGAGATAAACATGATTCAAAAGATGAGCCGAAGATCGAAAAATCATCCATAAAGATTTCTAAACAGTCTCCCACAAGTTCTGAAAACATGGCGTTCGTGCACCGTTCAAATGTGGCAGGCGCATTACAGAGCCCAAAGGGCATGCGTCTAAAAGCATATGTTCCTTTTGGGCATGTAAAGGTTGTTTTCTCTTGATCTCCTGGATAAATTCCAATCTGGTTATACCCAGAATACCCATCGAGGAAGCAATAATATGTCTGCCCTGCGAGTTTTTCTAGAATCTGATCCATAAAAGGAATGGGATAGTGGTCTTTCTTGGTTACTAAATTGAGTTTCCAATAGTCAATACACACTCTCCATCCCGTAGTGAGCCTAGTCGTTAATTCTACCCCTTCATGATTACTTTCTACAGTTATCCCAGACTTCTTAGGGACCATGTGAACTGGACTAATCCAAGGGCTATCAGAAATTGGGTAAATAATCTCGGCCTTCAGCCACTTAAGGACTTCCTCCTTAAGTATTTCTCGCATATGCGGATTCAATCTTCTTTGTGCCTCCCTAGAGGGTTTAACATTATCCTCTAAATAAATTCTATGCTCGCAAAACTCAGGTGAAATTCCCTTGATGTCCTCTAATGACCAGGCTATCGCAAATCTATGTTGCCTCAAAACTTCTAATAGATCTATTTCCTGATTAGAATCCAAATTTGAAGAAATAATGACAGGAAATTTCTCATGGGGATCCAAAAAGCAATATTTTAGAGAAGAAGGTAAACGTTTTAAGTCTCTGTCCTCTGCTTTTTCTATCAGTTCATCATATGAGAAATCAAGGATATCTTCATCATGATTTTCGAATATGGCGCATGCACAAGCTTCTTCGCAGCTAGCTACTGAATACTTCATGATTTTTGAAACATCTATTTCCACTTCTTCTTCACCTATTTTTAATCTGACCACTCCTTTGCCCCAATCCTGGACAGCTCTAGACGTAGCTAAGAACGGCCTACCTAGGATGATAGGTGCATGAGAAAAATGTTTCGGTTCACTGGTGTGTGTGACAATGAAATCTATCAAAAATTCGTGATCTTTTACTTTAATCACCACGTCTTCTAATTTACCTAGGGGCTGTCTAACTGACCCATCTGCTAACAGAAGATCGATACATGCGGGTTCTATTTCTCCTAATTTAAGTCTATCATACACCATTTTAGGCAAGATATTCACACTAGCTCCAGAATCAAGCAATGTTTTAATGAATTTCTTTCCTCCTACTTCACATGTAATCAAAGGGGCACCTGGGTCTCTTTTCTTTGTAGGGAATTTATCTAGTAGTACATAACTTACGGTTTCGGATAACTTAATCCTCTTATTCCATCGAGGGGTCACTAGATCTTTTACGTACTTTTGGAACGCAGGGATGTATTTTAATGCCTCTACTAATGGAACAGAAACATTGGTTTCCTGGAGAGATTTAATAAGAGGGTTATTATGGTCCTCTTGTGAGGGTTTCTTAGGGCCTTGAAGAGCCTGAGGGTAGGGAATTGAAGGCAGATCCTCTGGTTCCGAGGGTTTTTCTTCCTGACGTTCTTCTATGTCGTCCTCCTCTCTTTCTACATTCCCATTCTTCTGATCAAGTATTTCCCCATCTCTTATTGCAATCCCTAGAACCTCCCTGGTTGAACTACATGATGCAGATGCATTTGCCTCATCCACGGTATTTGCAACATATAAATTTCTAGGATTAGAGAGTGGTTGGGTAGGGAAACGACCTTGCAGGGAGTCTCTTACAACTCCCTTACCTCTCTGGAGTTGTTCCATGTTGACCCTTAAGCGCTTGATCTCTTCGTCATTTCTCTTTTGCATTTCTTTGTTCTTCATTTGCATTTCCATGATTGTCCTCTTCTGATCTTCCATCATCTGTATCAAAATATTCATCATAGGATCGGGAGGATTTGAGGTAGTTACCTGTGTTTCTTCCTTCTGTGGCCTGGTTTGCATGGGCCCTTCTTGATGGTAGAAAGGCGCTTGTTGTGGGCGCATGTTATAAGTTTGGTACGGTTGAGAAGGGGGTCCTTGATAAGGTAGACGTGGCTGAGAAGCGGGTCTGGTCTGCCGGTGAGGTTAACTCCCCTGTCCTCGTTGCTCATTCCAAGAGGTAGTGTAGTTCACTACATGTACTTCTCCCCTTCGGGAGATATGCCTTGGCATGCTCCGTCTTCATGGTCCTTGCTCCAACAAAGAGAACATATTTTTGCCTTCATAAGAGGCGCGTTAGTAGTTAAGCGATCTACCTTTTCACTCAATTTCCCCACAGCTTTCAGGATCTCTTCTTTCTCTAATGTCGATTCCTTGAAACTTACTTGATGAAGGCCTCCTCTCTTGAGGAACCGTCCGTTCCTGCTGGCGTTTGTTTGCTAGAGGTCAATATCTGCCACTCTTTCAAGAATGTCAAATACTTCATCCTCAAAAGCATGATAAAAATATCCACCCGACATGTTATCTACCTTTTGCTTATGAGAATCACTCAAAGCATCATAAAAATCTTGAGCAAGATCAGATTCCTTTATGTCATGGTGAGGGCATTTCCGTATCAAATCTTTAAACCTCTCCCAAGATTCACTAAAGGTTTCTCCATCCAACTGAGAGAATGTCTGGATGTCTTTAATTAAAGCTTTCTTTTTGGATAACGGGTAAAATTTCAAAAGGAATTTTTCCTCCACTTCTTCCCACGAATTAAAAGTACTACCTAATTTCATATACCAATCTTTGGCCTTCTCTTTTATGACAAAAGGAAGGTACAACATCTTCAAATTCTCCGTGGAGAGACCTGTTATGATTTGTGAGGATAACATCATATGGTAGTCATCCAAACAATCATAAGGATCCTCACTAGGTCTACCATAAAATGAAGGTAGTTATGAAATCAGAGTATTATCCGGTTTGAACGTTACCTCTCTTGCCAGTTCGATATTAATGGTGGTCTTACTAGATGCGCCTTTGGAGTTAATGCCATCTAAAAGTGTTCTCCTGGTCTCCACGTGATTTCTTCTTTGTTGAGGAATTACGTCTTCTTCCTCTGCCATGTTTGTCCCCCCTTTCCTTTTTCTCCACTTGTAGATTTTCCTGTCCTGGTAAAGACCATAAACCTTCAAGGGAATGTCAGTGTTACAGGGAGAAATTAATAAGATAGGATTATTATATGAGTAAAACTATAAAGAAATTTCAAAAATCACTAGCCGTGCTCCCCGGCAGCGGCGCCAATTGATAACCCGATACAAGTTTTCACAAATTGTTGGTAAATACGGTTATACAATAAAAATTCCTATGCACTCTTTTTAAGTGAAAAGACTATAGTAGTGAGTAAGGGATCGTCCTCATGGAGCAGGCGATGATTTAAAGAAATTTGGGCTAACAACTATGTATCTAAGCATATATAGGTATGTTTACTTATCTAATTCTATTACTCACTTGCATTAGGTCACTAAGCGCACACAACAAATAAAACAAGAGGGAAATTACTAGATCTCAACTGAAAAGTATTAAAATAAGTTTAGTCTAACAACAATCCGTGAATGAACTACAACTAGAGACGAATAACAAAACAGTCGAAGGGTAGAGAGAACATAAAGTGTTTTATCTACTCAAGTGGAACACGATAAAAAAAACATTCAAATAGGGAAACGCAGATCAAGCCTCCCGGTGCAGTAGCGGCCGACTAGGCGAGCTTCTTGTGGTTGGAGTGAGTGATCTGCGTCGTTCCCAATCCCACCTAGCACTTGAGATCAGCAGTTGCAAGGTCGACTCGGGAGAGTGGGGAATGAAGACGAAAGTGTTGCTGTCAAGAGCTCACTTGGTCGATCTGAAAAGAAAAGAAAGGCAGAAGACCGCAGGAAGATCGGAACGGGAGTTTTTTTTTGTACCTTCTAGAGTCAACCTCGATGGGGTTTACCGGCTCGGTAGATAGCCTCCTCCTCCTTCCCTGCAGAACCTCAAGCTAACGACACTTCCTCCTTGTTTTCTCTCTCAGGACGCCGATTCGGATGGAAGTCCCACCGCTTCTTCTCCTAAACCGGGATGCCCCGGAAATTGCAGCGCACAGGGTTTTTAACAGCAGGGTGAAGCTCTCTCCACCGTTAGATCAGGGACAGACAAGACTGCTGGAGAGCTTGATCCGCGCCACCTTTCGGCCTCGGGAACTACCTCCTGCAGCTAAATCAAGGTGAGTTCAAATTTCTCGCCTTCTCGTCTTCTCTCTGTCACTTTCTGGAGCCGCGTGAATGAACCCTGCTAAAGGACAAAAGCGACGTGGCAGAAACTTTTCCTCCGCATCATCTTGTCGTTTTCTGAATCCACGTCGGTGAACCCTGCTAAAAGACAAAAACACGTGAGATGATCTTTCTCTCCTCTTCCTTTCTGTCGTTTTCCGGAGCCACGTCAGTGAGCCCTGCTAAAAGACAAAACGTGATGAGACCTTTCCCTCTACCTTTGAAACCCGTAGAGTTTTAATTTCACAGGTTTAGCAAATATGGTTTACCAACTTATTAAACACTGCTTTTCTATTAAACGACAGTCCACTGCATTTTACGAAGCTTAAAATCGCGAAATAAACTTTCAAAACATGTAAATCAAGTGATAACTTTTGGAGTTATCACCGTCTTCTCTTTATCTCCCAAAGAGCAACCTGGAGTTCAATTTCTCGGGAGACTCGAGCCATTTCTCTTGCAGTCGATGCTCAGATCGTGTGTATGGGTGTTCTATTTATAGGCCGGAGACGTGACGACGTGACACGCAACGAGAAACGGGTATGAATATGATTTCCTACAATTTTACGTGTTGTTGACTTCCTCTCGGTCAAAGCTCCATTGGTTCCCCTCTGGATGCCACTGAGCTTGAGAAAACGGGGAAAGGCGAGAATCGTAAGCAGCTTACACGGTTCGTGTAATTAGTATGTTGCATGTCGCATCAGGACCTACCAAAGCTCGACCATCGAAAGGGGGACGTTAGGGAGAGCGGAGGACGCAGAAAGAGATTCTGATACAAAAACGATCAACGATCACAAGACGAAAAGTTGGAAATTGATTTTACAGAAAATTGACCGCCCGCAGCTTCAAAGTTGGTCCGTCCGTTGCTGACTCGGCGGACTGCGCTTTATCACAAGCGTGACATGCATCGCTCTGAATAAACTACGGACTTATGTCCTCTTAAAACAACCATATTTACATCGAGACGTCTGCCTCAATTTTATCCCCTTAAAACGACCATAGTTCTCATATCCTCTTCAAACGGGCATAACGACAAAATCGCGCAATCCTTGCTACGGAAGTGCGAATTGTGGTGGTCTGGGATTTCAGATGTTTGTGGAAGAAGTTTCAAGGACAGAAAGATTTCTCTTCAAGCTTCGAATTGATCGCATCATACCCATGCAGCGAATCATCCTTCTTAGCGTTGCACCAGGACGTGCCACAACCCTAATGATCGTCAACGCGGCGACTTTGGATATTGCACCACGCGGAAAGAATACCGGTCTCCTGATCTATTGACCTTTGACCCTTTCCGCAATCACAGGGTAGGTACTTTGGATGTCGAGTGACGTTACCGGCTCTCCTTTTCGAGGGAGTTCGCTGATTGCGCCAAATTTTTGGCGGCTTCACGGCAAGCTTAAGATCTACCTCTCAGGACAAAGAACGGACATGTGTCATTTTCCCTCTTGGAGATCATTCTTCCTGTCTGCCTGCAGCGATAAGTCCCCCTGACAAACGTAAAGCTTCACATGAGATTTTGAATTTATTAGATCACGTCCACGAGCTCACAACATGATGGTTGACCTCCGGTCGAGGTAATCGCCGTTGTTTTAGTTCGGGCCAAGAGACACCCGTACCAACCTGTCAGAGAACTACAGACAATGGCACAAGCTAAGTCAACGGCCATCCTCGTCAGATCCAACATCTATTCCCTGCAACTGCTCGACGGAATTACTAGCACAGACCGAGCAGTTAGAGAGATTCTGAACTGCCATATTTTGAGTACAATGGCTCTTTAGAAATCTCCCACTATAAATGCCAACGATCCTCACACAAAAAAACCACCAATCCAAGAATTATCAATCCAATCTTTCTTCAATTCTTGTTCTTCAATCTTTCCCTCTATTCCTCTCCTCTGTACCAAATTCTTTTAGAGGTAAGACACCTAAAATGTTATGTTCATATAGCTTAAAAATATACTGCTCTACTCTAAAGAGTTTAGTCACAATCCCTAACATTTGCATACACACATAAAAGATATTTTATTATCGGCACTGATAGCTTTTCTTCAACCTCTCTCAACAAAGTGATCAACATCTTGGTTTAGTTCCACAAATATTTCGATAAGTTTATTCCTTCCCATTTCTTCATTAGTTCATCACCTTGTCATCCTACTCATTGGATGGCAAGCAATCATTTTTTGGGGGTGTGATAACTTACTAACTAAACATGAAAATACACGGTTATTAATACAAATTAAGGCATAAGACATTTCATTATAATGCATGTTATCATATTTTTTTAGTATTTATCATTATATGAAAAAGTCATTATAATCTCAAAATGTATTAATTTAGGGTTAATTATGATGAATTAAAGATAATATTTTCATAACCCATCTTTAATTAAGATTATAATTAGTTATTAAGGTTAAATAATAAGAGAAACTATTTTATATACACTCATATATTTTCTTAAGTTTTAAAATCTAAAAGAAATGAGTGTATTTTTGAAATAGAAATTTATTCTCTTGTTATTTATTAAATTTGAGTTTTTATAATGATAGATAATTTAATTTCTAATCGAATGAAACAAATTTGAATTAATTTGGTGTTATATTTTAAACGATATAAATTTTCTAAATTTTAGATTTTTTTTGAATTTTTCTGAATTTAAAATCGATTTATTTGATTTCAATAACATTTCATTTTTGCGTAGGTGACATGGCAGCAAGTAGAGCTTCTGATCGAGCGATTAATCGCGACTATCGATCATCACTTAAGGCGGGGGGGAGGGGAGGGTACGTGGCGCAATTCTAGTTGCCGGCGAACCGTTTTAAAACAATTTAATCTTAGTCTTTGATCTGAGGAGTTATAACGACTGAGATTAAAACTAATGAAACCCATCTGGAGCGTCGGATAAAGATCAAACGGTGATGGTTTGATGTGTTACTTATAATGTGCGCACGTGGCTTCATCTCGACGGTCCATTTGAAATCTAACAACTACGATTTAACCATAATGATTCACACTCATGTGTTTCATCAGAGTTGTTAATCAAAGATTAAATGCTCGATCGGAGGGTTACGCCCAATTTGCCCTATAAATAGAGATGTTTTTCGACATTGTAAATCATTCCAGGGAAATTCGAGTAATCAAACTATTTAAACACCAAATCCCTTGAATCTCTTGCTTCCAATCGCTTCTAGACTCCTTTCCGCATCCACGGAGTGCTTGAAAGTGAGATTTCGTTGACAGAATAGGAATAAATTAGCTCTTAAACATCAACGATTATTTTTCAAATTCGGGAATGAAAAGCCTTTGATCCGGCAAGTAATTAGATCAATTCAGGTGCAATCTTTGGTTAGATATCATATTTTATCATAATCTTCCTTCATATAGCTTTAGATTTCAATTTCGAATCGTAATTTTAGTCAATTTCAAATTTAATTTTGGTTTTTCGTGATTTTTAATTTCAGAAATTTCTCTCTTATTCACTTGATGATTTCTCCGCAAATCTTAGTCCAAATTCAGTGATTTGTGATTCCATTGATTCGTTTTCAAGTCTTCTTTCCAAATATATATATTTCCCTTATTTCTCACCATGATTCATCATACAATTTGATCAAATTTCAAAAGATCATATGAAATTACCCTAAATCTCCGTGGAATTAACCCTTATTGACCACTATACTCCTTAATTCGTGATTATTTGATAAAATTGGTGAGTTTGGTATTAGTTTTGACATGAATTAGTATGCAATCAAAAACCACATCAATTCTTTCTGTCAGATACCAAGACCTATATGCATATGGTGGTCTGATTTTGCAAGATTTAATATCATTACATAGAATCAAAGACCTCAATTGTGTCATATTTAGCCCTCCCACATTTGGACCGAAATATTTACAATTCTTATACTAGGTACCACTTTACATATATTTCATGGTGATTTTAAGACTAATTCCTATTCACGGAAACTGAGGCCATTTATATTTTGAAGAACTCTAAGGGCGTAATTTTTTTTTAGGCCTCTATCACAAGACAATCCTATTTTATTCACTTTCTTACCTTACTCATTCATTTATCACCTTTGATGGCTATTTATCATTCATATTTACTTGATTCATCCTTAAATAGATGTCAAGAAAAGATGCTTACAAGATCAAAAGTAGTTATGGTACCAATCATTTAGTCTTGATCTAAGAACTTTCTCTAAGATCACTGAGAGGTGAATTACTTTTCCTACTTTCTGCATCATCAGACAACATGAAATATTTCTTGACTTAAATGCCTTCAATCCATGTATGTTAGAAGGAGTGTGAGTTTAAAAGATCATTTTTTACTAATATCTCATCTTTTTTAAGCTATAAGGATACATAATTCACCTTTTTTATGGAAATAGCAGTTTGAAGAATATCTCTTGAACCTTCAATGTCGATGAGACAATTTTCACAAAGTGAATGGGTAATCTTGTGTTTCAATAGCATTGCTCTAGACTTTTCCAACTTATGGAAGACATCGTTGTCTATTAGCCACTTGATACTAACTATATATCCTTCAAGTGATGTCAATGTTGCTATTTTATTAATTATAAAATCATGACAACTATTTTTCATATGTCTAATATACCTCAAGATATGCAAAGGTTCCACATCTCCTTCTAACATACATGTATATGCATGAAATCAGGATAATTTTTTTTTTCATAAAATCATATATATGCATCCTTTCATGTCTACATTTTTCTCAAATAATCAAACAGCCATAATAGACCTACTCTCTGCCTTTTGAAGAACCAATATTAAAACTAAAAATTAATTAAATTGGGATAAATAATGAAGCGTTTTATGCGATTGTTGAAAACACACAAATATCAGTCAAACAAAATTTATAATTCCAAACTCACAATAACAAAGATATGAAATCAAGTATAGTGTAAAGATCGGGTCGATCCTCAGAGAACACGGTTGACTTGGTCCAATTTAGTTTTAATTAAGGATTTGAAGAAGTGAAAATGATATTTCATTAATGGTAATGATATAAATATGTCTAATAAGATGTTTTAAGAATTTAGAACTTGATTTGACAATGAAATGTCAAAAGTCAAGGTCAAAGCATTGACTTTGACCAACTATTGACTTTCTATAAAATCAGAGAATAAAAAGAGCTTAAAATATTACAAAAATTAGATATTCAAAAACTAGAGAAAAAATAAAATTTCTGATATATAATTCGTGATTTTTCGAGAAGACTTGGATTTATTATGAATTATTAAAAATAGAAGATCAGAAAAATCCTGAAATGAATACTTCAGTGTAAATCTTCAAATTGACTAACCAAATGATATCCAAATCTTGGAATTAACATATAAATAGAAATCTAACAACTAGAGAATTCCAAAGAGGCCAAAATTGTCAAAGTTTACCTTGTATTTGAGAGTAATTGCCCCCACAAGTAACCACCCAAATTCAGATTGAAAATGAATAGTTGCTGGTCAAAAGTCAAATTGAAGAGCCAAATGATGATACAATTTTACGATTTTTCTATTTACGGAAAGCTGATGAAACAAGGAATCCAATGAAACCAAAATCAAATGATTTGGACTTAAGATCGGGGAGAAATCCTTGTTTCGAAATCACCAAAAATCTACACCGAATTTGGGCAAAAATGAAGAACAAAATCAATTTAAAAACTGAAATTGACTATCTAAATCTAATATAAATTACAATTATTGCAAGATGAATGATCAATTCACACTACTAACCCGATTGACGTGAAGATTGGGATCCAAATCGCTTCGATTGAAGTGTATTTGATCGGTTTCTTCTTCGGCGTACATTCGGCGTTCATGGGAAGAATTCTATCAAATCTTGCAACGATTCGTGACCAATCCCGCCTCAATTGGATCGCAATCGAGTCTAGAACACGGGGGGTCACAAAGAACTCAAGATTTTGCTCAAAAACTGCCTAATTCCTTCAAATTCAATCAAGAGTTGTTTTACAAAGGATGGAGAACATTGTTTTATAGGAAAATCACCGCGAAAATCGCGAACCATTCGATTTGATGAAGAGTGGTTGGACGGGCCACGATCACGCGCTTTAAGTGGGCCATGATCCCACGACTCGGACCCACGTGCTCCCTCTTTTTCGCCCATCCGATCTTGATCGGAGCCTCCTTAGAAACCACGTGTTGCAAGGTAAGTCGTCAAAAGTGCGATTGAATCGCAGCCGGCTATCGTGACTTAAGTCGCAGTTATAGCACGTGTGCAATTGATGATCCGATGGACCAAGATCCATCAGATTAATGTGCAATCTTCAGTAAGCTTCAGATCCAACGCGCATTGCTCTGCCACGTGTCCTGCAAAAGAGAAATTAAAGGGCACATAGTCCCACATAGAAGAAATAGGCGAAAATGCTACATATAAAATGGAGAAGGCCCTTAAGCCTTTGCGTCGCCCTATTGGGCCAAGTACGCCCCAATACTCTAACCTGGGCCCACTAACCCGTGGGCCCATCATCTGCCAGCCCGTCATTGTACATGCCACGTAGGCGCCATGCAGGCCTCCCCGTGGGCTCGCGTGGCCTTGCCACATGTCCGTCATGAGCCTTGTCAGCTCCGCGGGTCCCGCACGATAAATACAACCCTTTTTCCCTTTTTAAAAGAATTAAATCCATAAAAATTCTTTAAAAAATTAAAATAAATTCCAGAAAAATCCAAAATAATTCTTTAAAAAATCAAAATAAATTCCAGAAAAATCCAGAAAATTTAGAAATCATTATCTTGAAAAATATAACTCCTTTTTAACTCAAATTTTCTCCATTGGCTCAAAAATTTTTTCATTTTTAATATCATGCCATCTAAAATATAAATTAAAAGAAGAATAAATCATGAATTCAAAAAAATTACTAATAAGTGAACCCTATCATCTACTCATTTTCTTTGATTCTTCTATCATCTTCTTCTTCTCTTTCTTCTTTTCTTCATCTTTACCAAAGACAAAATAAAAATCACTAAAAGGTGTTTAATTTCGATTTGTTTCATCTCATAAAAAGTTATAAATCATTAAAGCGCATAATTAACCATAAATTATGCAAAAATATGAACTTTAGTAAAATGGCATACCAATGGAGAAAATTCATAAAACTATGATAACATGCATCATAATTACATATAATAAGTATGAATATTAGTTAAATAAGATAAGCATTTAAGTTACATATGCATGTTATCAATAACACCAACCAAAGTATATTTATTTGGGTTTATGCTCCTCAACTTCTTGAATTCCTTGTATTCTAGGCTCTCCAATCTCTTAAGTCAATGTCAAGAGAAATGTGTTAATCAAATACTAGTCAGTTGAAGTCTAACTGAAATTCAAAAGTTAATATTAATGTCAATATCTTTTAACATTAACACCCTAGTCAAATTGAAAACATTATTAAACCACAAGTTTGCCTATGTGACTAGATAAAACTATATTTTATTTATTGTTTTAGTGATTAAGCATTAACTAATCACTAAATTTTAAAACATAAGATATCTTGATAATGGTGGACAGGCTCAATGGTCCCCCCATATTGCATAAGTGGCCTCATTTTGGCCTTTAAACACATAGATTTAGAGGCTAATGACCAGAAAAATTAGAATCATGAGATAAAGGCTACACAATGGGACGAGATCATTCTTTGAAAGTACATAACCTACTTTGCTTTTGACCCTAGATACATGCACCTCAAAAATTCAATCTACATGTCATGGCTTATTACTCTAAAAATAGAAATTTTCATAAATTCAATTCATTATTCCCCTTCTCCAGAATTCTCATCTTCTCTTTATCCTTTGCTGACATTTGAAGGTCTTAAGACGTGAAATCCAATTTCAAACTCTCTCAAGCTATCGTCCATCCACAAGCTATCATCCATCTACAAGCTATCTTTAGTATCTTAAGTCAAAGGATCACGTACACAACCGTGTCATAAATAAACTTGATTGACAGTTTGGCGTATCAGTTCAATGAACTATTTCTTCACAAAGCATGCACTATTTATCTTTGGTGTCTATAAACAAACGACTAGAGGATAAACCATACTCATCATATAAATTAGATAAGACAATGCTATTCATTTTAGATAATTATATGTCCTTCTCAAATATCCCACAAGTAGGAATATGTAGAACATATGTTTAAAGATTCGTAATCACTATATTATGATCTCATCATAATTCACTTGGCTACTCTATATGCTCATTGACTTCATTGCAAACATCACACTAGAATGATGATGAATAAAAATTAATTTCAATAAATATAAATAAAGTGAAAGTGTGATTGACTTGTAAGCCATATAATTTTCTTCAATTTGCTCTTTAGAAACTATTAACATGCAATTTCATGCATTAATGTCACACATTTTATGCCCTATTTTCTTGAAAATCTAATCATAAATGAATGTTATCATGATTTAAAATGATTTAAATGATAATTTTTAAGTGTAAGTGAATATTCTTGTTTTTTGCATAAATTAATAACATTTTATGAGCATTTAATGACTTGATTTATCAAGAATATAATTTTTCTAAAAACAAATGAGATTTCTATTTATTTTTTGGATTTTTTGAGAATTTTTCTTGTTGTTTTAGAAATTTAAATCATTGAAAATGATTTTTTGAAAGAAAAATTAATTAAAGAAAAGAGAGGATCTCTCTCTCTCTCTCTCTCTCTCTCTCTCTCTCTCGTGCGCGCTTCCTCTCTTGCGACAGAAATTTTTCAGTCGCGAGAAGAGTTTTCATCTCCTCCTCCACTTCCTCCCCGTCCGCTCCCTCTCTTCTCATATCTCTCTTTTCCCTTCCACACGTCTCTCTACTGCTCCCTTTCTCTCTCTCTCTCTCTCTTAACGAAAAATCTTCATCACAAGAGGTGCGCACCCTCTCTTTCTCCCACAATGGAAATCTCCATCGCGAGGAGGGTTGCACACCTTCTCCTTATCTTTCTCCTTTTTTCCTCTCTTCCGATCGTTCTCGCTTTCTCTCCTGGAATCTCTCTCTCTCTCTCGCGATCTCCCTGTTTCTCTCTCTCACTTCCGATCACTCTCCCTCCTGTGATCACTCTTCTCTCCTTCTCTCCCCTATGCATACATGCGCGTGAAAGGGAGAGGGGGAGATTTCTTCTCCCCTAACCCTCTTTCGTCCGTCCGCTCTCTCTCGCTCTATTGTGATGTGCATGAGATTTTTTTTCCTCCTTCTTCCTCTCTCTCTCTCTCTCACGTGATGGAAGAATTCTATCGCGCGTAAGCTTTGCCTGTTTCCTCTATGACCACTTCTCGCTATCGTGAGAGAGAGGAGAGAAAAGGTTTTGAGAGATAAAGAGAAGAGAGTAGAGGGGCATTTAACATAATTATTTTGTAAATGATTTTGTTGTATGCTTCTAGCATTGGCTAGCCAAAAGGAAAGAAAGCAACGATTGATCATTCTTCAGGTGTTGAACATCATTCTCAGTCATTTTCTTCCCTCTCCTCTTCATTCCTCATGTTAGATTCAAGACCCCAAGTTCGGGCGAAATATACGGCTCTCGAAGGTATGTTTAGATTAGGGAGCATCACTGGATTGTGTTTTCATCACGAATCTTTATATTAGAACCATTTCCTATCCATCTTTTCTATTTTCTTTATCTTTTCATCCACATTCCATATTTAAAAACCCTAAAACCACTTTTCCACTATCGATCAAGGGTTTTCAATCTTCACAAAGAGTTTGGAAGCACTTGTTTGGTTCATTTCATCTCCGTGCTTATTTTCTTCCTTTCACTGTTCATCTCTGCTTTCTAAATCTAAAAAAACACTGAAAATATTTCTTGATTTTAATCTTTTAACCTTCCTCTCTGTGAATTCGACTTTGACTTATCGATGTTCTAATTTAAAATCAGATTTTGATGAGTTGAGTATAAATTTGTTTGCTACGTAAATTTACGCATTCAACAATCATATTCTTATGCATATCAGAAACCATCAAGGACAAGTGGCGCTCCCTTGGAGCCTCTAGCTATGATTAACATGATTAGATAGCCTAAATCCTACTTCCTTTTCAAAAGCTAAGAGCACCATATTGCATCCCATGACAGCTCAACACATGGCACACTCAATAGCACTCAATCGTGATCCAACAGCTAGAAATTCCCCATTTTAGAGCTAGAAATTGTGACATCCCATGATCCAAGGAAAATTTTGAGCTGAAATGTTATTGGTAAATTTTTATTTTCATCCTTCATCTATTCACTCCCTCTGATTAACAAATCAAACTACAAAAATTGAGATTTTAAGGATGCATGATTTTATTGTTGATGACCTCAAACCATAAGAGCCTTCAAATCCAAACCAAATTTTCTTTCTCCTTCCTTGATTTTTTTTAATTCTTGCTTAGAATCAGGCTATTAGAAGGAGAATACAAAGATCAAGTCCCAAGTTCAGAATTGTTTGATGTTAAAGCTTGTAGAGGAGATGAGAATCTAAAGATCATGATCAGAGCAAGTCTAGCATAGTCCGGTCTATGATTCTCATCAGAAAAAGGTTTGTGTTAGGATTTGGATCACATTTTCCCTCATAATTCCCTCCATGGATACCATGAACCTTATTTTTTCTGTCATAGCTTTGTCATCATTTTATCATATAAATCTAAAAGATCCATCATTCACATCAATTTTTTTTACCACAATTTTGTCATCCACGTTTTGATCTCCTCATTTCAATTTTGAATCATCTTATCTTTCATCAACACAAATATAAAATTATCAATTACTTAATCTCATCTTATTCCACCCTCTCATTGTCCACACTTCTTGTTAATCTCTCCAATTCATCTACCATTTGAAGCGTCTAATCTCATTAACTAGGCCCCTTGAGGTTTTAATCCTTACAATAGCCCCATATTAAGTGAATAAACAAAGAAATTTCTTGCACCAAATCAATTCACAACACTAATATAAATTACACCAAAATTGAGTTCATCGTTGTCAAGATCTGAGTCTTGATAAGCCCTCTAAAATTTCAATCAAAACATCAAAAGCAGCAGAAGAGGATCCTATCATGTTGTATAAAGCATGAAGAATAGATGATCCTATCTTATTATATATAAAAGAATTCGTACTTATAAGATTCATTCAATAAGTTCTTGAAGTTATTCAAGGGTCTAAACTCTAGTGGTATCCACAATAACATTAGATTATTAAATCTCCCCTTCAATGCTCTTAACCAATAAAGAGATAGAACAAAGTGGAGATTTTTCAATAAAGTTCACATGGGCACTCAGGTGTGTTCATTGTCCCCTTTCTTGTAAAATTTTCATGTTATAAAATTCATAAAATTCCTTAGAAAAATATTTAAATCCACCAACATCTATTGACCTTCTACATGTGACCCTCTATATATCTCACTAATTAATCTTTCCATAGACCAAATAACACTTATTGGTCAAACTTATAAATTATTATTATCAAAACACAAATAAATTGTTATCAAGATATCTTTGGTGTCTCAAGTCTAAGGATCACTTAACAATCTCGAGACAAATTGATATAATTCCAAATTAGGTATAATATCATTTTTACATTTATATCGATGAATTCAGTGAAGTCTTTGCCCAAAAAGCACCTAATATATAAATAGTTCTCTCTCCATGTAAGTGAAATTCCATAGTGCTTTCCATGTCTTCCTTGAATTGGAATATTTAGAACATATATTTAAAGACTAGCGATCTCGCTTAGTACATATATTTTTTTAACTTTATTATAGACATCACACAAGAACGACATTGAATAAAAGTTAAATCAATGAATATAAACAAGAGATGAAAGTGATTTCTTATAATCCACACAATATCTATCAATCACATTTATTAAAATCTATGTACGAACTTAAATAAGCAACCCAAGAATGGTTTAAAAACTCACCTTCTTCGTATAAACCCTAAGATTTTCGCAATCTTGCTCTAACACGTCCTTATCCTACAACTAGGATCATTTATCTAAAAAATTTCTTCCATTTGAACTCATTTCTACAATTCTTTTAGTTGCCTTAATAGGTTCAGTTACTATTCCTCGTCAAAATTATTAATATTAATATTGAGAACTTGAATTTAAATTATCTTATATTCGAAAAAAATTATTACTGCTACATTTTAAATATTAAGGCAACTAAAATTAAAACCCACATGAAAGAGCGCAGATCTGACTCCACTCCATTTATGTCAACTACTCCAATCATTGCACAGGAAAGTATTGACCTAACCACTTACCAGAGTGTTGTGGGCACCCTCCAATACCTTAATTCTATTAGATTAGATATTTCTTATGTGATCAACAAGACGAGTCATCATTTGATGCCAATCAAAAACATCTTGCCTTCATTTCTACCCACTATCAAGTTTTATCAGAGCTCATTCTGATTCGAAGGATCTATAGAAATGCTAGATGATGATGATGGAGACACATGCAAGAAAGAAATGAAATTCAAGAACAAAGCACAAAATTTGGCTGAAGAAAGAAGATCAGGAGTCTCTGCAACATGTGTGCAGAGTAGGGCCTTTGTAAGGCCCATCCAAGCTGCCCAAGAAACCCTCATCAGCCTGGCTTAACATCTCTCATTATAACTCGGCAGATGGTCAGGAATAGAAAAAGGAGAGAGAGAGAGAAAGCCATTACAAAAAAAACTAAGTAGACATTAACAAAGTGAGATGTCATTTAAAGTCGCATTTGAAGTCTAATGGCATGCACTCTTATAAGATCCCTGACTTTGCCATATTTCACTCTTCCAAGTGATTCATAAGAATATCCACCCGCTGCCTCAAAGCAGAGACATACTCAACATTCACTTATCCTTCTTCTATACATGTCAAAGTACAATGATATTGGATTCATATATGCTTTGGCCTGCTGTCACATGTTGGATTCTTGACCAATTCAATGGCTGATTTGTTATCAACATCAATCTTGAATGGCTTGAGCTCATTTCTGACCAAATCATTGACTATATCACTCGACTCATCGATTATATAATATTTCTACAACTTGATAGTGCCAGAATGAACTATCAAGAATCCTCAAGAACCCTCAAGTCAAAAGAGATGGAGAGAGAGAGATTGCGAGATGCAAGAAATGATCAACACCGACACCGTAGAACCCATGACGGGTGCTACTCCAAGAATAAAGGAAGAAAATGGTGCCCATAACGGTCTGCGGTTTCCCCAGCCCACGTGTCGCTCCAATTGCGCCGTTATAAATCCTCTCAGAGCTTAATGATAAAATTCTAATTAGACATGATAATACATGATTATTAATGCATATTAAGGCATAAAATATTTCATTCCTATGCATGTTATCATATTTATCAGTATTTATCTATCATTCTATGAAAAGTCATTATAATCTCAAAATACTTTAATTTAGGGTTAATTTATGATGAATTAAAGATAAATAATTTTGTAACCCATCTTTACTTTAGATTATAAGTAGTTTTTAAAGCTTAAATAATGAGAGAAATCATTTTTATAAACATTCATTTAATTTCCAAAAGTTTGAATCATAAAGAAATGGATGTATTTTTGAAATAGAAATTAAATCTCTTTTTATTTATAAATTTGACTTTTTAGAATGATAGATAAATAAATTTTTGATCAGATAAAAGAAATTTGGATTAATTTGGAGTTAGATTTCAAAAGTTATGAATTTCTTAATTTTTAGGGATTTCTTTAGAATTTTTCTGAATTTTTCTGAAGTTTTAATAAATTTCTAAGGATTTTCCAGAATTAAAAAATCAAATTTTCTAATTAAAATTGATTTTTACAAATTTTATAAGCGTGTAGGTGACATGGCATGGTCTGGATTGTCTGATCGCATCACGATCAACGGTCGAGGCGGGGAGGTGATGTGGCAGCTTGTGGAGCATTCGATCGCGCGAAGAATCTAAGCCGTTGATCTTCACTTAAAGAGGAGGTGATGCAGGACCAGGGTACAACACCGACCACACACCGTGCTACTAAGAAGGAAACTAAGAAAGGGAGATCCTAGGGCGATCTAATGAGATGTAATGATCTACTAAAGCCGACAAGCAGAAGACCGCCTAGACACCGTCTCCATGGCTCCTGGGGTGCGCCGAGTAGAGTCAGCCCGGGAATCCTTTCGGTCCACGTCCTCGGGGGCAAGGGGGTCGTGAGTCGTTGAGGGGAGCTCGACGATCAACCCAACGGATTGGACCACGGTCTCAATCCTATCAAATCGTCTAATCACTCGTCCTAAGTTAAATCCCGACGGCGGAGGAGACAAGTGCAGGAAATACTGAAGAAGATATAGAACTTCAAAGTAAATGAGGGGGATGTGTGCCTAACCTGCGGGGCGTGAGCCCGGTCGGTCGTGATGATGGAGGCCGATCGTACGCAGCACGGACGGACAGCGGTAGCGGGTCGAGTCGGAGATGTCGAGGAGTCGTTGGGGTCATGTCACGAGGGGCGGCTTTCCAATGAATAGGGGCGGGCGGAGATGAAAGGGACTACTGGCAATAGAGGAGCTGTGGCAGTCCGCAGCGAAGGTGTTCGCGGAGTGCCCAGAGCGCACAATGGTGCGTGTCGAGATCATGTCCGGGGGAAGCAAGGGAGTGGGGAGGACGCAAGGTGGTTGTTCCGAGTGGGCAATCAAGGGTGACCGCGTCCTAGATGGGACGGGCACGCGCCGCTCGAGGAACCCAGATGAATCGTCGTGGAGCAGGATGCAAAACCAATCCTGGCGCAAGATAATTGCGAGACTGGCACGTCCGAGGTGCGGACGGGAAGAGCGTGTGGGGATCAGGATGCGAATGGCGCACATCGTACACGTGGCCTCGGAAGATTCAGGGGAACGGGGGGGAAGACGTCGAAGATCAAGGGAGTTGATCTAGGCAAGAAGGAGGTGCAGGTGCTCGGATCAAGGTAGGAAACTCAGTGGATCGGGGGAAAGGGTTTCGACGGGTGAGGAGTCTCTGCCGACGGCGGAGGCTCTTCGCAAGCAGTAGATTTGGAATTCGGCAAAGTCCGGGAAATGAGGGAGTGAGGATGAAGAAAACTTATTTGATGAATTCGGGGGAGTCGCAAATTTAATGTTGGAATTTTTATCGTGAAATCCGGGCGGGCGTCGACTCCGTCCGTGATGTGCGGCGTTGATGGAAAATGTGGGGGGGGGAGGTAAGGCGTTGAGGGAACTTCGATCGACAGGTTGTGAACTGGAGGCGTTGATGAGGAGTTTGGATGATTAGCGAAGGAGGGGGGAGGTAGGCGCGATCGCAGAATGAAGAGGAAATGCAATATTGAGGGAAATGGGGTGCGTGAGGAGGAGACTAAAGATGGGGGAGGAATCGCGATGTAGGAGGAAGCGGAGTTCTTCGGTGATGAGGAAGGGGTTAACGCGGCGGTGGAGCGGGAACGGGTATTGGGAGGGACGTGAAATGTTGGGGCAGAGATGATCCTGGAGTGAGTGGGGAAATTCAAGGAGGAGGGTGGAACGCGAGAATTGGGGCGGATGGGAAGACCAGAATTTGGGGATGGTGGTGTAGGAGAGGAGGAGTTGCAGGAGGGGAGGTGAAGCGGCACAGCGAACCTGAAGTGGCGGTGGCGGCGGCAGCGGCTTGTGGCGGTGGCGGCAACTTGGGAACGGGGAGTCGCGAGGGTTGCACATGATAGGGGCAAGGAGAGGCGGCGGCTTTTGTGGCAGGCGCGGCGGCGGCACGATGATATGCAGCGGCGGCGGAGGCGCTAGTTGGTCTTCTTCCCTGATCTTCCTTGAGCAGCCACTTGAGAGGAAGTTCACTTCTTTCTTTCTTCAAATGATGGCTAGGGTTTGTGGGTGGTCCCTTTCCCTCTTATAGAGCCCATAATGGGCCGAGAGAGAAAAGGGCCCACTTGAGGCCCACAACCCACACCTAAACATGCTCATAGAAAATTAAAGGTTCACAAAGGGAAAGGGCTTCACAAATGGGATCCCAAAAAGGGGGGGAACCCACCCGGAGGCCTAAAAGAGAAAGAAAATATGCAAAAGGCCCGCTTAAACACGTGCGGGCTAAGAAAGTTCATAATAAAAGGATAGAATAGATAATTCCACGCGCGCGTGAGCCCGGTGATAAGTGTCGTGGCGAGCTGAAGTCCTCACTTGGTGTAGTGGAAATTGGCATCCTTTGCCTTCGTCCTGTCGAGGGGGCAGGACGCGCGCGGGTGTCGGCTCCTCCGGCGCCGTAGTGTCATGCCTTGGTGACGACGGGGGTCATACGCCACCAGGAGGGTTACGTGGTGCACTATTACTAATCGGTGAATCATTTTAAAAATGATATAATCTCAGCCGTTCATCAATCGAGTTATAACATCTGAGATTAAACTGACGAGAAACCCATCTGAGCGTCCTATTACAATCAAACGGCAGACGTTACGTGAGTTTTTATAATGCACGCGACATGGCAAAATCTTGGGGTAGATTGTTGATCCAACGGCTGCAACTTAACGGTAACGATTCGCATTGATGCATTTCATCAGAGCCGTTGATCCAAGATCAAGCGTTTCATTGGACAGTTACGCCCAAATTGCTATAAATTGAGATGCTCTTCGAGATTGTAAAGCATTCGAGAGCAATTCGAGTAAAGCGAACTGTTTTGACACCAAATCTCTTGAATCTTTTGATCCCAATCGTTTCTAGGCTCATTTCCGCGTTCACTGAGTGCTTAAGATCAATATTTTGACGATCGACGAGCAAGAAATCTACGCTTGAACTCCACGAATCGCGATTTCCAGAATTTTGATGAATAACATTGATTCCAGAAATTAATTGGATCAATTCGATCGCAATTGTGGACTAGGGATCGCGTTTTGTCCTAATCTATCTTCGTTTAGCATTTTATCTCAATTTAGAATCGTAATTTTAAGTAATTTCGGTCTTAATTTTTGGATTTCATGATTTTTCGTTTTCGGAAAATTCACCTCTGTTAAATCTTCAATTTCTCCACTAAAATCAAAGTCAAATTCATTGATTTTTAATTTCGTAGATTCCTCTTCAATTCCTCTTTCATAAAATATTCATTTTCCTAATTTCTATCATTGATTCATTGTCTGATTTGATCAAATTCGAAGAGATCATCATACATTTCCCAAATTCCCTGTGGATTCGACCCTTATTTACCATTATACCTCTCAATTCGAATTAATTTCATAAAATTGGTAAGTTTGGACTTTATCTGACCCTTGACCTTGTGTATTTAACGACCACTAGGTCTCATCTCGTCACCTGAGATTCGGTGGGGTTAATATTTCGTGAAGGACGTGTGACGAAACTAATACATATGGTCCTTGAATACACACGATGTCGTGTCAAAAAATGTCCAAAATTACCAATTTAAAGATTAATTCACTAATTGAAGGGTATAATGATAAATAAGGGTCGAATCCACGGAGAATTAGGGAAAATTTCAGAGATATCTTTGAAATTTGATCAAATCGGACGACGAATTGAGTTTAGAAATTAGGCATTTTATAATATTATGAAAGATAACTCAATTCTGAATCCACGAAATCAAAAATCGAGTGATTTGGATTAGAATTCACGGAGTTATCAAAGTTTAAAAATAAGAAGAAAATTTGATCGCAAAATTGATTAAAAACCGAAATTAAAACCAAATTAAACTTAATCTGCGATTCAAAATATAAATCTAATGCTAAATGACGAAAGATTAAGATGAAAACAAGCAATATAACCCAAAGTAGCCCTCGAAATGATCCAATTAATCGCCGGATGCATGGCTATTCATTCCGCGATTTTGGAGATGAAGATGGCGTTCAAGATGTGATTTCTCCTTGTCATCTTGATCAATTTTCGATTTCAAGCACTCCTTCGACGCGGAAACGTGTCAAGAAGGGAAAGAAATCTATTGACTCTCGAATTGTGGTGTCTAGACAGTTCGATTTTACTCTAAAATCCAAGGGTAAGTTCCGTTCACGAAGAACACTCTAATTTTATAGAAGAATTGCGCGTAACCATCGGATCTAATGATCCATCGCGATCAACGGTTGAGATAACGCATCGCTTGATCGAAACAGTGCGATTAAGTCGCATCAGTCCGATCGGCGATGGAGGGTTGAGGCGCGTCCACGTCGATCGTTTTGAAAAGATGGGTCGTTTGATGAATCCGTTTGATCTTCATCCAACGATCGCGATTAATCGAACGTCCATCGATTGCGTCGAATCTCGATCGCTATAAATCCGGAGATGGACGGTCGTGATTAAGTTCATCAAAGCTTCACTTAAATCCGATTTAAGACATGTGGTTGATTGATGATCCAGTGGACTCCACGTCCACGAGATCTAAGTGCGATAATCCACGCGCTTTGATCCAACGCATCGTGTTCAGCCACGTCACCTGAAATTCAAAAGAATGGAACATAGTCCCACACAGAGAAAAAGAAAGAGAAAGGACGGGTATATAAGGTGGGGTGGATTAAACGGGTAGCAAGTTCCGATAATCGGGACGCTTATACATTATATAAATAATATATATATATATATATATATATATATATATATATATATATCGCACATACGTGTCACCTCCGTGCTGATGGGATCTAAAGCTCAAAAAGCTCTCCAAATCTCTGTCCAAAATAATGATTGCAACGGAAGGTGTTGAATCAAAACATTCAACATTGTTGAAGCACCAAGAATAGATGATCTCATCATCCATTCTAGGTGATCCTATCATCTAGTATAGAATAAAATTCATACATACTTGGATCATTTAAAAGAGTTCTTCAACCGTTCAAGCGTCCGGCCTCTAGCGGTATCCACACAGTCTCTAGATGATCAGATCTCCTCTTGAACACTCGTCACCACGAGAGGAAGAGAAGAGGGAGGAGAAGTTTCACTAGGCTTGCATGGGCTCCTCTATTATGGTCGTTCTTCCCCTATTTATAGACTTTGGGAATGTGAAATTTTCACAAAAACCCTTATTATTATGTCTATATCTATCGATGTCCATTGACCTTATGTGTGTGACCCTCTAGGTCCATATATCTCCCTAGTTAATAACTCTATAGATCAAATAAAAACTTATTAGTCAACCTTAATTAATCATCCACATCCACATATATATTAATTAATCAAGGATCGATTTAACCCAATCGATAGGCTGAGTTGCCAGCCCGTTGGGTGCCAAGCTACACCACGTACTCTATGAGATATGGAGTATGTAAGAACTCACTTATGGAACCTTCCCGTCATCTATTACCATATATGTATAATCTTTCATCCACATTAAACTCATGAATGACTTAGGGTATGGTCAACTGTTAAACCCTAATCGGTCACTCAAGTTAGTACTGATGCGTGTAGAAATCATCGAGAACTCCTTCTTTGATATTTCTACTACCTTGGCCAAGGATTTCATCACATCTCATTCCTTTGAGTCAATCTCCTCAAATACTGAGGGTGGATAATCCCATCTTGATCACACAATCATCTTCGTGGACTTCATGTCGTATCTAATATATGACGTTTTAGATATCCCATGACTAGGGATTCGTAAATCATAATCAAAGCACAATCATCCATACACAAGATGTCTTTGGTGTCTCAAGTCAAAGGACCACATACACAATCATGACATGAATCAACTTGATTGACAGTTAGGTATATTACCATGCAGGGATTCATACGGATCAATTCAACGAACTCTTTCTCCAAAGAGCACCCACTATCTATCCTTAGTGTCTCCACACCGATGGCTATAGGATCAGCCATACTCATCATATGAGTTGGATTAGATAGAGCTATTCTTTCTGGATAATTCGATATCCTTCTCGAATGTCCCACGAATAGGAATGTTTAGAACATATGTTTAGAGACTAGTGATCAGTATACTATGATCTCATCATAATTCACTTAGTCATTGAACATGCTCATAGACTTCATTGCAAACATCACACAAGAATGACAATGAATAAATTTCATTTAAATGAACATAAATAAGATACATGAAAATGTGATTGGCTTATAGGCCACATAATATCCATCACGCGCCACGCAGGCGCTCGCGTGGGCTCTCGTGGGTCTGCCACATGGCCTTGCGTGCCACGTCGCATCCACGTGGGTCCCGCGCAATAAATAACCCCCTTTTACCCTTTTTTAATTGTTTTTAATAAATTTAAAATCGAAAATACACTTACATAAATTCATAAAAATTCCAGAAAATTCCTAAAAATTATAAAAATCATAACTTTCAAAATACAACTCCAAATTAATTCAAATTTATTTTTTTGGATTAAAAATTGAATAATCTATCATTATAAAAATTCAAAATATCAAAATAGTAAGAGAATGAATTTTAATTAAATAAATACATTCATCTATTTTCTAAAATAACTTATAAAAATACATGAATGTTAATAAGCATCATTTTTCTTATCATTTAATCATGAAAACATACTTATGATCTCAAATATAATCAGGATTAAAAATCACATTTGTTTAATCATGTATAATAATCAATAAATTGATGTATTTTTAGATCATAACATGAAATTATGTAAAATGATAGAAATATACTTAAAATATGATAAAATGCATACAATTAGAACAATTAATGCTTTTATTTGCCTTAATAATCATGTAAATTCATGTATAAATAACATGTTATCAACATTGTCCTACAACCGCTTTCGAGTTTCTCTTTGGGTTTTGGCAAAGAGAAATGATGATTTGGTAGATTCTATTTTCCAGTAATAATGCGGGAGGGGTACGCCACTTACGCGATAGCCGCCGTCGATTCGAGTCTTATCCACCCCTACTGGCGTCCAGAGGGGATCCAATGCTGTTTTGACCGAGTTCGAGTTGTGAAAATTAGGAAAATAAAATTTCTATGCATCGCACGTTTGTGGGGCTCCGCTATAAATAGAGACTCATGCAGACGACCCCAACATAGAGAGCAAGAGATTTTTCTGAGTTCTCCAACAACTTGAAGATTAGGTCGCTTGTTGAAGATGGGGAAAGATGGATAAGAGAGTGCTCTTGGCTCTCGTGCTTGCATTCTGCATGACCTGCCCGCTAGAAGCACAACTTAAAGTGGGCTTCTACAAGACCACTTGTCCTCGGGCTAAGGACATTGTGAGGGAAAAAGTTACAAAAGCATTCAGAAGTGATAACGGAATCACGGAGGACTTTGTACGCATGAATTTCCACAACTGCTTTGTAAGGGTAAGTGTACCGCCCATCAACATGATACTTGTCGGAAGGACTCTCCCATCAATAACCCTAGCCTTGAAGGATTCTACATCATCAAAAATGCCAAAACCAGGCTTGAGGTCACCTGCAAGGGCATTGTCTCGTGCGCCGATATTGTCGCCTTCGCGTCCAGAGACAGTGCCAGACTGGTACATCCCCAGACCAAAGAATTTTTGGATAGAACTTATCTAATCTCTCAGCTAATAGCGTTCATCTGACGTCGTCTTCCTCTTTTTGTAAACGCAGAGCAAGGGACTCTTCTACGATGTGCCCTCTAGAAGAAGGGATGGGAGAGTCTCCCTGAGCTCCAAAACATTCATCAACTTGCCTGCGCCTTCATCTAACCTTGACCAGCTCATTTGGGACTTCGCCAAGAAGGGTCTGAGACAAGAGGACCTAGTTACCCTCCCTGAATCGTATCACTATGACTCTCAAGCATATAAATCTCAATAACCAATGAACTAACGGTATTTTGTGTTGATGCTACAAGCGCTCATTCCATCTGAAAAGCCGACTGTTCCATGTTTAGCAAGAGGCTCTACAATTTCAACTCCATTGTGACGACGGACCCGAGCCTGAATAAGTTCTATGCGGCTAAGCTAAAGTGCAAGTGCCCCCGCGGTGCCAAGGTCATCAACGTACCGATGGACCCTTGCTCCCCTCTGGCCCTCGATTCTAACTACTATCTAGGGATCATGCAGAATCGGGGGCTATTCACGCCAGACCAAGCCCTCCTCTCTAGCCCTGCCATAGCGAGGCAAGTAACGGCCAACTGGAACAAAAACTTCTTCAACAAGAACTTCACGATGGCCTTGGTCAAGATGGGCGAAATTGGGGTGCTCGCGAGGAACGCCGGCGAGATTCGCTTGAACTGCAGGGTGGTCAACAAATAACTTATATTTTAGGCTCAACGTCATTGTTGTGTACTCCAGTGAATGATCACAAGCTATCAAATAATCACATATCTTTATTATTGTCTCCGCTTAATCTCACGAATGTCTTTTCGATCGCCGAACAAATGACGAACTCTATCTTATCCAGTATTTGCTCGACAAAAGCACGATATTGATCGAAAAATAGACATTCAATGGATTTAAACAGACATAAAACAACCATTGAATCGATGACACAACTAATATCTCATCCATCTTATGAGGTGGAGACTTGCAAGGATGAGTCACCTTGCCATGCAGAAAGAAAAGACAAAGACAAGAGACCAAGACAAGAGACTGTTACATCAAATCCTTGGGAGGCATGAAATCATCATTTTTGGGCATCTTGAAGGGGAGAGAATCACGAAAAAGATGAAGCATCGATAGTTTTTGATGATTGGTAAACTAGTGCACAAGATAAACTAGTGAACCAAGTAGAAGTGACGCAGAATTCGAGGACCAACGATAGAAAGAAACTTTAGGAGCATATAAATTTCCCAGAGATAGAAGGCGTATATGCAGCTAGAATAGGCTCTATCCTGATTTATGTTGATAACAAATCAGCCACTGAATTGGCCAAGATCAAAGCATATATGAATCCAATATCATTATATTTTGACGTGTATAGAAGGAGAAGTGAGTGTCGAGTATATCTCAACTCCGAGATAGTGGGCGGATATTCTTGTGAATCACTTGCAAGAGTGAAATATGGAAAATTCAGGGATCTTTTCAGAGAACTGGACATCAGACTTCAAATACGAGTATAAGGGGGCGATTTTTGGATTACTCTCACTTTGATAGTTTTTATTATGTTTTTTACTGGCTCTCTCTCTCTCCTTTTTATATTCCTGATCGTCCATTTGCCGAGTTATAATTAGAGATGTTAAGCCAAGCTGATGAGGATTTCTTGGCCAGCCTGGATGAGCATACTCCAGAGGCATGTTGCACCCAAATTTTGTGCTTTTTCTTGAATTTGATTTCTCTAGCGCATATGTCTCCATCCTCTAGCATTTTTGTAGATCCCTCGAATGAGAACGAGCTCTGATATCACTTGATAGTGGGTAGAAATCAAGGCAACATGTCGCTGCTTGGCATCAAATGATGACATGTCTTGTTGATCACATCAGAAATATCTAATGAGATAGAATTAAGGTATTGGAGGGCGCACACAACACTCTGGTAAGTTTTTGGGCCAATACTTTCCAATGCCTTGATAGGAGTAGCTGACATAACATTTAGGGATTTATACAAGTTAATTTAGTAAACTCTTTCTCCAAAGAGCACCCACTATTTATCCATGGTTTCTCTTTAGATACTTATAAGATTAGCAGTGCTCATCTTATCAGTTAGATGAAATAGTGTTATTTTTATAGAAAATTTAATATCCTTCTCGAATATCTTATGAATAGGAATGCTTAGAATATATATTTCAAGATTAGTGCTCATTTCATTATGATCTCATCATAATTCATTTACTCATTGTATATGTTCATGGACTTTATTATAAACATCAAACAAGAATGATAATTAATAAGTTGCATTTCAATAGATATAAATGAGACACACAAACACTTGATTTCGCTAATAGGCCACCAGTAACATGCATTTTTACAAGTTAAATTCATTATTCTTTGATTTTTTTAGGCATAATTCACATAATAACTATTATGCATGTTATCATGTTTTGATCAAATCTTCAAATTCATCAATATCATATTATTTATAAGTTGATTTTGCCTTAAATTGTTGTTAAACATATGCATTATTAATTTTTGATCGTTCTCAAGGTCAAACAAGGGTGAATTAATTAGGTTTGTATGAGCTTCATGATCATAGACATGAATGACAAACAATAAGGATAACAGTTAAGAAAGAAACTAAGTCATTTCTCATACAAATTTTTCCCTTCTTTAACATTCAACATTTTATTCCAAGTGATATGATGAAAAAGAACACAAAACAAGGATAAAAATGGCAAAAATTTCATCCAAAAATGAGTTTCCTATAAAATAGATATTAAACTTTTTACTTTTAACAGTTTTTCTATCATTTTTTTCTATTTTTCCCCATATTTTGGATTTTTAAGGAAAGTTCATGAACCTTTTTAACGATTTTTCTATTTCTTAAGATATATTTAATTTAAAAAATAGGGAATTATTTGTGCACGTTGACGTGATAGAACATAATAGTCGTGTGAAACAGTGGCACCACGTGGCACCCAATTAGCTTATGTGAGGCACCATTAAGGGGAGTATTAGTTCTTTAGACTTTGTTTTTATTATTAATGGCCTTTTTGGCCGATATTTTAAAGAGAAGAATTTTCTTTAATTTTTTCTTTATGAGACTAATGGACCTTCTCTTCACAGGTACACTTGGCGACATCAAGGGCATCCAATCTTGTAGAATGAGTCCAGAAGATCTCCTCCATTGCAGCATGTCATGTGGCATGTTCTAAAGTAGAGAATCTTTGGCCCGCACAATCAGTGGCCCAGATCTACATTCTTTTCTTATTTATTGTGGAAAATAGAATGTTGACATGTGGTGCAATCCACGAGTTGTTAATTCGCCCACCTTTCTCTTTTATCAGTAGAAAATCCTCTACTGATACGTGGCACTATCCTATGCACTCTAATCTTGATCAATCTTAATTTGACAACTTCAATCAAATCAAGTACTTTTTAAGGAAATATCAATGGACATAAATGCTCCAAACTGGAATCATGATATCTCTTGATCCCAGTGGCTATTTTTTGTGGGCGTGATCATCATTTCATGCTCTACATCTCACAATGGCCGGTTATAACTCTAAGCCCAAAAAAAATTAACTTTTTACTGTTCGCTTTTAGCATCAGCTACTAATAATATGCAATTTATACATGTAATTATATGATTATTAATCAAAATTAAGACATAAAACATTTCATTTCGTATGCATGTTATCATATTTTGAGAGCATATCTATCATTCTACGAAAATTTAAGCTATAATCGTAAAATTTACAATTTTTAAGAATAATCATAAAAATTAAATAGAGATATTTAAGATTAAGACTATTCCTATTTTACATTTGAGATTATAATTAGGTTTTCAATGTTAAATAATAAGAGAAAATATTTTTATATATACTCATTTATTTTTCTGGTTTTATTTTCTAAAAGAAATGAGTATATTTTCTTAATAAAAATTTATTCTCATATTATTTATTAAATTTGATTTTTTTTATAATGATAGATTACTTTAATTTTTGATCAAAAAATGAATTTGGAATAATATTTTGTAAGTTATGAATTTTCTAATTTGTAGGTATTTTGTAGAATTTTTTGAATTTTTCTTAATTTATTTTGATTTATTTGAATTACTTTCTATTAAAAAGTATAAAAATATTTATTGTATTACGAGTTGACGTGGTGAATGACATGGACGAAAGTGCTTGCATGGCACTGTACGCATGCGCCACATGGCACAAGCGTGTATGTCTGTGCATGTAATTAGTGGGCTAAGTGACGAGCGGAGACCGCGAGGTCGTCGATTTCACAAGGTCTCGTGCCAAAACAAAGTCCAAACTTACCAATTTGATGAAAATATCTCGAATTGAGGGGTATAATGGTAAATAAGGGCTAAATCCACAAGGAAATAAGGAAATTTATGATGATCTCTTCGAAATTGATCAAATAGGATGATGAATTGATGATAGAAATTGGGGAAAATGATAAATTATGAAAGAGAACTTCAAATCGTTTCCACGGAATCAAAAATCATTAAATTTGACTTTGATTTCGTGGAGAAATTGAAGATCGAAGTGGGAAGAAATTTCCGAAATCGTAAATCACGATTTTAACTAAAATTGAGCAAAATTAAACTTCAATTCCTAATCTAAATTGAAATCAAACATAAATGGATGATAGATTAGCAAAAATCAACTCCACTAACCCAAGATTGCGATCAGATTAACACGATTAATCACCTAAATCGTCAAAAATATGAAGAACGCGATCGTGGAATTCAAGTTTTGATTTCTCCTTCGTCTCTCAACCAAATCTCGATCTTAAACTCTCCGTGGATGCGGAATTGTGTGTAGAATAGGTTAGGGTTGAGAGATTCAAGAAGGGAGTTGTCTAAACAGATCAATTAGATTGATTTCTATCTCGAATGCTTTAGAAATTGGAAGAACGTCTCTATTTATACAAGTTTTGGGCGTAACCGTCCGATCGAAATGAACAACGGTTACGATGAAACAGTCCATCGTGAACCGTTTCAATTATGTCGCAGCCGTCGGATCTTGATAGAGCGTCAGGATGAAGCCGCGTGGATAAGCGTTATAAAACGCATTTGATTGCCGTCGTTGGATCGTGATCCGACGCTTCAGATGCATCCCGCGCGATTAGATCACAGCCGTTATAACTCCCGATTAAAGGCACGTGCATTTGATGTGACCACGTGGACCGCGAGTACATCCAATCGACGCGCTTTGATCGTTCTTCTTTTGATCCAACGCCTCGCTTTTAGCCACGTCACCTGCACTTAAAATAACGTGCGGAACTTAGTCCCACATGGGAAAAATTAGAGAGAAGACTCGGGTTTATAAGGAGCAACAATATGTAAGGTTAGCGTAAATTCCGAATACGGAATTCTTATATGTACTATAACCCTTATAATTACGCTAAATATAAATAGCACATTACATCCGCGCCGCATAGGCGTCGCGTGGGCCCGCGTGGCGCTGCCACGTGGCCCTGTGTGCCACATCGAATCCACGTTGCCCTGCGCAAATTATAAACCCATTTTTTGCTTTTTAAAATTATTTTAACATTCAAAAATCGCAAAATAAATTCAGAAAAATCCGAAAAAATCCCTAAAAATTAGAAAATTCATAACTTTCAAAATATAACTCCAAATTAATCCAAAGTTCTTTCATTTGATCCGAAAATTTAATTATCTATCATTCTAAAGAGTCAAAATTAATAAATCTTGAGAGTTTTGATTTCCATTTCAAAAATATATTTATTTTTTAAGGATTTTAACTTAAGAAAATATAAATAAATGTTTATAAAATGATTTCTTTCACTATTTTAACTTTAAAAACATATGTAATCTCAAGTAAAGATGGTTTATAAAATTATTTATTTTTAAATCATCATATTTAACCCTAAGCTAAAGTATTTTTGAGATTATACTGACTTTTTCATGGAATGATAGAAAAATACTCATAAATATGATAACATGCATGGAAATGAAATCATTTATGCCTTAATATGCATTAATAATCATGTTTTATCGTGTTAATTTAACATGTTATCACTATGCATCCCTTTTAAGGATAAAAGCTAATCTCTTAAATCGCCACCTTATTTATAAATACATTTTTCCGTCATTTTTGGCATGTGGGACTATTTTTTTCTTTTTTTTCATGCTGATGACATGGTGTGATGAGATGCAAACTTAATCAATATCGTTGATCTTCACTTAAGTCAAGGGGGTACACAACGGCATGTGATTGGGCGACAATTCATGTTGAAAAATGTTTTAATCTCAGTTGTTAATCTGAGGAGTTATAAAAGCTGAGATTAAATCATCCATGATAGACACTTGTGGGTGCGTGGCGACATCTCATGCATTCAATGAAGATCAAACGGCAAGTGTTATGTGACGCTTCTTCACACGCAACATGACGAAATCAGAGCGCTCCATCTTCGATCAGACGGGCGGGACTTAATTGTGATGATTAGCATCTGAGTGTTTCATCTGAGTTGTTGATCAAAGATAAAGAGGCAAATTGAATAGTCATGCCCAACTGTAACCTATTCATACCCATGTTCTTTGATAGAAAGATTATTTTTTAATATTTTGAGCAATAGAACTATTTAGACTTAATCCTTGAATATTTTGTTTCCTTCTTCTTGACTCATTCCTACGTCTAAAGAGTGTTTGAAAGTGAGATTTCATTGAGAGAATCAGGAGAATTTGCCTCTTAAACATCAAATTTTTGTTTTTCAAAATACGGAATGAAAAGCCTTGATTTGGTAATGAATTGGATCATTTTGGGTGATTTCAAGTTAGATTATATGATTTCTTCTTAATTTTTGTTCCTATAACATTAGATTTCAATTTTGAATAGTAGATTAGTGAAATTTTATAAAACTTCTTTGTTTTCTTTCTCTTGGCGATCGAATTTTTTACGCCTTGATTTCTCCATGAATACTGATCCAAATCGAGTGATTTTTTATTCTGTGGATTCATCTTGGAGTCTTCTTTTAAAACTAAAATCCTTAATTTCTCACCTCAATTCTTCATCTAATTTTATTGAATGTGAAGAATACCAAAAAAATTCTCTATTTCTACATGGATTTGACCTTTATTCATTATTATACTAATTAATTCCTGATCAAAACTTTAAATTGGTGATTTTGGTTTTTTTTTACACGCATTTATGTGTTTTCCAATGATCGAACGAAAGCGTATCATTGGCTACCCTAAGGAAACAAGGTACTGATCAATCCTTCTTGGGGTAACAAATATCATTTTTCGTGAGTTTCTTCTCTTTTGTACTCATTTCTTGTATTGGATGTGAGTCTCCAAGTCTATGCGAGATGTACATACTCTCAAAGGAGTGATTAAATAGAGAGCATCACTAGAGTGAGTTTTGATCATAAATCTTTAGATTAGGGTTTATTCTCAATCATTTGCATCCACATTTTTTGCATTTTCAACCCTAAATCATCATTCCACCTTCCAATCAAGAGTTTTCAATCTTTGATAGGAGATCGGAGGAGCTTGAACAATTCATCACATCTTATGTGTACATGTCCCTTTTTATAGATCATTTTTGCTTTATTATTGTAAAAAAACACAAAAATATGATCTTCCCATTAAATCTTTTAATCATCATCCCTTTAGATTCAACTGCGAATCCCCACTATTTCAAGTTTTAAGATCAAAATTGGAGAGTGGAGTATGAATGTTGATACTTGATTTCACATTTTCAATCACCATGGCTTTATGCTTATCAATCACATAATATCCATCAGCCATAAGGTGTCACCCACATCGCGCACTAAGTGACTATGCATCACACTTGTACTGTGTCCTTGGGTGGCACATATATTCCACCCCACATGCACACTAGTGTACTTACAGTGCGCTTTGATAATTTAGTTTCATTAAAGGAAATTTTTTCCTTATGTGGTTTTGTGAAATGATCTAGTGTATCTTATGGACAGTTGATAGAATACATTTTATATATTTAAAAATATGAGTTTTTAAAGTGATCCTAATGCATGCCTCTACCTGTATCTACACGATCACCAGATGATTGGATCTCCTTTTCAATGCTCTTTACCAAGAGAGATATACAAGAAAGGGGAGACTTCCCGACAAGATTGCATAGGCACTCTTAAGTCTAGTCATTCTTCCCTTATTTATAGACATGGGTATGTGAAATTTTCATAACACCATTCAAAATATCTACCAACATTCATAGACCTTATGTTTGTGACCCTTTGAGTCTATATATTTCACAAGTTAATTTCTCCACAGGAATAGACCCAATGATACTCATTGGTGAACCTTAATAATTAATTATATCAATGTATAGATTAATAAATCAAGAATCTACTTAACACAAACAATGGTTTGAGTTACCGATATGCTGGGTGCCAAGCTACACCGCATGCTCTAGGAGATATAGAGTGTGTAACAACTCTCATATGGAACCTTGTCATCATCGGCTATTGTATACATATAACTCTTCTTTTGCACAAGACTCGTGAATGACTTAGCGTATGGTAAAACAATCAAAACTTAATCAGTCACTCATGCTAGTACTCACGTGCAATGGAAATCATAAACAACACATTCTCAAATATTTCTACTAGCTTTGCCAAGGATTTAAGTGTATCTCATTACTAGATTCAATCTTTATTAACACCACAACCAAATGATATCATCTTGACCACACAATCATATTTAAGGACTGCATGTTCTATTAAATCTATGATATTTTAGAGATCCCATGGCTAGGGATTTGTATAGGTTAATTCAATGAACTCTTTCTTCAAGGAGCACCCATTATCTATCCTTGGTCTCTTCTACACTTATGGTCACAAGATTAGCCATAGTCATTTTATGAGTTGAATTAGATAGTACTATCTTTTAGATAATCAATGTCTTTCTCGAATACTTCTTGTAGAGGAATGTTTAAAATATATGTTTTAAAAAATTATTGCTCATTATATTATGATCTCATCATCATAATTCACTTAGTCATTGCATATGCTTCTAGACTTCATGAAAAATATTACGCAAGAATAACAATGAACATATTATATTTCAATGATCAGAAATGAAGTTTGATTAGCTTTAGACCACATAATATCTATCAATATCTTCACATCACCAACTTGAAAATATTCTAACCAAGAGAATCATTTGTAAATCTCATGACTCCTTGGGCACCTTGCTAGGCATCTTTGATATACTTTTTAGAACATGGCCCAAATGGGTTAGCCCATCAGAGGGCCCTAGTCCCTCATGGTTCATATCCCTTTTGTGTCATCTTCTCCTCTATATATAAAGGCTTGTAATCTCTTATTAATCTATCCATTATCAAAGGAAATACTATTGACAAAGTGTACCAGGGGTTGAACATAAAAGAGAAAGATCTTTAGATCTAAATTTTAATTTAAGAAAATGAAATTTTTTTTATAGAGACAATTAACAAGACTGATGAAAGAAGTGAGATAAATGTAATGTGATGAGATGAGATGATAATTTTTTAGATCTGAATTAAGCATGATGTGTTTAAAGGTTTATGATAAGATAATAATCTATAAGGAATGAAATAAAAGATACTTATCTATCTTTTATTTAAGCATGATCAATAACTCTCTTTGGCGATTTTTCTCATTTTACTATTCTTTCAAGAGCCCATAAATTTCTCCTAGACTTTGCGTCTTCATCCAATGCAAAGAATGCAAATAAAAAGAAATAAACTTACTATAAATGATGTTTTGTAGATAAAATGACAACCTAGGGATCCCTCTTTTCTCCAACTAGCCAATTCTAGGGGCATCCATGAACGCTTAAAAACCCTAGTTTTCTCTCCCTTTTATGATCAAAGGATATGTATGGATACAAGGTAAAAAGACAAATGTACTCATAAATATCGAGCTAAAAATATTTCTTGATTTCAAATATCAAGCCTTGAAAATAGAGCATTTCTAGATGTTGATCTCTTTCCCTCTCCTAGTTAACGTCAAATCTGCATAAAATTATTGTGCATGTATCACATAAGAAAGCACAAAATCTAGTGCCACTATTTCATTGAAACTCAAAACCAAGTTAAATGTCATGTCTAAAGCCTTACAAACCATGTAATGATGGCACTATCTACTCGTCACAATTGAAAGTTGCAACAACCAATCTATTAATTGCACATGTGAAATTCCCTAACTATATGGTGAAATAACTAAAAGGGGGATGAATTAGTTTCTTTCATGTAACTATGTTTTCTAATTCTTTTATGATTTTAATTATTTTCTCAAATCCTAATGGCGCTTGTATGCTAGATTTTTTTGTACTTGACAACATATCCAGACCCTAGTGCTAGTCCCAAAAGGAGACAATCCCCTCAAGTTTCTCCTCACCTTATTGTCCTCTAGTAGAAATTACTGACTAGCCAAGTCCAAACAATAACTTATAATCTGACTTCACTTCGCCATTGTCCTTTGCTAAGACATTGCGCATCCCATCTTCCCCTAGCCAACTCCTAGAGTGTTGCATGCTACTTCCTACTCTCCTTTAGGATGGCCTGACCCCTTTGAAATCTTCAAAACTCGTCACCAATCCACACGCACTCCAAGTAAGTTTTTCATCCTTGATCTTGCATGATCTTGCAATTTAAGGAATCAATAAACCTCGAGTTGATTTTTCAATCAACTCCCAAGACTCGTCCTTAGTTTAGCACCAATTCACTAAGAATCTCCCCTTTCTTCTCAAGGGTAAGGAAAACTCGCATAGAGTCAACCTAGAATGTAATGAGTATTTCAAGCTATTCCTAGTTCCGACAAAAATTCTAACAAATATCATGCGTAAGTAGAATTAAATTGAAGCAAAAAAAAGATTTAACCTTGAGCATTACAGATTTGACCATTTAGGGTTAACATCTCTTTAAAACGTAGTTATTTTGTAATTTTGATTAGAAACATCAATATTTTTAAGTTTCAAAAGAATTTTCAAAGATGTGAATCGAATGTTGAATTCATTCGAATTTGAATTCATTTTCAGATTTGTTAATTGGAATTCAGATTTGAATTTGTTCATTGGGAGAGTAATCGAATGCATTAGCTGGTTTCCCAAACCTAGTGGGGTATCACTGGAGAGAGCGTTGTTCATGAGAGAATCCTTGAGAGAGTGAGAGAAATCCTCTTTTTTTAATGCCCTAATATGCGATGACCAATTTTTTTATTGCGTTCTGCTGTAACTAGCCATATACTTTTAAAAATAGCCATTAGACAACCAAGGAAAAATAAACATAAATAGTTATATAAATAATGCAATATAATGATAACAAACATAAACTAAATACAATTATGTATGTAAGTGTAACTAGTAAACTAAGCAATATGAAGATATTACATATTATTTAGATTTCTAGTTAATGAAGCAAATAAATCACGTATGGATAGAGTATTCAAGTTCAGGATATAAAAGATTAGATTGATAAAACTTCGTTACTTTTTTTACCTCAGGATGGTTGAATTTCCTCTTCCACAAATACATCCTATGCTTGAGTCTTCATGCCCTCTTTGCCTAGAACCATGCAAATATGCATTTCTCGCATGATTAATCTAAATAAACCCTAAAAGCAAATCATTAATTCATCAATCTAATAAGCCTTAATTTATTCATACTTCCAATTATAACGTGGAATTTTTATCGACAATTTTAATATTTGAAATTTTAATATGCAATCCCAAATAATAATTCACTGAGTCTAACGCAACTTATATTTAATATTGCAACATATTTATTTTAACCAAAGAAGTTTTATTTAATGGTTAAATTTCATAATTTTTTCATCGCTGCGAATTACGATTCTTGATCACGAAGTGCCAAGCCTACCCAGCAATCAAAATGGGCTAATTGCACTGGTGTTCGTTCCACCTGTAAAGGACTAGTAAACGAGCGCCACTAGCCCAATTTCAAGCACTACGATGGCTCTTTGCTAAGGTTCTCCAGTTCCGGTGTCGGTACCGGTTTTTTGTGAAAACCTAAACCTATACCTAACTTCGGTTCGGTGTCGGTGACGGTATTGCCCGGTGTTGGTTCGGTGAAACCTATACTTTCGGTGATTTGTCATTTGAAATGAAAATAAATTGTATAAAGTTTTTTTGACTCCATAATATATAAATATAAAAATATATGTTTCACAAACAAATGATAATAGATTAACACTTCTCAACAACAAATATAAAATATAACAAGAATTAAAAATAAAAATCATAAATTTATAAATTTCAACTTTTGAAAATATTTTAAAAAATAATAGAAACAATTTAGTTTTAAATAATCATCTCTCAAAAGTCTAAGTGTCAAAATTATCTATCTCTCTCTATCTTTCTATCTTGACCCTCTCTCTATCTTTCTCTCTCCACCCTCTCTCTATCTTTCTCTCTCCCTCCCTCCCTCCCTCCCTCTCTCACTCTCTTTTCCTCCCTCCCTCACTCTCTCTTCCTCCCTCCCTCCCTCTCTCTCGCTCACCCTCCCTCCCTCTCTCTCCCGCCCTCCCTCCCTCCCTCCCTCCTGCCCGCCCTCCCTCACTCTCGTCTCCCTCCCTCTCTCCCTCTCCCTCTCCCTCTCTCTCTCTCTCCCTCCCTCTCTCTCTCTCTCTCCCTCCCTCCCTCCCTCCCTCTCTCTCCCTCCCTCCCTCTCTCCCGCCCGCCCTCCCTCTCTCTCCCTCACCCTCCGTCACTCTCGTCTCCCTCCCTCCCTCCCTCACCCTCCATCACTCTCATCTCCCTCTCTCTCTCACGCGCTCCCGCGCTCCCTCCCTCCCTCTCTCTCTCCCGCGCTCCCTCCCTCCCTCTCTCTCTCTCTCTCCCCGCCCTCCCTCCCTCCCCTCTCTCTCCCCGCCCTCCCTCGCTCTCTCTCTCCTGCCCTCCCTCCCTCTCTCTCTCCCACCTCCCTCCCTCTGTCTCTCTCCCGCCTCCCTCCCTCTGTCTCTCGCCTCCCTCCCTCTGTCTCTCTCCCGCCCTCCCTCCCTCTCTCTCTCCCGCCTCCCTCCCTCTGTCTCTCTCCCGCCTCCCTCCCTCTGTCTCTAGCCTCCCTCCCTCTTTCTCTCTCCTGCCCTCCCTACCTCCCTCTCTCTCTCTCCTGCCCTCCCTCCCCTCTCTCTCTCCCTCTCCCTCCCTCTATCCCAGCTGCGTTACTTTCCTGCACTAAATTCTGTTACTCCCCCTCCCCTTTCCCCCCTCTCTCTCCCTCGCGCAGGGAAGAAATTCTATCTCGCGCGTGAAACCTTCCGAAGCCGAAAGCTTCCGATGACACTAGAAGCAAAAACCGAAAAAACCGAAACCTTCGGTTTGACTTTTTTTGCCACTGCCGGTGTCGGTTCGGTTCGGTTTTCGATTGTCCGGTACGGTTTTGGAGAACCTTACTCTTTGCTATGAAATCTTTTAATCCAAAGACAAGTGACATGACGACAAAGCTGTCGTGTCTGGCAAGGCTTTTGAGCCAAGGCGACAAAATGGAGATGAAAAGCGAAAATGTGAGTATTTATGCCGATTCCCCTACCAGAGAGCGAAGCTCATCAATTCTCAATTGAGTCGCTCAACTTAGAGAGCATTTCATCCCGTAATTTACTACCTCCGGAAAGACCCCCGGAATTATTGAGTTCCGCCGGTCGTCCGCCTCGATACGACAAATCCGGCTCTCTTCGGCCACTCGATGCACGGAATTTCCGTTCGATTAAAAATTAGAAAATTTCTCAAGCCGCTGTCTTGCGCGGAAGCAAATCGATGGTCATGCCAGTTAGGGTTCCACAAAGACCGACTCGATCTTCGGTCGACCGGACCGGACCGAGACCGCCGGTCCATGAAAATGGCCCTTTCACGGTCTCGGTCACCATTCGGTCCGGTCCAATTTTTTTATTCGGTCCTGGACCGAATAAAAAAATCAAATCAGTAATTCCGATTTCCAAAGATCGATATGACTGTATAGACACCGAAAGTATATGCCATTTTTTTAAAATAATAAAAAAATTGAAGTCAGCAAGCGTCTGACTATTCACAGGGTTGCAACGTGTTGGCATAAGGGCACATGTAAGGAAACCCCTCTCCGATTCGTCCGATTCGCTTCAGTCTTCCACCGTCGGCGGTGGTGAAGAGGAAAATGTCGTCTATGAGGCTTGGTATTCACCGCGTCGGGAGATATCGGCGGATCTCCAGCGAGGAAGAAATTATAGAGAGGACAACGAATTCTACCGTCGCGTGAAGAACTAGAGAGAGAAAGAGTCTGTTAAAGTGAAAGAAATATAGTGAAAGAGATAGCAAGGAAGACGGGGAGAAGATGATGAATTCCATCATTGCGAGTAACTGTCTCGTCTATTCTGTTGTGTCTTTACACTGATTGCCATCGCGGAAGCCACTCAACGTGAAGAATCGAGAGAGAGAGAGAGAGAGAGAGAGAGAGAGAGAGAGAGGAGGGTAGGAGCAGATGAAGAAGAAAACCCACCAAGGAAAGGATTCAGCATCGGTTGTGAAAAAAGAAATTTACCGTTCCTTTACTAAAAATTCACCGTTCCTCGCAACGATTCTGCAGGTTAGCTCCGAGGTCAGCGGACTACATCCGAGGTCAAATGGAGCCAAAACTTCACCTGCAGCGCGCGTCGGAAAACTTGGAGAGTAGAGAACTAACACGCTGTTTGTTTTCTATTCTTTTATTTCTCCTCTCTCTGCGTTTAATCAAAAGCGCGGAACCAGAAAAAAAAATTCACCGTTCCTTTACTAAAAATTCATCGTTCCTCGCAACGATTCTGCAAGATAGAATCGCTTGCCGCCCAAATAGGACGATGGCAGCGTCGCCGCTTGCTTGGTGGCGCCAATGTGGAGTTCCACTTCAGCCGGAAGCCAGGAAAGGATCTCGAGGAAGGTATCGTCGGGGAGGATGGCCATGGAGAAGGGATGCGAAGGCAGGCAGGAGAGAAATATCTGGTTGGGGAGAGAGTGAAGCGAGGAAGGGACGTTTTTATAGGCGCGGCTACGTGTGTTTTTGTAATAACGGTAGCCATTGGAGCTCAGGGCGGGCTTCAGACCGGGAAATTCGGAATTGCGGGAATACCCGGCTAAGAAGCAACTGTTCACTGCTTTTGCGGTAGAGAGAGTCATATGAGAGAGATTGAGAGAAGAGAATACCGATTACCAAATTACCGATATGAGAGAGAATAGACTATTCCCTTCTCTTCTTGATTTAGGTATTCTCTTCTCTCTCATATCGGTCTTCCCTTCTCTTCTTGATTTAGGTCGAAGAGAAGAAGAGAATTCTCTTATCGATCATTGCGTGGAGGAAGGAGCGGGCGTGAAAGAACGAGCGGGCACGGTCTCGTGGACGATCAGTCGGTGAGTTCTCCTGTCCTCCACTTTTTTCCTCCTTTTTCCAACATCTCTCTCTCTCTCTGTCGAGAATGTTCTCTCGCAGAAACTTCTTCGGTTCTTCTGTGTGGTGATTGGTGAGAGTTTGAGAGACGATACCAGTTCGGTGGTCCTCCAGTTCTACGGCAACTGGGCGGGTCTCTACTCTCTCCTTTGGCGGCGGAAGAAAACTCCCGCGCATTCTCCTTACCTCCCCACCGAGCCGCTTCATAGAAGACTCGAAAGAAATCCGCGTAACACGGGCCGTGCGCGCTGTGGCCGGCTTTCTTTCGAGTCGTGTTCTTGTAGAAGGATCGTAGAAAAATTGTGATGATGATTATGATGATAATGGAAGAATTACATGTCAAGATCACACAGCCTGTAGGCAGAGGAGACGAGACGGGCAGTGCAATCATCATCCATCCGGTATTCGGTGAAGCTCAGTCTCTCTCTCCTCCCCAACGATCTCCTCGCTCCCTTTCTCCATTTCCAGCATACTGCACTTGAATATTATGCTCCCTCCTTCCCCTCCCTTCTTTCAAAAAAGAACTATTTTTCTGTCTCCTCCCCCTCCCTTCTTTCAATCATATGTTCTCTCTGTGATGAAAAAGGAGAGCTCTCTGTCTCCAACTAGTCTTGAATATTACGCTCTCTCCTCCATATGGATATACTTAGAAGAAGTATAAGAACTACTTCGTCCCTCCCCCCTCCTCGCAGTATAAGAAGTATAAGCTCATTTTAAAAGCCTCTTGCAGAAGCTTCTATCTCTCTTGATGAAGTAGAAGAACTAATTTCTCCCTCCACCCTCATCCTTTGTCTTTTGTTTTCTCTATGTGACGAAGAAGAACCCTCTCTCTCCCCCTCCCCAGCCATGCCTTTTTTTAGAATCAGCAGAAGCATTGCGTTCCCTCTATCTAGATGAAGTCGAACTAGGAAGTCGGTGGGCAGTGGGCTCATCCCTGCTTTATTCAAACTATGTTTTAGAAATTTACAAACTTTTGATTTAAAATCGTAGTTGATAATGATTGTTCATCCCTGCTTAACATGTACTAATTAAATGTCGTGTACTCGTGTTCAATTTGAATTATTATTTTAATGCAAATAATCTGATTTAAAACTCTAATCTTTTGTACCTAAGTTTTAACCTATGTTTTAGATTTCTTTTATTAAAGAATCATATTTTACTTGGTATAAGCAGTCACCTTCGATGGAATCCACTGGAGACGAGGTATATTTTATTTTGAATTTATGTCTAAAAATAGATGATACTAGCCTAAAAATTATTGCCTTGTTTTCTTTCAGATTGAATCAAGAGAGACATCAATATTTGTTTCCACAAAAGCCACTAACATGAGCTCATCACAAAGAAAAAAAGCCTCGCCAGTCTTGGTGCATTTTATGAAGATCACAGACGATGAGTATATTTGCAAAATTTGCAAGGTAGCCACCCCATCAAAAGAGGTGAAAGTGAAGAGGGATAAAAGCAGTAGCACGATCAAGTTATGGAACCACTTGGAAAAGTTTCATATTGAAATTTACAAGAAATTAAGGCCATCTGTTGTACCTAATACTTTAATGGACTATTTTTCAAAGACTTCTAAATTTTTAAGTAGGACCCCAGAGCAGACAAAGAAAGAGTGTATAGATTTAATTGTCAAGACCGATGCACCCTTTACACTACTTGATCATCCTCAATTTAAAAGGTTTTGCAACTATTTAGCACAGTGTGAAGCAGGTATTCCAAGTAGTATGTCCGTGTTAATGGGCATGTATCACTTCTCCCTCTCTCTCTCTCTCTAGTGGGCTCGGCCCACTAGTCTCCTCTCTCCTATATTAAGCCCCCATTGCATGGGGGCGTCTAATCAATGAAATCACTCTCTCTTTCTTCTTGCTCTAACATGGTATCAGAGCATAGAGAGAAAAATTAAGGTTTGCGCCGCCCTGCCCCTGACGTGACGCGCCGTCTTGACGCGCCTTGCCCTGACGCGCCGCCCTGACGTGACGTGCCGCCCTGACACGCCTTGCCCTGACGCGCCGCCTTGCCCCGACGCGCCGCCTTGCTCCCGACTCGACGCGCCGCCTTGCTCCCGACTGACGCGCCGCCTTGCTCCCCGACGTGACGCGCTGCCTTGCCCCCGACGCGCGCTTCGACGTGACGCGCCGCCTCGACGCGCTTGCCTCGACGCGACGCGCCGCTTGCCTGACGCGCTGCTCGACGCGACGCGCGACGCGCCGCTCCGACGTGACGCGCTCGCCCTGACAAGCGCTGCCTCGACGCGCCGCTTGCTCCCGACGCGGACGCGCCGCTTCGACGACGTGACGCGCCCGCCTCGACGCGCGCCCGATGCGCGCGCTTGCCCTCGACGCTGACGCGCCGCTTGCTCCCCGACGTGACGCGCCAGCCTTGCTCCCTGACGCGCCGCCTCGCTCCGTGTGACGCGCGCCCGCCTCGACGCGCCGCTCCCCGCTTCGCTCCTCGCACGCCTACCGCTCGCACTGCTGCGCACACACTCGCACGCCACCCCGCCGTCGTGCCCTATTTGCTCCGGGCCGCTGCCGCCCGTATTTGACCGCCACTCGCACATGGCCGAGTCAAGCATATCATCTCCTACGACCCCGCCTCAGCCTCCTCACCGACGGGGCCGCTCGCAGTCCCGGAAACATTCGATTGTGAGTGCACTCGCCAAGCCTCGCGTACACGTTCGATGGGTCCACTATAGGGCCCCGGCAAGGCGCCTTCCTCGGAGTTCCCCGAATGCTCACGGCCTTCGGCACCATATAACCGAACCTCCTCTTAAGGAATCGGATCCGGTTACTTCGAGTGGAGCAGACTAGAGTCGGCAGCTTTGTTCCTCGGCTTATCTCCGGCGTCGCGCCTCGATCATGGAGCCGCCAGCATGACACGCCCCGCTCGCGCCCGTGGCTCAAGTTGGAGACTATGTACGCCAACAAGAGCAACGTGAGTCTGACAGCTCGCCTATATGAGGAGTTGTTCGCCCGTCGCCGTGGAACCCTGACACCGCAGTAACTACTATGGATCGGTCGACGCTATCTTCACCAACCTCGAGGTCTATCAGCCCGCTTGTTTTGGATCTTAACACGCTTCGACGGTATCGTGATGAGCTCCGAGCTGGAGCCTTCCTCGCCGGATTACGTCCCGTAGCCGGCGATATGATCGTGGGTCGCTACTTTGGGGGATCGCGGGTGCTACCCACTCGAAGAGATCTTTGCAGCTGCACTTAGAGTGCAGGACAGCCTGCCCTCATCCCAGACCATGCAGCCTACCGAGACATCCGCTCTCATAGTATCAGCCGGGACTCACCGGGCATCTGGGAAGGGCGCATCCTCCGGGAAGAACCGTATCTCCCATCCACCCTGCAAGTACTGTGGGAAGACATCACACGCAGCAGAGAAGTACTGGAAGGAGTTCGGGAAGCCCGCCTGGGCCATGGCTGCTGCAGGAGGCAAGGCGTCCTCCACTCCTGCCGAAGGCTCTTCCTCTACTACTCCTTCAGCCGGAGGGATGGTTAGCCTCTCACTCTCTCCTTCGGAGCTGGCCTACATTCAGGCATCACGCGCCTCCTCACTTTGCCCGCCTGCGGCACCATCAGCCAGTCTTGCGGCATTGACCAGCAGCTTGGCGTCCCTATGCGGGAGGACGCGGCTCTTCTCCGTGTACGCCGTCTATCTCAACTCCTCGTATTACTTCTTGGGTTATTGACTCGGGGGCCTCTTCCCCACATGACCGGTTTTTCCCACTATTCTCGACCTCTTACCGCCTCGACACCTCCATTCCCCGACGTCCGTATAGCCGACTGGGTCGTTCCTCGTCTCTCCTCGGCACTGCCCGGCCTCGTGCCACATCTTCCCTTCCTTTACGTAACGTCTTGTATATTCCTGCTTTTCCCGCAAATCTGTTGTCCATCAGTGCGATCACTAAAGCCCTTCACTGCGGTGTGTTCTTCTTTCCTCATCACTGCATCTTCCAGGATCTCGATACGGGCCGGAGGATTGGACTGGGCCGTGAGAACGGACGTGGGATCTACGAGCTGGTGGCTGATTCTCCTTCTACGGGACTCAAAGCCCTTTTTGCACTTTCTGCTTCTTCTAGTTCTCTTCATGACTCCTTTTTATGGCACTCCCGATTGGGGCATCCTAGTCTTGTCAAACTTAAGGAAACTCTTCCCTGGTTAAAGTTATCTGAGTTTCATTGTGAGTCCTGTGAACTAGGGAAGCATCATCGATCATCATACCCCTCGCGCACCGATCCACCTACTCATAGTCCGTTTGACTTGGTCCACCGCGACGTCCCGGGGGTCCCGACGTGCATTCATCTCCTACAGGAGGAAAGTATTACATGGTGTTTGTTGATGATTACACTCGGGCGAGTTGGACGTATATTCTGAAAAAGTCTGAAGGAAGTACTTTTATCTGGGTTCGCATTTTTCTCCTTGAGATCGCACTCCAGACATGACTAAGGTAAAAGTCCTGCGCACTGACAATGCACTTGAGTTCACTCGAAGGCGATTGAGGACCTCCCGTCCGGCTCATGGGATAGTCCATCGACTACTTGTCCATATACCTCGCAGCAGTAATGGAGTGGCCGAGAGGAAGCATCGACACCTCTCGACATGGTCCGCACACCGCTGCTTGCTATGCGAGTACCTCGCATCTCCGGTGTGACGCTGTCTCCGATCGCTACATATTTGGTGAACCGTCTCCCATCTCGTCGCTCTTGGAGGTGCGGTTCCCCTTCAGCGATTGACTCCTATGGCTGATATCTTCTCCCTCCCTCCCCCGCGTGTTCGGCTGCACCGCATTTGTTCGGGATCACACTCCCGGCCTGTCCAAGCTAGCTCCTCGTGCACGCAAGGGTGTGTTCGTAGGTTACTCTCTGACTCGTAAGGGCTACCGTATATACTTCCCCGATCAGCACCCGCATGTTACTCGGCAAACGTGACCTTTCATGAGGATGTTCCCTATTTTTTTCATCTACCCCGTCTGCCGATGATATCTCCTCATCATCCCTACCCCCTTCCGTATCCGCCACCACCGTTTCCGACCTTCCCGTGCTGATGTCACCCTCTTCCTTGCCTCGATGTGTCACCCTCTTCCGCATCCGTCCCTAGCTCGTCTCGCGGTGGACCCTCCCTCCTCTCCACCCCCTGTTCGCCTACATCGTCACCCCCTACCCTCTCCACCACCTCCCGCCTCGACCTTGACCTTCCCATTGCCCTCTTCGCAAGGGCACTCGCCAAAGGCACGCAACATCCTATCGCCCATTATGTTTCTCCCCGCCCCGCCTTTCTCCTTCCTATCAGTCCTTTGCCCTTGCCGTTCTCACCGAGTCAATTCCCAAGTCGTATATTGAGGCGTTGCAGTGTACCGGCGTGGAAAGCGGCGATGGATGTGGAGTATGCGGCCTTCCTCCGGCGGGAGACTCGGACGTTGGTCCCTCGACCGACCGATGCCAACGCTCGCCTCTTGCAAGTGGGTGTACTCCCTCAAGTACAATCCTCGATGGCTCCGTTGCTCGTTACAAGGCACGTCCCGGTGGCCCGTGGCTTTTTCTCAAGCCTATGGTCTTGACTATCATGAGACCTTCTCTCCCGTGGCGCGCCTCGGCTCCATTCGTGTTCTCTTCTCCATCGCCTTGGAGCAAGGCTGGCCGCTTCATCAACTGGACGTCTCCAATGCCTTCCTTTACTGGAGACCTCGAGGAGCAGGTATTTATAGAGCAACCGCCCCGGGTACGTCGCTCGGGGGAGTCTTCCGAGGTGTGCTCCTCAAGAAGGCTATCTATGGCTGAAGCAAAGCCCGCGTGCGTGGTTCCACAAGTTCTCCCAGCTTCTCTTCTCATATGGCTTCGTTTCTACCGCCTCTCGATCCGACTGCCCCGCGAAACGCACCCCACTTGGCTGTGTCATCCTGGCTGTGTATGTCGATGACATCATCATCACCGGTAGTGATGACGCCGAGGTTACTCGCGACCAAGGTGTATCTCGGCTCAGCACTTCGTGACCCGAGACTCGTCTCCACCAAGGTACTTCCTTGGACTTGAGATTGCTTATCGTCATGGGCAGATGTCTATTTGTCGGCGGAAGTACGCGCTTGATCTCCCCGGGAGGAGACAGGGGATGTTGGGGTGCAAGCCGCCGCCTCACCCATGGAGCGGAATGTGGACTAGTGGGACCATGCCACTGCACTGTGGAGGATGCGAGCCTCTACCGACGACTCGTGGGGAAATTGATTTTTCCTCACCGTGACACGCCTGAGATATCTCTTATGCGGTTAGTATCTTGAGTCAGCTCATGCAGGCTCCTCGTACTCATCCATCCGGGAGGGGGTCTACCGTGTTCAGCGTACATAAAGAGAGCTCCGGGAGGGGCCTCTCGTATCGACGCCATGGCCATCTGCGCGTTGAGGCCTACTCGACTCCGGATTTGCCTGGCGACAAGGAGGACCGGAAGTCACATGGTGGATATGCCACCTACGTTGGAGGTAATCTTGTTACATGGCGCTCTCGAAGCAGTCCATTGTATCTCGGTCCCAGACGCTGAGCCGAGTATCGAGCCATGGCGGATACCACAGCAGAGATGTTGTGGCTGCGCTCTCTTCTCACTGAGTTGGGCTTCCCCCCTGGAGAGCCTATGCAGATGCATTGTGACAACCTGGCTGCGACCTTTATTGCCAGTAATGCTACGTTCCATATGCGGACGAAGCACATTGAGATTGACTGCCACTTTATTCGACAGTATGTGGTGAGCGGTACCATCTGTACTCCACACGTCGCTTCGGCACATCAGCTAGCAGACATCTTCACTAAGGCACTACCAGGCCCGACCTATGATACTATGGGGTCCAAGCTGGGCATGTTCGACCTCCACGCTCCAGCTTGAGGGGGAGTGTTAATGGGCATGTATCACTTCTCCCTCTCTCTCTCTCTCTAGTGGGCTCGGCCCACTAGTCTCCTCTCTCCTATATTAAGCCCCCATTGCATGGGGGCGTCTAATCAATGAAATCACTCTCTCTTTCTTCTTGCTCTAACAGTCCGGAAGACGAGGGTTAGAGAAAGTGTTCGAAGATGAACGAGACAAAGTACAGGAGTTGCTTCGACCAATTGAAAGAGTTTCCCTTACAACAGACACTTGGACAACAAGAAATAATGTGGCAATACTTGGGATTACCATACATTGGATTGATGATATGTGGAGACTTCAAGAAAAAGTGCTCAGTGTTGAGGAATTGGGTGCATCACATCAAGGTGCAATTTTTTGGCGAGAGGTAGTATATCGTGTGTTAGAAGAGTTTGATCTCACTCAAAAGGTTAGTAATTATTGTTTAACAATTGTTCTTTATCAATCCTCGATGCATAATGTTTTTACAATTTTCTAACAGGTTTTTGCAATCACGACTGATAACGCGAGTAATAACAAGACAATGGTGGCAAGCTTGGAGAAAATGATGAATGAGAATGGTTCGATGTTTAGCAAGCAACACCATGTGCCATGTATGGCCCATGTTCTCAACCTAGTCGTTCAAAGAGGCTTGAAGGAGTTAGGTAATCCATCATTGACTTCAGAAAATTCAGAAGGTGAGGATGATGAAGAGTGTGATGAAGATGTATTAGAAGTTTCCTCTAAAAAAGCATTTGGAAAAATTCTTCGTCGGCTCCGAAAACTTGTTCTTATGGCGAATAGTACACCTCAAAGAATTCGTCAATACAAGGAATTGTGTGAGAAGCATAAAATGTCAAACAAAAACTTGCTTATTACAGATGTTCGCACGAGGTGGAATTTGACATATGACATGATTATAGCAGCCTGGGAGAAAAGGAAGGTGTTGAATGCAATGGCAACCACTTTTCAGAAAGATGGTTAAGAACTTTTTTTTGTTACATCTCAAGAGTGGGAGCTTCTTAAGATGTTTGCAGATGAACTTTTAGCTTTTCGGGAGGCCACCGAGATAGTTTGTAAGTCAAAGTCCATAACATCACCTAATGTTACTTCTATTTTTGACCTTTTATTAAATCAGTTAAACACACTAATTGTTGTGTTGGAGAACCCTTCTGAAGATGTAATGGGAAGATCAATGAGCATAGAACAATCAATGGCGCTAAAAGGAGCATACAATGTGATGAAGGCAAGGTTACTTAAGTATGAGTCACAAGTAAAAAGAAAACCAATCTTCCCTATTGCTACAATGCTTGATCCGTCTTTAAAACTTGAATATATTCCCATGGATGAGCAAGAATATATCATGCAATACTTGAAGAATTTGCTTCAATTGATGCCAGCCCCACCAACATCAAGCACTTGCACACTGGGGTGAGACATTACTTAGTAGTTCTACAGCTTGTTCAAAAAAAATGATGGTTGAATTGATAAAGCGTAAAAGGAAAAGGAACATTAACATCTTATTAGAAAGGCCAATATCTGATGAAATATTTGATTATCTCGCATGACTCTCGAGTTGAGGGTTCTCATCTTGATGCTCTACAATGGTGGTATAAAAATTGGGTCCGAAAAAAATATCCACGACTTGTGATACTAGCAAAGGGGTTTTTTTATCGCTTTGTGCATCAAGTTCTCCATCCGAGTGTCTTTTTTCTCATCGGGACGAGGGATTGTTACATACAAAAGGGAAAGATTATCTCCAAAAACTATATCAATTTTGATAACCTTAAAATCTTGGAGTTATACGGATGAAATAGATAACGATGTGGAAGAACTTGGTGAAAATGATGAGTAAAAATTTTTTCCTCAAAGAACACTATCAAGGTATCGATCTCCTATGATCTTCTCAAGGTATGATTTTTTAATGAAGTGACTGATTTTGCTTGATTTAAACTCCTTTAGTGACCTTGATTAATTACAAAGAGTAAATTTTCTTATTGCTAGTTTAATTTCTTTTTGTTGGGTTTGTTTCTCTAGTTATAATTACATAATACTAGAAGTTTACGATAATTGTAAACTATTTAAGTTTCTAAACTATTAAATAATTTTACTTTTTTTCATGAGCAGATCCTTAAAGGCTCAATTTGCAAGGGATACGTCTTTTAGGATATGGCATTTGAACTCTTGGAGCAGGCCACCAATTCTTACATTCATCGAGAGTTCATTTAGCCAGTTACTTAAACTTCTAGGTGGGAAGTTTTTTGATATTTGAAACTAGTTTTTGATATTTGAAAATTTGTTGTATTTGAAAATTTTTTACATTTGAAAATTTAAGACCGAAATTAATACCGGACCGAACCGTGACCGAGGTAGACCGAGACTGAGACCGAATTAAGGTTTAGACCGATTATTGTGCCAAAAACCGGACTGGACCGGGACCGTTGAACCCTAATGCCAGTGGCAGAGAAATAAGTGCAGCCGACAGCTTAGCAGCCCGGTAACTTGTAAGACTTTGTTTATCCCTCGAGTAGGAAGAGGTATCCTATTTCTCTCTTTATGACCGCGCGGTAACTTGTTATGACTCTGGGAGCAACCAATCAGAAATCGGACACCCGCAACGTAAACATTCCTCGATTCACCCGCCAACTCAGGCAACGACAATAATTTATAAGAGTCCCACCTCCATCCACTGGTTACCCGGCGACAGACGCCATCCGCGTCTTTCCAGCTGTCTCCCCGCACCATCCCACTAACTTCCCTTCCCTTCCCTTCAATCTCCGCGAAGAAGAAACAGAGGCGACTAAACATTCGATCTTTTTCGCACTCTCTAGCCATGGGTCAAGCCCGAAGGCTGATTATTCTCTTCATAGTTTTCGCCCGGCTAAAGGGAGGGGCGGCGGAGGAGCCCACCCCCGCCGCCGCATTCCGGGAGGCGCCTGCATTCCGCAACGGCCGAGGCTGCGCCGCCGCCGGCGATTCGGCGGTGCAGATCCACATTGCCATGACTCTCGACACGACCTACCTCCGAGGCTCCCTCGCGGGCATCCTCTCAGTCTTGCAACACGCCTCTTGTCCGGAAAACATCTTCTTCCACTTCCTCGCCTCCTCCCCCCGCCGGCTTCGCTCCGCCGTCCTAACCTCCTTCCCCAACCTCTCGTTCCGTATGTACCGGTTTGACCCGGCCGTTGTCCGCGGCAAGATCTCCTCTTCCGTCCGCCGCGCCCTGGACCAACCTCTCAACTACGCGCGCATCTACCTCGCCGACCTGCTCCCCGAGTCCGTCGTCCGAGTAGTCTATCTCGACTCGGACGTCATCGTGGTCGACGACATCGCCAAGCTATGGAACATCGGGCTTAATGGGCTCGTACTCGGAGCACCCGAGTACTGCCATGCCAATTTCACGGCTTACTTCACGGACCGGTTCTGGGCGGAGGACCGGTTCAAGGAAGTATTTCAAGGGCGGCGCCGCCCCCCTTGTTACTTCAACTCCGGGGTTATGGTGATGGATCTGGAGAGGTGGCGGCAGGGAGGGTATACGTCGCGAGTAGAAAGGTGGATGAATGTGCAGAAGAGAGAGATGAGGATATACGAGCTGGGGTCGTTGCCGCCTTTTCTGTTAGTATTCGCCGGGGAGGTGGAGGCGGTGGAGCATCGGTGGAACCAGCACGGGTTAGGCGGGGATAACGTGGAGGGTCTTTGCAGGGATTTACACCCTGGCCCGGTCAGTCTTTTGCACTGGAGCGGAAAAGGGAAACCCTGGCTAAGGCTCGATCAAGGTCGCCCTTGCCCCGTTGACTCCCTTTGGGCTCCATATGACCTCCTCCGTCGACGCGGCGCCCTCGACCTTCTCACTGCCAGCTGACCACTTTGTTATTTTAAATCTCAAACACGTGTAAAAAGGATTTGTTGGACAGAGAAGAAAGCGGGAAGGGTAATTATGCGCCTGCCTCCTTGCTTGAATACTACTGCAAAGAGATTATTTTCAAGGTTAGAGTGGCAGCAATGGGGAGAGAGGGAGAGAGAAGAGAGAACCAGCTCTCGGGGAGTGTGGCCGTCGTTGTCTCTGGCTTCAGGGTCGGCACCATGCTTGATGAGAACTTCGGCGATGGCTGGGCGGTCGCAGAGGAGCGCGTAGTGGAGAGGCGTCTGGCCTTCGCTATCCTATAAAACAAAGAAATAGAAAGAGGCTTTTTTAATTTAACGGAATAATTACCGAGTAGATTTTAGATAAAGAAGAGGGACGTGCCTTGGCGTTCACGTCGGCGTCTTTGCCCAAGAGAATCTCCACAACGTTGGCATTCCCCCGGTCTACTGCCCAATGCAGAGGGGTTCTCCCTTCGCTGTCTGTCGAAGATGGAGTAATTTAAATTAACGAGGATCATTAAGTTACTAGGCGAATTGAATATTTTGTAAATTAAGAAGGAAGTGAGTCTGATGAAGGGAGAATTAAAGTCTGAAAACCCAGTACCTATCATATTGACGGAGAAGCCACTCTCTATCCGCGCAAGCAAACCGTTAACGTCTCCTTCCCGCGCGTAGACATGCAACGCATCTAAATCTCTGCAATTACAGTTCTTCTGTTCAGAACAAAAAATACTCCTACTTTTCTTCTTGGAATTCACCCATTCACCTTACACCACCTTGTTGCTAAGCAAGTAACAACAAATAAAAAAAACCCAAAAATCCATTTTTCTATTCCCTCTTACACACTACATAGCTATTGATACTAACTGGAAAAGAGACCTACGTTTCTTTGTTGTGATCCTCCTCGTGGACAAAACTGCTAAAAACGGGTCCCACTGTTCGTCTTGAAGCTGATGCCGAATCATCAGCTTCACCTCGGCTCTTCAAAGATTATAGAAAACACAACATTAATAAATATATTATTATTAATGACAACAATGAAGATAGATATGATAAGTAAAGCTCACAGATGTCATGCTGCAACCATTTACCCATGACGGATACAACTCAGTCACGATCATGATGTACTTCTGCATGGCTTCCTCAGTAGGCATGGCGCCCAACTTTTGCCATGCAGTCCTGGAAGGCATAGATAGATCATATAAGCGTACAACACCTGACATTAAATAAAATTAAATATGAAAAGTGTGATTTTGTCCTAGTGCTCCCTATCACTTCAATATTCTGAAAGACAACAGCAGATCAGGGATAAAAAAGTTTGATGTACAGTGTTGAGAACTAAAATAGTTCTGATTTCATCTAGTTTTTCCCTCAAAAGACATTTTTGGGACGAACTCAAATTTTCAGTACGGCCCTGCTCAGAGTTAACTATTTAGCCCTGGTTTCATCTCATTCTTCCCCCAAAATAAATTTTGTCACAACGCTCAATTTTGGTGTGAACCTGGTTAGAAGGGAGTTGTCAGGGTATTTTTTCCCCAATCCATTAGAAAGGTGGTACATACGAGCCTACGATGTGCTTTGAAGATTATCTCGGAGCAGATCACTTGATAGCCCTGAGGATTTTTGGAGAGCAACAGGAATCTCTCTTGAAGTGCATTAACCCCGATTCACAACAGGGATGGAGCATTAACCCTGATCAAAAGATGGCTTCATGAATTAGAAAGATGCCAAAAGATACTCTTCTTCAATTGTGAAAGCATGGAGCTGAAGATCCTCAAGCTGCAAGAGGAGGATCAAGAACAAGAATGCTCTGACAAGATTGCTATAACACTCAATTAGAGAATAAGAAGACGTAACAAGAACAGAATTCAACTCATGGTCCTTGCAAATGAAGGTACATATTAATAAGGCATGGATTGTACTAGGCCATTTGAGAATACAAAAGGACTTAGAGAAGAGGAGAAGAAGAGACCCAAATACAGAGGGTCGTTTCAAGGTCCATCTCACCAGAATACAAGACAGAAAATTCCCAACATGGGAGAAAGAAATACAGTGGCGAGCAGAGAGAAACGCCCCCGACATGTCCTCACTACATGAGACGACATGCCACAAAAATGTTCCAGCTTAATGCAATGTTAAAGGCTAACAGATTTCGCCTCACAAAGTTTGGAAAGACTTATTAAACTGAGGATCATTAAAGATATTTTGGGCAAAATCTATCTGACAAGAAAACAGAAAATTTCACTACAAGAAAGGGTATCGAGTGACGCACAGTGCATGGGAGAGTAACAGCATGTCAGTAACACCAATTATTTAAAATGTCCCAAGGACTTATCAGAAAACCCACAGCCCCCCCCCCCCCAACATACTATTTATGGATAATTTCTTTGCGAGTAGCTTTTCCTTGCGAAAAGCCAACAAGCTCTAGACGGAACAAAAACTCTATGACAGATCTTCAACAAGTATTCAAAGCTAAAAATCCAAATCCTACTTTCGGTTTCTAACTGAAAACTTCTCCGATTAAAAGAAATCACAAAAATTTGATTACTCTCACTATCACCTCATGCAAGCAACAGCTACTTATCAATATAATACGCATACATCAGCCGGCCCTTTCATTCCATCCCTACGAATGCGACCTCGATGGCAAAGAGCTTCTTTTAGTTTCACTCGTAACCACAACTTCTGTCCCTGTAAAAAACCTAAACATGACCCACAACGTCGACCTACCGCCTACAAAAAAAAATAGCTCACAGCTACCGGGCGGGAGTCAGGAGATATGCATCAAAAGGCCATGCAATTGTCGACTATTTATCTACATTCGGATTTTTGAATTACGACTGAGAGAAAAGGAAACTTAGAATTACCATTTCGCACGAGCAGTCATCTTCAAAGCGGAGGGTGGAGGAGCCGTGCAAGGACCCTCCGTGGCGATTTTGTACAGTCCGTAGAGCTGCAGTTGCACGTCGTTAGAGACGCCTGGAGACGACCTGTCGGCAGCAGTGGCAGCAACGAAAGCAGTCGCCGCGCTGAACATTTCATCCAATTCGGTGCTCTCGATTCCCTCCCATTCATCGTCGTCTTCATCTTCCTCTTCACGGGCAGCCTCGTATTCTACTTCCCCTCTAACGACATTATCAATGTTGTCCGTTTTTCTCAATTTCCACGGCAGGATTTAATTTTTACCGTTGACTCCGCCAAATCCTCCTCGCGGACGATCCTAAGATTCTCATCCCTGAACGAGAGGACCGTGGAGATGAGTTTGGCAACGAGGAAAGCGAACACGAGCCCGATGCAGACAGCCTGGCCGAGCTCCTGCCAGTCTCCCATGATGAGAAACAGGATCCTAGTGGAAGCAGGCATTCCCAAGTGGCGATGCCGATATCTGCATCCGAGTGAAAAACCCTAGAAAAGCGATATGATTTTTTTCTCTATATCTGTAAGACATTAAGACTCGATCTGTCCTCTCTATATCTACTGAATAGATTAGGAAAGAAAGGGACTTTTAAAAAGCCAAAACCTACCAGCAATCTCCGCTCCGATTTTTTTCTCCTTTCCGATGCCTCCAGTCAACAAGGTACCGGCGAGTCATTACATTGAAAGACGTTCAATAATAGTCGTCCAATAAAAAAATCCAACGGTTAATTTTTAGTCCACAAGTCACATCCAAGACCCACCAACTGCCGCCAACCCTCTCTTGCTATAATAAAAAAATCCAGAAAAAAATGAACTTTAATTAACAATGCAGCTGAATGAATTTTTTGGGTAGATTGTACACGAAAATTCCCACAGTTGAGCGAAATTTTCAAATTTTCAATAAACCCAGAACTCACCACCCGTGATTTTGAAAGAAAAATGTCCAAATGTTTATTCACGTATGGTGACTGTCTCACGAGGAGAGAGACCGGCGTTAGAAGCTCAAAACAACCTTCTGATGTGTTCGCCACCATTAAACTTCTCAATTCCGGATTTGTTAAGCTGCGCATGTCTAATTGAGCAACTGGCCACGCTTTCAACATTTGGCGTAGAATCATCCTCAAAGTTGCATGATGGCGTGATGGGAGATGATCTTTGGCGTCCTTTACTTATGTAAGATGAGGGGCTGGGAGATAACCTATGACGTCCTCTACTGATGATAGATGGGGTGTTCTTGTATGCTCTTCCCGCTTGTCGCAGTACAGTCACTGGATCCATTTCGTTGTTCCTGAGAGAAATGATGTACCCATTCTGACCGTGATTATGACCATGGTCATTACCCACATCCATAGGCGTGATTTCCTCCATCACTTGCTTTAGACTGACCAGCGAGTATGAATTTTCAGATATAAATAGTTTTTTGGAAATGGGATTCCGTGGAGTATTCAAGAGACTGCGAGCATCTTTATGGACAGGTTGATGTTGCGGTGTAGTGAAGCCTGAGTGTTCCCCGGACGGAGGACAGCTTGCAGTTGGACTCGAAAATTCATTACCGAGGTCTAGAGCGGGCCTAGAGCTGTCAACATGAGCTGACACGGCAGTTGAATTTTGAGCAGTCAAACTTCGAGGCTGATCGAGAAGACCAGAATCCAACCTCTTCTGCACCGAGCAATTCCAATGGTTCTTTATTGAATTCTCAGACCTAAAAAAATTTGAGTGTTCAGAGTTAACCGGGATATGTTTATGCACTTTCATTTTGTCAATCAAACGCCGAAATTCAAAGAGACACCTTCCGGGAAGAAGCTCCGCTATCTTTGCCCATCTGTTTCCAAGTTCCTGATGAGCCGATATTAGAATTTCCTCTTCTTCTTCTGTCCAAGGGCCTTTATTTATTTCCGGGTTTAGCTGATTGTACCACCTGAAAGAAGAAAAAGAGATTACATGAATCATCAAAAATGGATTCAAATAAAACACGAGATCTGAGAAATTTTTCCGACCTCTCGCGACATTGTTTACCAATTCGTCCATCTAACTGTTTTGCAATGCATGACCACTTTTTCGGACCACGCTCCTTCACCATTTTGATGATGATTTCATCTTCCTATGCACCAATAAGAACACATTTGAAACAAACGATCAACATACTTCTCTAGAAAGCAAAAAAAGACCGTACCTCTGACGTCCATGGACCTTTAACAAGATTAGGGTCCAGAACTTTCTGCCACCGGTGAAGACATTGGACATCTGTTCGATTTGGGACTAAGTTGGCTGCGTAAAATAAAACAGGCGTACCCTACACGATAAAAATCTGAAAGGAGAGCATGATAAAATGTCTATAAAAGTATAAGCACCTATTGCTTTCCACTTTTTCCCTTTGCAGGTTTTCACCGCCGCGATCAAAACTTCATCCTGCAAAAGGAGGATCAGAAACTTAAGAGCAAATTCAAACGGGGAAAATGAATGCAACTTCAGGAAATCGGTAGAGCTAAAATCATTTCGGATGAGAGCAGTAAACAGAAATACTAACTTCCTCTTTAGTCCATCCACCAATGGTTGACTTTTTCGTAGGGCCTCTTGTCCTTCTGAGAAGAATAAACAAGAGGGAAATATAACCATGGACTTGAATACCAAAACAGCCAGGGCACCAAGATTCATATGCCAAAAAAGATACAATTTTCTAATTGGCCAAGATCCTATATATCAGGAGACGAGACAGAGCATGCAGAACTACTGAATGGGTCCAAAGATTCAGGAAACGGAAAGTTTCGGGGGGATACAGAAAAACCTGCACTAGGAAAAATACTTACCCATTACGAGATCTAGTAATTTTGACACTTGATTGACAGCTACAATCTGAAATAGTCGAGCTGGTATTTATCGTAGATTCCTCTCCCGCCTTTTCTCCAACATCCACTTCCGTCTTTGGTCTCCTAACAGAAACCATCGCTTCCGCCGCCGCTTGAATTCCCTAAGATACCATTCTCTAACGATAATCCGGATTAACCCTGCAGATCGAAATAAATTTCAAACGAATCATCAACCGATGAGGAACATAGTCTTTACCGGAGATCAAATAGAAGCCAAAAAGGGACAAATGTTACTCGCCAAAGAAGACTAGGGCCTCCTTCCTTTGCCGATCGTCTCCTTTTTTTCCCCTTAACGCAGCAGGGCAGCGGGAAAACTCTTCACAAGTCCGATGAGTCCCAAACGGCTAGGCGACGACAATTTATAATCATCTCATAACATTGACGGTTACGATCTCATGATGTGAAATAAAAGCAGCATCCACCGTTGAATCCCGTTGAAGAACGTTACCCTTGTTTCACTATTACAGATATACCCTCTAAATTACTTAACTGACTTTCGGGCATTTTGTAATTAAAAGAAAGTCCGTGACTGGGTTATCAGACGACCTGCAACGCTCCCGCCGGTGCTTTCCCGAAAAGCTCAACGGTCGGGCTTCGGGTCCTCCGAGGAGACGATATCGACGGGGGCCGATTTTTTTCATCTATTGAAGCGGCCCGATTGCCGTCCGATCGCCCTCAACGTGTGAAATCTTTTTTTAAACGCTCTCGGTAAATTTTATTGAAAATCTGTCCTTTAGTGGATAGAGGAAAAAAAGGAGAAAATAGTTGGGCGAGTTTTTAAAATTCGCGGGATTTACGCGCTCCGTGGCCTACCTTTCGTGCCGTTAGGGTGGGGTTTGACTTTTATTTTTGGCTCTCAGACGATCAGTCGATCAAGCGATAATAACAATGATCAAGACTATTACAATTATGCTTTGGACAGGAAGAATATCTGTAACGATAATTTTAGTGAGAAGAAGAAGATAAAACGAAAATTATCATGCAAATGAACACCTGCAGAGAAGAAAAAAAAAGTTACGCGATCAAAATCCATGAAGAAGAAGCGACGTAATCCTCGTCAATTGTGGAGAGGGTTCGGGCCTTCGGGAACCAATCTCTTTGACGTTCCGAAGCCATAAGGATCGCCGCCGGCGCGATAATCCGGCGAAGTCATCTGGGTGAAGTTCCAAGAATTCCACTCTTCTGTTCTCCGGCGGAGCTCTTCGCCGGCGATTTTTCGGCTCCAGCACGGCGTCGTAGATTGGCCGATGATCAGCATGGCCGCGATCAGCCAAAAAATGCCATCCCGTCTCGTCCCTCGGTGATGATGACAGTATGATGATGAGGACGACGAAAAGGATGAGATCATGATGCTGATGATGGAGATAACGAATGAGAAAAAGGAAGAAGTAGAAGAAAACCACGACGGCGGCGATGATGAGTGCATACAAGAGGAAGAAGGAGCCCGGGAAGGGGAAGATTTTTCCGACGATGACGGGCGAGCTCTACGGAATTCTACCTCTCGCAGTGGAATCCTTCTCTCGTATTTCCGCAGCAGAAAGGATCATCGCAATGGTTGACCATCAGATCCGCGAGGTTCTTCGCGAACTGCCGCCACGTGGTTGATTAGGTCAGACCTGAATATGATAACGGACTGCATTTATTAGCGGTATCTGGGCACGACGGTCCGCACGTAATGAAATGGCTCTGTCAACGGGCTCACCTCGGACGTGTCCTGTGCGCCTAATTTTGTTCGGTCAACGTAGATGACAAGGCAGATATATTTAACTATTGCAAGAAATTCACCCATTCGAAGTACTTCAAATTTGAGACGATAAAAAATTGCTTTAAAAATTGTGCCTGATTTAAAAAATCGATATCAAAACTTGGCACTACGTGCAAAGGCTCTTCACTTGAAGATCTCAAAACATTTGCAAAGAAAATAAGTCAAAGGGGTTGTGAGAGATGTCGTGTGCTTTCATTCCCTTAAGATTATATTTCAAGCTCGTCATTGAGTTTGTCGATGTTTTTGTCAATGCATGAAATTTCTTGGCTATCTTTGAGATTATTTTCCCTTGGTTAAGGCTAACATCCTCTTTAAAGAAGCCGGTTGGCGAGGCCCAAGACACCGGTTGGACCACGTCTCCTAGAACAGAGCATCCATACCAAGAAATTGAATTCAATGCCTAGGTACAAATCATCTGATTAGACCCACCGTTGATGTAACTTTGACATCCTTTTCCCTTCAATATTATTTTTAGTTTACTTGAGTCTTAAGTTAAGTGTCTTATAAAAGTAGCTAGTGGTTTATGAAATATGAACATTTGGTGTATCTTTGTTATCTTTGTCTTGTGTGTTTTTTACTCTGCCTCGAGAGAGAAACAAAAGAGAGTGATATTGATATCTTTGTCTTGTATGAAGTCATATGTAATGACTGAGTAAATTATGAGGAGATTATAAAATAATGATCACTAGTCTTTAAATATATATTCCAAATATTCCTATTAGAGAGATACTATATAAGAACCTAAGGTTGATAAGCCTTCCTAAATTTTGATCGAAACATTAAATGCGATAAAATACATAAAATCAAATATTCAAAACATTGAGGCACCAAGAATAGATGATCCTATCATCTAGTATGTAAGAGAAAACATACTTACAGGGTTCACTTAAAAGAGTTCTTGAAACTATTCAAGTGTCTAGCCTCTAGCGGTATCCACACCATTGTCGGATGGTTAGATCTCCTCTTCAATGCTCTTCACCGAGAGATAAAGAGAAGAAAAGAGAGAATTCATATAAGGCTTACATAGGTACCCTACGTTATGATATTTCTCATCTATTTATAAAAATTTAATATGTAAATCTTTTATAGATCCCTCATAATTATGTCTATATCTACCATCATCTATAGACCATCTGTATGCAACCCTCTAGGTCTATATTTCTTACTAGTTAATAACTCTATAGATCGAATAACACCTTAATAGTCAAACTTGATTAATTATCTATATTAACATATAGATTAACTAATTATGGATCGATTTAACCCAATCAACAAGTCTAGTTGCTAGCTCGTTTGGTGCCAAGCTTCTTCATGTACTCTTAGAGATATAGAGTATGTAAGAACTCCTATATAGATAATCGTTCATCTATGCGAGACTCATGAATGACTTAAGGTATATTTCAACTGTCCAACCCTAATCGGTTACTCAAGTTAGTACTAATGCGTGGAGGAAATCAATAGGAACTACTGCGGTCAAAAATTTCATTATGTCTCACTCCTTGAGTCAATCTCCTCAAATACCAAGGGCAAACGATCTCATCTTAACCACACAACCATATTCGAGGACTTTCTATCATATCTAATATATGAAGTTTTAGATATATTATGGTAAGGGTGATAACAAGCAAAAGTTACTCTAAATCATACATTTTATTTGCATTCTGATCATTGAATGTTTTAAATAAACAATTATTTTGCATGTTATCATGATATGATACCTAGAATAATCACTTTTCATTGCATTTTAAATGATTAGTTAATTACAAATAATTAGTACTGTTATGAGGAATTTTAAGTAATAAATAGGACTCTCATAAATAAATACTCTATTAGTAATTGTTGGACAAGATAATTCACAATTACTAATAGAATTTACTTTCAATAAAATATTATTTTCTGTTTCTGAAATAATCACTTTCAAAGGTCTTTAATTTTTGGTTAGGTTAAAAATGCCCTTAGTGGGCTGATTTGTACTAATGTTTTTTTTGAGGTCTTATGGACAGGACACGTACGAGAATCCTGTGAGCCAATCACATAATGAAGAAGAAGGCTGTGTACATCGCGATGTGTACACGGTTAAAAATTAGCTCACCTGGAGGGGTATGCGGTGCAGACATACAAGTCATCTTCCACCAATCAGATGGAAGAGGACATGACGCTGACCAGTCACAGCACGTGGTACAGACGTGTGTGCAGAGCGATGCGCACCAACCGACTTAACAAACTTGCGAAAAGGGGGAGAAGGATCGCGATTTCGAAATTTCTTTAAGAAGTGAAGAGGCGGGAGGCAAAAACGCCATCTTCTTGATTTTTCGCTCCCGACGCAACGTTGGCCTGGAGGACACAAGTGAGATTAAGAGAAGATCAAGCGATTCTGACGATTTCAAGAAGTTATCGGGTGGAGGACATCGATTTGAAGCTTCAAGGTTCGTGGAATCGGTTTAGGGATAGGAAATAATTTTGTTTTCTTTTCTTTTCTTTTCTCTTGAGTTGAACTAAATTCTTTTCTCGATTTGTTACTGAAATAGATTCTTACAGCGGCATTTACAAAGCTTTATTTCCTTGTTTCTTTTGGATTTTGATCCACGTTTTAGATTTCATGATTTATATTTTCGGTTTGAAAATTTCGCCGTTTTTTTATTTCTTTTCTCTTCCCTCTAATCAAATCGTTTTCTCCTTGAGATTCAGTGACTGAGATTAGATTCTACAGAAATTATAAGTAATATTCTTACTGAATCTTCTGAATTTCGATTAAACTGAAGAATTAGGTTTAGATTTTTTTTAGTTCTTTAAATCTGAAAATATTATTAGTTTGTTTTGTTACTGAATTTCTGTATTGAATTCTGATAGAAGTATTCTTCTATAACAGTTAGTTTTTCCTTTGTTTGTAAGCATCTTTTGGTGTCAGATTTAAACCAATTTTAGGTTTAGATTGTCATTTCTTTAATTCAGTTGGTATTGACATTTCTTTTTCGTAGAAAACAAAAAAAGAATATTAAAGAAATATAATCTCTATTATGTTATTTCCTTTTCTTTTCTTTTTAGTGTGTGTGAATTCATTTAGAAAACTTAAGTGATTCTTCTGTTTTAGTCAACCTAGATTGGATGTAATTTGAGAAGTTTTAAAATAAGTCTGACTTTCTATTAATTAGTGGCAGTAAGAGGGAGATTCATTGTTAAATCGCCAAAAGACAATCACAAAAATAGAAAAAGTTAAATAAGAATAAAGTAAAACATAAAAGATTAAAAAAATTATGAATTTGAATTCTAGATCAGAATAAAAAGAAATTCTAAAAATGATACTAAAAGTTTCTAATCTCTCTTTCAGATCTTAATTAAAAAAATAAACTTTCTCAACAGAGTCTATTTTCTTTTCTTTAGCATTATAAGTGGAAAATGAAGAAAAATAGAATGCAGGAAAATAGAGACATTCAAAATTAGATAACTATTGAGTTTGGTTGGATGAGAAGAAGTTCCGAAGTAATTAAAAAGAAAGAAAGATAGAATTTGCCATATCCTCCCTTGGATCGACCCCTTTTACTAAGCCTAATCTTTAGATAGCTAGGAGTTAAAGGGAAAATCTCTTTAGATACACTTTTTATTGATTAAGTCCAAATAAAGGCATAACGACACAATTAATCAGGATAATTTGGACTTATCAAAGGGATTCCTAAGTCATAATCAAAATACGGTTATCCATCTACAAGATATCTTTGGTATCTCAAGTTAAAGGACCACATACATAACCATGACATGAATCAACCTGATTGACAATGAGGTATGATATCATTTAAGGATTTATATGAATTAATTCAATGAACTCTTTCTCCAAAGAGCAACCATTATCTATCTTTGGGGTCTCCACAACAATGCTACAAGATTAGCTCATCAAATGAGTCTCATCAAATTGTGTTATCTATTTCAGATAATTTGAAGTCTTTGTTTAGCGTGCACAATTAGAGGTTAAGCATCTTTTTTGGGGCATGAGCTAACCACATATATGCGTTACCCTTATATACATGTCGTATCCCCTCGATTTTTTTAATGTGAGACTATTTGTGTTTTTATTTCTTCACATGTGACGTGGCATGATGTGATGCATTCGATTTGTGGATTTAATTAGCGCTATTAATTTTCACTTACTAATCAAGAGTACATGGCTCATTTTGATTTGGTGACGATTCATTTTATAAAAATGATGAATCTCAGCATTCCATTAAAAGAGTTATAACGATCCAGATTTAAAGCCCTTGATAGACTCTTCTAAGTGACATGGGGCAGCATCGTGGTCATTTGTTGAAGATCAAACGGCAAGCGTTTCACGATAATTTGTGTACACACAAAAAATCTAAGAGTTTTGATGAAGATACGACGGCTATGATTTAGGGATATCGATTCGAATCCCCTCTTTTAGTTGTGGTCATTGATCGAAAGATGAAGAGATGATCGAACGGTCATGCCCAAATTCTACTCTATTTATACTCTCTCTCTCTCTTCAACGGTATAAACCATTCTTGGATTTTTCAATCAATCAAACCTTTTGAACAGGATAATCCTTCCATCTCTTACTTTTTTTTCTCTTCTAGACTCATTTTCATGTGTGATGAGTGTTTGAAATCAAGATTTTATAAAGGGAGAAGGAAGAATTTTTCACTTGAATTTTAAATTTGTGTTCTTTAAAACACGAAATGAAAAGCCTTGATCCAGGGATTAATTAAATCATTTTGAGTACAATTTTGAGTTAGAATACGTGTTTTACTCCTAGTCTTATGTCCTACACCATTAAATTTTAATTTTGATTGATAGATTAGTTTAATTTCACGAAATTTTATCACTTTTCTCTCTTTGCGAACAATTTTTATCTCCTTATTCTGCTCCTTGATTTCTCCATGAATACTAATCCAAATTGAGTGATTTTTTAATCCATGGATTTATCTTGGGGTCTTCTTTCAAAAAATATCAAGTTCTCTCTAGTTTCTCATCTCAATTCATCATCTGATTTGATCAAATTTTGGAATACATCTCAAAAAATTTCCTAATTCTTTGTGGATTCGACCCTTACTCACCATTATCCTAATAAATTTGCAATTAAATAATTAAATTAGTGAGTTTAGAAATTTTTTGACATGAGGTAGTGTGTTTTCAATGATCGCACAAACTCATTTCGTTAGTGATCGATTAGGGTGCGATAGTTGACTACATCCTAAGTCATTCATGAGTCTCATGCAGATTAAGGATTAATGGATATTATGTGGCCTATAAGCCAATCACACTTTCATGCAACTTGTTTATGTTCATTCAAATGAAAATTTATTCATTGTCATTCTTATGTGATGTTTGCAATGAAGTCCATGAGCATGTGCAATGACTAAGTGAATTATGATGAGATCATAATATAGTGATCACTAGGCTTTAAACATATATTATAAATATTCATATTTGTGGGATATTCGATAAGGACATTAAATTATCTGGAAAGAATAGCACTCTCTAATCCAACTCATATTATGAGTATGGCTGATTCTATAGCCATCGGTGTGGAGACACTAAGGATAGATAGCGGGTGCTCTTTGGAGAAAGAGTTAACTGAATTGATCCGTATGAATCCCTGAATGGTATTATACCTAACTGTCAATCATGTTGATTCATGTCGTGGTTGTGTATGTAGTCCTTTTACTTGAGACGCCAAAGACATCTTGTGGATGGATGATCGTGTTTTGATTATGACTTATGAATCCCTAGCCACAGGATATCTAAAACGTCATATATTGGATACGACATGAAGTCTACGAAGATGATTGTGTGATCAAGATGGGATCATCCACCCTTGGTATTTAAAGAGATTGGCTTAAGGTATGATATGCAATGAAATCCTTAGCCAAGGTAGTAGAAATATCGAAGAAGGAGTTCTCGATGATTTCTACATGCGTCAGTACAAAATTGAGTGACCGATTAGGGTTTGATAGTTGACCATACCCAAAGTCATTCATGATTTTAATGTGGATGATGATTATACATATATGGTAATCGATGACGGGAAGGTTCCATAAGTAAGTTCTTACATACTCTATATCTCCTAGTGTACGTGGTGTAGCTTGGTACCCGACGGGCCGGCAACTCAACCTATTGATTGTGTTAAATCGATCATTGATTCATTAATCTATATGTGGATGTGGATAATTAATTAAGGTTCACCAATAAGGTTTTATTTGGTCTATAGAGTTATTAACTAGTGAGATATATGGACCTAGAGGGTCACACACACAAGGTTTATAGATGTTGGTGGATATAGACATAATTATGAGGGTTTTTATGAAAAAACCTCATTCCAAATATCTATAAATAGGGGGAGAACGACCACAACTGAAGGTGACCATGCAAGCCTTGTGGGAATTCTTTCCATTCTTCTCTTTCTCTCTTGGTGAAGAGGTTTGAAGAGGAGATCCAACCATCCAGAGACCGTGTAGATAACTCTAGAGGCTAGGCACTTGAATAGTTCCAAGAACTCCTTCAAGGGAACCGTATAAGTATGTTTTCTCATATATACTAGATGATAAGGTCATCTGTTCTTGGTGTCTTGGTGTTTTGAATATCCAATTCAATATATTCCGCTGCATTCTATGTTTTGATAAAAAATTTGGAAAGTTTATTGATAATGTGTCATTGATGCATTCATTTTCATCATTATAAATGGGTTTTAACACATAATTCTTTTCAATATAATGCATGTTATCATTTTTTATGATATTTTTACATTCATAATTTCATTCTACTCATTTACTCAACTTGCATCTATTTAGTGCTGATTTGGTAAATAAATAAATATGTCCTATCATGCATCATTCTTTTCAATTAAGTATACTATGAGACTAACCTCATTTAACTCTATCAAAGTCAAGTGGTTGAATTCTCACATTTTCTCTGATTTATATGATGTAGAGACATAGGTATACACGTAGGAAAGCATGGACATGAATGAGGATAAGAGGGGAGAGGAATCAACTCTCTCCATTAAATTTGAACACCAAAGCCAACCATATTTTTATAAAATGTGGTAAATGAGGTTTAGCTTTGGTAGAGGGATCATCATAAGGTTTTTAAGATGATCCAAAATTGATTTAGAGTGAATAATGGGTCAACCTCTTTATTTTTAAGGAGGTTGGACCAAACTTAATTTTGATTAAATGAGACCTTAAATTTTTCTCATGATTTTAGATATTTTTAATGGATTAAATTATTGATCTAATGGAGAAAATTTTATAGAAAAAGGAGTTATATTTTGTGAGATATTCAATTTCTAAGTTTAGAGATTTTTCTAAATTTTTTTCTAAATTTTTTAGGGACTTTTTCGATTTTGAACATATTTACAAAAATGTGACTCTGATTTTTTTATGTAGAAATTTACATAAATGCTCCTCTGATTTTTTAAGTGAAAATTAATAGAAATACTCTACTAATTTTTTAAGTTAGAAATGTATAGAAATGCCCCTCTACACGTTGTCGATCAATGGCTAAGATTTCTCTAAATTAAAATCATGATATCTCATGATTAGATGGAGTTTTGAGCTAAAATTTTATGGACAGATTCATCTTTTAACCCTCTATCCATCCATGCATTGGATCAAAGAATCGAGATGGAAAAAATATTTTAACGATTGGACTCTTTTACCCCTCTTTACACTCAAACCCTAGGAACCCACCAATAAAAGCCTTCATTTTCTCTCTCCTTAAATTTTTTGGCTCTATCTTAGTATCAGGCTACCAGAAGGAAAGGGAGAGGAGGTCAAGGCCTAAGGAGGAGCATTTTTTGATGCTCAATCTTGTAATGGAAAAGGGAGCAAGAGACATCGTGATCGGAGCAAATCGAGCATCACCTAGCCTAGGACAGGCACGCTAATGGGGTTTGTGCAAAGATTTAGATTAGATTTTGGCCTGAGAACATCTCCATATACAATAGATATGTATTTTCTTTTTCTTTTTTTCTTTTATTTTAGTAGCTCTGACATCGTCTCAACGTGCATCTCTCACTCTCACCATCATCGTGCATTTATCCATTGCTACCATCATCTATTTTCTCATCTTTACATCATACTATCTCCATTTTCATCTCTATTAATTTAATTATCTCATCTCTTTTCTAATTTCTATCTTAACTCTAAGATAAACTCAAAATTATCTCTCGTACTAACCTACACGTGCTCCCTTCAAACTCACACATCTTTCTCCGCGTGCATCTCTCGAGTTCATCATTTATCAACCTTAGAACCCAACAATTTTCACTAAGTTCTTCCACATCATTATCTATTTTATCCTTATAACTCCAAGATGGTGCTGCTTGGTAAACATCAATCCATTCTCATTTAACATTTTTTCTAAGCCTACCACCATTGTCTTGTTATTACTTGCGTTATCAGTTGTGATTGCAAAAACTTGTTAGAAATTATTTTTTAAAATCATGCATTGAGGATTGATAATAAAAAAGAAGATAAAAAAATCACTAACCTTTTGAGTGAGATCAAACTCTTCTAACACACGATATAACACCGATGCCAAAATTGCACCTTGATGTAATGCACCCAATTCCTCAACACTAAGCACTCTTTCTTGAAGTCTCCACATATTATCAATCCAATGTATTGTAATCCCAAGTACTGTGACATTATTTGGTCTTGTCCAAGTGTCTGTTGTAAGGGAAACTCTTTCAATTGGTCGAAGCAACTCCCATAGTTTGTCTCATTCATCTTGGAATACTTTCTCTAACACTCATCTTCCAGACATACTACTAGGAATAATTGCTTTGCATTGTGCCAAATAGTTGCAAAACCTTTTAAATTGAGGACGATCAAGTAGTGTAAAAGGTGCATATGTCTTGACAATTAAATCTATGTACTCTTTCTTTCTTTGCTCCAGGCTCCTACTTAAAATTTAGAAGTCTTTGAAAAATAGTCTGTTAAAGTATTAGGTGCACAAATGTCGATGTCTGGAAGTATTAGTCTGTTAAAGTATTAGTAGTATTTTTAGAAACAAATGTCGATGTCTCGTTTGATTCAATCTAAAAGAAAACAATGCAAGAATTTGTAGGATATTATCATACATTTTTAGAGATACACTCAAAATAAAATATACCTCATCTCCAGTGGATTCCATCGAAGATGACTATTTAGACCAAGTAAAATATGATTTCTTTAATAAAAGAAAGTCTAAAACATAGGTTAAAAGTTAGATAAAAATAATAGAGTTCTAAATCAGATTATTTGCATTAAATTCAAAATTTAAAATCAGCAAGACATTGAATCAATTAGACTTCTAGGAATGTTCAAGGAAGCCTAGAAATGTTAGTGTAACGAGAGATATGTTAATATTCATCACAACATGCTTGCGTATGACTTTACTAGAGATATTTGAGGGTGAAGAATAAATTAAAGAATAAGAAGAGAGAATAAAATTAGAAATGTGAAAACAAGAGCTCAAAAATCTTAGGACAAGAACCTCACACAATCATAGCATATATTTAGCATATATCACATTTTGACAAATTTAAAAACAAAAATCAATTTTGATTAAAAACAAAAACAAATTTGAAATTAATGACTATATTTTCCTACTAAAACTACACTTGTTGATAGTGATGATGATGATGGGTGTCATGACACATCATTCAACCATCATCATCTTTTGTCAATTTTCATGAAAAACCAAGAGAAGTTTTATATTTCTCTATTGAAATTGAACTTCATGATGGTAATGATGATGGTGACGGAAGTTAGGTCATCATTTAATCATTATCCTCTTTTCCTCATTTACCATGAAGAATCAGATGAGCTACTATTGTTCTAATAAAAAAAAACCCAACTAATGATGAAGATGATTTTGAAGTGTAGAAAATGCCATTCGACCCTTTTTTTCTCATTTTGATGAAGACCAACACAAAGATACAATAGTTTTATTCAGAAGTAAAATGATACTAAACAAATAATAATGAAAATGATGAATATGATGAAGATGTTGTCAATGATGATGACAATGATGGTGGTGATAATACAACCCTTCTCCTGGATCATAGTGACAAAGAATGAGAAAACTATAAAATTTGGAAAGGGATGCGTGTCAGCTCGGCTAAGTTGTTCAAAATTTCTTCGTTCGTACGGATAACATGCAAATTATACATGAATATATATATGATTATTAATGCAAATTAAGGCATCAAACATTCCATTCTAATTCATGTTATAATAATTTTTAGTGCTTATCTATCATGCAATGAAAATTAAGTTGTAATCTCAAAATGCACTAATTTAGGAATAATTATGATCAATTAAGAGAAATATTTTTAAGATTAGATTATCCCTATTTTTTATTTGAGATTATAATTAGGTTTTAATATTAAATAATAAGAGAAAATACTTCTTATACTCTCATTTATTTTTCTAAGTTTTAAATTCTAAAAGAAATGAGTGTATTTTTGAAATAAAAATTTATTCTCTTGTTATTTATTGAATTTGAATTTTTATAATGGGAGATAATTTAATTTATGATCTAATAAAATAAATTTAGAATAATTTGGAGTTGTATTTTAAAATTTATGAATTTTTTATGAATTTATTTGGATTTATTTTGAATTAAAAAGAATTAAAAAATCAAATTTTATCTCGTGCTGACGTGGTGCGGGCCAAAATGGTGTCGCTACATGGCAGTGTATCAACACGCCAAGTGGCGCACGCGTATATGTGCGCGCGCATGTGTTCACATGTGTGTGTTTGCGTGTGGGCACGTTTGCGTGAGTGTAATTAGAGAGATTAAGCATCCTTTTCAGGATAACACTATCTTTCTAAATCGCATATACTTTATATAGATGTCGAATTGCCTTAATTTATGTCATGTGGGACTATATTTTTGTTTTAATATGAGCAAGTGACGTGGCGTCGTGTGGAGCGTCCGATCGCGCGATTTAATCGCGATCGTCGATTGTCAGTTAAGTGAAAGGGTACGTGGCGCACTCTAGTTCGTTGGCCAATCGTTTTATAACAATTGAATCTAATCTATTCATTTGAGGAGTTATAAATACTGAGATTTAAACTGATGAAATGCATCCAGAGCATTAGATCAAGATCAGACGATGAGTGTTTCACATGTTACTTCTTCGCACGTGACGTGGCGAGATCTTGATGGTCCATCTCTGATCCAACGGACGGGATTTAAGTGTAACGATTTGCATGTATGCATTTCATCAGAGCTGTTGATCGAAGATTAAAACACCGATCTAATGGTTACGCCCAATTCTCTCCATAAATTGAGATGTTCTTCAACGATGTAAATCATTCTTACGTTTTTCGAGTAATTGAATTGTCTAGACACCACAATCATTGAATCTCTTGCCACTATCTTAAAATCTGTTTTAAGATCCGGTAGGTCATATTTTTTATTATTTATCAAATATTTCTTGTCATCATATTTATTAATTTTCTTTTTTTGTCCTTTTTTTCCTTGGTTAAACAAACGGACACTTGTCAGATTTTGTGTAAAATCCATTGTAAACCCAATCTACTCAAATTATACTTATTTTGCTTGCCAAAGATTTGTTGAAATTATATTTATTTCAATTTTAGATTACGATTTTTCTGTTTTCAACATCCCAAATTATAAATCTAATCTGAGATCCTATTAAGCAGTATTTATAAGTATAAATATAAATATAAATAAATATATATATATATCGTCTGGTCTGTTTCTTTTTATTTCAATCTATCACAAACTTTCAAGTTAGTGAGACCTCATCAAGGCGAGATTAATGGTATTTAATTTTAAGGGAAGGGTGTTTGTGTTGTTGCATTTGCTTCTTTATATTCAAGGGAGAAGACTGCTAAAGTCAAAGGCAAATAGTCAAAGTCTAAAGGCAAACGGTCAAAGTCAACGTAAAATAGTCAAAGTCAAAGGCAGATAGTCATACTCAACAACATAAAGCCAAAGTCAATTTGCAAGCAGTCGAAGTCAAAGGCAGACAATCAAAGTCAATGGAAGATAGTCAAACTAAACGACAAATAGTCAAAGTCAATTGCACATAGTCAAAATCAAAGGTAGATATTCAAAGTCAAAGGTAGAAAATGAAAGTCAATTATAGATAGTCAAAGTCAACAACAGATAGTCAAAGTCAACAACTATAGTCAAAGTCAACTATAATCAGTCAAAGTTAACTATAGTCAGTCAAAGTCAACTATATAAGTCAAAGTCAAGTCAAAAGTCAAAGTCAAAGTCGAATAAGCAAATCAAGGGGTTATTTTAATTTGTTTCATTTTAATGATTTCTTTTTACACAAATCATATTTTAAATTATTCGTTGTTAGCTTTCGTGATTAGTTTAGTTTCTCATTATATGTACATATCTATTTATCTTGTGAGCTCAATTTAGAAACTAAGAAAAATTTAATTATACCATCATACTTTGTGTTGACTCTGGGTGAGTCGTACTTACCCGTTAGGGTAAGGGGGAGATTTCTTGGGAATCTTAGCGAGTCAAGACAACTCTAGGGAGTTGACTAGAAAGTCAACTTGAGGTACTTACCTTGGAAGATTACTCGGACTTGGGGATGAGCAACTTACTTTGTGCGTATGTGGATTGGTGCCAAGACTTGGTGACTTCAGAGAGGCAAGCCTGCCCGAACGAGAGTAGACAATGGAGTGTGGAGCTCTGGGAGTTGGCCCAAGGGACGGGACGAGCAGAGGTGTACCGAAGGATGGCGGTGAAGTAAGGTTACTAACCGAGAGCGTGAGTGAGTCAGATCAAAAGATCGTGTTAGAACTTTGATATGATTATCTCGGCCAGGTAGCAGTTGCTACTGGAGGATTAACCAGGTACGGAGTGACTCTGGGAGGACTGTGTCTTCCTGGGACTAACACTTGGGGGGTTTGGATATCTTGTTCAATATAAAAAAAATCAAGCGTGCGAGTGACGTGAGAAATTCGAGTGATAATCAACGAATTCAAAAAGGATTAGAAAAATGTAAATATTAACAATAAACTAATTTACACCCCCCCTTAGTAATTTTACCATCTTATTAGGGAATCTCAGTTTTCTCTCTCTTCGCAATCCGAATTTCTTTCTAAACTTCGCTTGTTGAGTTTTCTGTGAATCTTGATCCAAATTATGTGATTTTTGATTTCATGGATTTGTCTTCAAGTTCTCTTTCAAAATCTATCAAAATTCCTAAATTTTCACCTCATTTTATCATTCGATTTGATCAAATTTCAAAGAATACATCGAAAATACTTTAATTCTCCATGGATTCGACCCTTATTCACCTCTATACTGTCTAATTCATGATTATTTTATTATATTGGTGAGTTTGGTAATTTTTTTGACCCGTATCCGTGTGTTTTCAACGACCTCGTGGATCCGCTTTGTCACGTACCAAACCTCTTGTAGACTTAAGAAGTAAAATACAATCGCATTGATAGTGATGATGATATAGTGGTGACATGGCCACCAACGGGAGCATGTTGACCAATCATCCAAGGTTCTCCCCTTTGGTAACGTGATAATTGTTGGGATCTAAAGCTCGAAAAACTCTCCACATCCACATCTTCATATAGATTAATTAATCAAGGATCGATTTAACCCAATCGATAGGTTGAGTTGCCAGCCCGTTGGGTGCCAAGCTACACTACGTACTCTAGGAGATATGGAGTATATAAGAACTCACTTATGGAACCTTCCCGTCATCGATTACCATGTATGTATAATCCTTCATCCACATTAGACTCATGAATGACTTAGGGTACGGTCAACCGTGAAACCCTAATCGGTCACTCAAGTTAGTACTGATGCGTGTAGAAATCATCGAGAACTCCTTCTTTGATATTTCTACTACCTTGGCCAAGGATTTCATCGCATCTCATTCCTTTGAGTCAATCTCCTCAAATACCGAGGGTGGATGATCCCATCTTAATCACACAATCATCTTCGTGGACTTCATGTCGTATCCAATATATGACGTTTTAGATATCCCGTGATGAGGGATTCGTAAGTCATAATCAAAACACGATCATCCATCCACAAGATGTCTTTGGTGTCTCAAGTCAAAGGACCACATACACAATCATGACATGAATCAACCTGATTGACAATTAGGTATATTACCATTCAGGGATTCATACGGATCAATTCAGTGAACTCTTTCTCCAAAGAGCACCCACTATCTATCCTTAGTGTCTCCACACCGATGGCTATAGGATCAGCCATACTCATCATATGAGTTGGATTAGATAGTGCTATTCTTTCCAGATAATTCGATGTCCTTCTCGAATATCCCACGAATAGGAATGTTTAGAACATATGTCTAAAGACTAGTGATTGCTATATTATGATCTCATCATAATTCACTTAGTCATTGCACCTGCTCATGGACTTCATTACAAACATCACACAAGAATGACAATGAATAAATTTCATTTCAATGAACATAAACAAGATACATGAAAGTGTGATTGGCTTATGGGCCACATAATATCCATCAATAAATTTGTACTTGACTTCTTTAACACGATAGGTCGAATTACTATATAAATCAAACTCATAAACAAAAGGCGCTATTTTATATAAAAATTTTCATCGCCCAACTTGAACTGAACGCGATGTCATCAAAATGATGGTTGATGCCGTAGATAATATAAAGCCCAAAAAGTGAGTTGCCCAAGTGATGTGTCTTCCACACTCTCATTGACTTTTTCCCACCAAACCCTGCAGCTGATGAGAAGGACTGAGGAAGAGTCACACTCCCTACCTTCCTGGTCACTCTAAAACTCACCACTTGGGTGTAGACAGTCAGTTAGGTTTTTTCCATGACTGATGCTGCTATAGAGGTCTTTGAACCTACATAACTTCTACATTACTTCCCAATTTTAAAGGAATTCCTGCCGAGATGACGGATCTAGCTATTGGTGCCTCTACATGGGCTTCGGGTAGTCCCCAATCAAACAGATAATCGTAATATGGATTCAAAGAAATCCAAACAATGAAATAAATTAGAAGACAAATGTTGCGGTTTGAAAACAAAAATAAAATGAAAAGTGATAGAGGCTATGAACCTGATTTTGAAGACAAAAACAAGACCTATAAAATTGATTTTCGAAACTCCAGGAAGCTCCCAACTTCTCCTTGGAGCTCATGACCAATATATGTGACTAGAGAAGAATGATTTCTTTTTTATGAAAAATCGGTTTGAGAAGAATGCAATGACGATGACGATTCGTCGAGAGATTTTTTAAGAACCTAGGAGAAGAAGATCAGACCGAAATCACCGAATGATAGCGTGACTGCTTGAGCGCAAGGGTTTGAAGAGTGAAGACCTATTTGAGAGTGGGGAAATCTGGAAATGAATTGTTTCAACTTGGTCCAAGACCGAATGCGTGAAGAGGACCGGACCGAATCGGGACCGAGATCGTCCAAGGCCCATTGTGAGGGATTGACGGGCTCAGTCCGGCCAAGTTGACCGGTAGTTGGTCGGTCTTTGTCGTTCCTTAGGAGAGTATATCGATCAAGATGTTTGAATAGAAACTATAGGCTATTTTATTTTTTACAATAGAAACTTCTTTATTCTTTTTTTTAATAAAAAGGAGTACATTGGTTATACATAAATTACAGGCTTACACTAGATTAGAAATTACTTAGGTTTTTATTTCACACTAAAAATAGACTAAAAAGGAGAATTTCCAAAAATCTTATCTCAAGCAAACTTTTGGTTGTTAGATTTGCATGAGAATTTGCATTCTCATAATCGTAATTCTCAATCTACTCCCCATCTTAGGTCAACATAGGTCCCTTTACGCTGCGAAGAAATTTTTACTCTATTTTATTATTTTTCCATCCCTTTATTTCTTTACTATTTTAGTGAACTTTTGTTCTCTATTTCAGATTTTAAGGGTTTTATAAATATTTCTCTGCGTCTCCGCCATCCGCCGCAAACCTTCCTTCTCATCTCAGAAGCGATGGCGGCCATCCTGCAGCTCTGGCAGACGCTCAAGGAGGCGATCGCGGCATACACCGGCCTCTCGCCGACGGCCTTCTTCGGCGCTCTAGGCGTGGCCGTCGTGATTTATCACGTGATCTCGGAATTCTTCCGGGCCCCGCTTCCTCCAATCAGGAGGACGCGCGATATGCCCCAGATCGAGCCTCTGCCTCCGGTGGAGCTGGGTGAGATCTCGGAGGAAGATTTGAAGGCCTATGACGGATCCGATCCCAAAAAACCCCTCCTCATGGCCATCAAAGGTCAGATCTACGACGTCTCCCAGAGCAGGTACTTCTTATTCATCTTAAGACCTGAATTGGTGGATATTCTTTCGGATTGCATTTTTTTTCAATTTTAGGGTTTCTTCCTGGTGTCAAAATTGCTTCCGATTTTCCTCTTAATTCATCGGAATTGACAGATTACCTTAGAATTTCGTCGGCGGTCCTGATTTTGAAATTGCTTCCCCTTTTACAGGAGCAATTTTAAAGAATAAAATCTATCGCTGTCGATCTCTCGCTTCCCGCTTTGATTTCTTCCAAAACCTCCATGATCGATCAAGAAACTCTAAAATTCGGTCTTCCCCGTTTTAGTGTTTCTGTGAATTCTGTTCGCGAAAATCACCACTAGATTCTGTGATAAAAAAATTCATATTTGCATCTATAACTAAGCTGAGAGGGTGAGAATCAAACTCTGAGTAATTGTCGATTCCTGCGGTTTCTCCAGGATGTTCTACGGACCAGGAGGACCGTACGCTCTCTTTGCCGGTAAAGATGCGAGCAGGGCTTTGGCGAAGATGTCGTTCGAGGACAAGGATCTGACTGGAGACACTTCTGGGCTCGGCCCATTTGAGCTCGAAGCTCTGCAAGACTGGGAGTACAAGTTCATGAGCAAGTACGTCAAAGTGGGCTCCTTGAAGAAGATTTTGTCTCTGGAAGGTGTACCAACTGGCAGCTCCCAAGTGGACTCACCGGCGGCACCTGAAGTCCACGCCATGGAATCTAAGCCAGACGTCAGCGGATAGAAAAAGATGGCGCGTTATCTTCTAGCTTTTGAATTGTAATAATCCCCGTAAGTAGTCTTATTTGTATCCGAGTCTTCATTTACAGTACTTAATCTCTCTGGATGTCCCCGGATCTGCAATGAGTAATTATCGGAGAAAAAGTGATTGAAAGCCTGGGAAAGAAGACGAGCTAATTGCTTTATAAGTAGGCTCTTGTTTTAATCCGTGGTCATCTACAGCAGTCTCTTTTAGAGAGAGAGAGAGAGAGAGAGAGAGCAGTTCTCGATTTCCTCCTCAGAATTCCCACAACTGGTTCTAGTACCCTTGTAAATTTAGAGAAAGAGTAAGAATTCCTCGATGTCTACGTCAGAAGCACTGACGAATGATTCTAGTCTCTGTAAATTTGAGAGAATGAGTAAGCATTCCTCGATGTCCATGTCAGAATCACCGACGAACGATTCTAGTCTCTGTAAATTTAGAGAAAGAGTCAGCATTCCTCCATGTCCACGTCCGAATCACTGACAAATGATTCTAGTCTCTGTCAATTTAGAGAAAGAGTCAGCATTCCTCGATGTCCACGTCAGAACCTCCAACGAGTGATTCTATTCTCTGTAAATTTAGAGAGAGGGAGAGGATAAGGTCAGTCCATAAAGTTAAGACAGAGAGAGAGTGAGAGAGGGACGGTAAGATCAGTGCCCTGGCTGACTGCTCTACTTCTTCGAGCTTGAGGAGAAGATCGACTGGCACTACTTCCTCAGAATCATAAGGCGATGACTCCGCCATCTAAGATAAATCATGAGATGTGGAATTGTGGATGAGGTACAAGAAGAGAAGTTATGCAGAGAAAGCCAATTCATGTCGATTACTTTTCCGTTGGGAAATTTGAAACGTGAGATTGGAGAAAATCCCCGCAAGGTGGTCTATCCGGGTCAATGGAGATTCTTTCTCCTGTGAATGTCTCGCGGCAGTCCATCTCTTCAACCAGATACTCTTTGCTGCTTCAGATATTATTACCTGTCCAAATTAATAAAAGGAATTACCAGACGTATCCTCTAATGAGGTTTAATTAAAGATCAAATAATTTGACCTCGAGAAATTCTAAACTTAGGGTTAGGGGATCATGTGTCGATTGATCAAGCAAAAAATCCAGGGCTAGAAATCAGGTGAAAGGAACACATCGGCCAGATTGAGCCATCGATTTTAGAGAGAAGGGGGCTCTGGAAATGAGAGCGAAGCTCATGAGGTTAAGACCACGGGAGATAGAAATAATGCTGCTCACCACACTGACCTCCACTGCCTCTGACACTGCCATAGAGAAGACAATGGGGTTTAACAAGGGCCCCTAAGGGACCGTTAAAATATCAGCCAAAGATCATTACAATTATGATTACAAATGTTTTCAGATCGTGTTGAACAGACCCAAACCCCAAACCCCAACTATGATGAAGTAAAAAGTTTTCGTTACCTTCCTGAGAAGATCTGGATCAGAAACCCCTTGAAACTGCAGCTCATCAACCACTGAAGCTTTTCCATGAGCAATATTCTCGACCCGAAAAGTATGGATCCCATAGGCAAATTGCAGGCAACCTGAAGAAGACACCGCTGCAAGATCATTGAATGTTTCGGCATAATTGTAAGAAGATTTCTCTCACACCTTGTTCGATGATGACATCAATAACCGTGTGAAGGGGAATGCGCTTCTCAATTTTTCTAATTCCCATAAAAGGAACCAACGAAGGCCTAGTAACCTACAACTTTCCATAATTCATGTTAACAAAAATCAAATTTAACTAAATGGAAACACAAGAGCGAGAAAAGAATCAACCTTATAAACAATCTCATCTTCTGTGACGTACAATTTACGCGAGGATAAGTCCCTATTGAGGATAAATCTCCTTCTGGGGAGATATAGAAGCATGATAACTCCTATTCCCCATGCTAAAACCAGAAGCAAAGATATGAGTACCCATAAAACTGTATCATACTGAATATGGGATCTTAATAACTCCTTGAACGAAGACATGTAGAGCACATTTCTCGAGGTTTCTGATTCCTCGTCATCACTCGATACATGATCTTTTAACAGACGTCGACTAGAATCACTGTTTTCCAATAATCCGACTGTATGACCAGCCCACATATCTGCAAGATAATTTTAATTTAGCCCTCGAAAGAGATCAATCACCGGAGGACGGAGAAAGTTCTCATCATTTACTTCTAGTTCTCTAACCAGAAAACCCACTTCAATCCCAAAATCTCCTCTTCATCTAAACCCCAAAAAATTTCCGATTAATGAAAAAATTCAGTCGACCTGAGAACAACGTCAATCCTCAAGCAGCCACTGGTGGTGGCGGCTGAGCTTTTCGGAGACGGTGATCACGCTGAATACTGAGAGTAGACAGTTCGAGTCGCCTTTCCTTTCTCTGTTAGCCGCCACATTTCTAAAATTATTAGTTAACCGAAATCATTCTCGATCTATGGAAATGACGGAAAGATGATCAATTTATCCGCCTGCAGAAGGGTATTTTGGTACTTGTATACATAAACGTGCACTTCGTGAATCATGCATCCGGAATGTTTGTTCGAGAAATGGGCCTGAACTGCGGGCCACCTCAAGTCTCAATCAGCTCTAATGAACTTTTATAACCAGAATTATTACTGGAGGCCCATATGCCAACGGGGAAAGGTTAATCCTATAAGGTAAAGAGAAATCAGGCAAATTTAGATCACATGGACCATGTTGGCCATTAGTCCAATAAGATAAAGTTAATGCCTTTATGGGCCCAATCCACTTAATTTACGAAACGACCAATTCAGACAAAATCAGGCTAAAAAAGAAAAGGATAAAATATAAAGAACAACTACATTACGATAAATTTCTCTTGATAAGTAAAAGACAAAAACCCTCTAAATAAATAAATGTACAATATTACCAATGGGCATAAGATTTTCCATGTTGCGTTAAATTCACAACACATATTATTGAATCATTTTTCTGGGTGACATGGCATTATCAGAGTGCTCAATATTCACTTTAATCCATCTAATGAACATGACTTGATCGCAACACCCCATTGAACATAATGGATTTCACTTAAATGGAACCAAATAGGTTGACTTAGTTAAGCCTCTCCCATAATTTTTAATTATTTTTTCTTATCATATAAAAAAAAGTTCTTTGACTTTGTGGCATAATTGACATCTCAAACTTAAAATTTTCATCAAATTGATTATTTAAGTGAACTTATCCTTATCTGTCAATTTTTGCCCCATGGGACAATTTATGGTTTCTTTTATGCAGGTGACGTGGTGTGCTCATAAGGGTTCGATCAACGCGAAAGGAAACGATTTCATCTTAGCCCTCAAATTTCACTTACTCGAAGGGGTACACGGTGCACTTTGATTTGGTGACGATTTGTGTTTTGAGAATGTTTTAATCTTAGCCGTTAATCTGAGGGGTTATAACCGTTGTGATTGAATGTGCCCAATGGACTTTCATGGATACGTGGCATCATTCCAAGTGTTCAATGAAGATTGAACGATAACCGTTACATGACGATTGTTCTTCACGCGATGACGTTATATAATCCGGATGCTCCATTGAAGATCCAATGGCCACGACTTAATGATGGTGAGATTTCACCTCATGAACTCCAAATATTCGTCTTCAAAAATGCAGAATGAAAAGCTTTCGATCTGCCAATCAATTTGATCATTTCGAGCACAATTTTGGGTTAGATTACGTGTTTTCCTCCTAATATTTTTTTATTTATCATTAGATTTTAATTTCAAAGCTAAGATTAGATTAATTTTTAGAAATTTTATCGAATTCTCTCTCTTCGTGATCAATTTTTCTACCTTAATTTCGCTCATTGATTTCTTCGCGAATACTAAACCAAATTGAATATTTTTGATTATGTGGATTCATCTTGGAGTCTTCTTTAAAAAAAAAAAATCTAAAATCACTAATTTCTTAACTCATTTTGTCATCCGATTTGATCAAATTTGGAGAACATCTACAAAATTCCCTAAATCTTAAGTGGATTTGACCCTTATTCACCATTATACTAATGAATTCTTGATTAAAACTTTAAATTTGTGAGTTTGGTCATTGTTTTGATACAAATTTATCTGTTTTCATTGACCACACAAAAACATCTCATCGGAGTTCCCTATGATTTTCTCCTCGCATCAGTACCACCTTGAGTGATTAATTAGGGTTTGACAATTGACTATACCCTAAGTCATTCATGAGTCTTGCACAAGAAAAATATTATATATACATGGAAATCGATGATAGAAAGGTTCCATATGAGGTTTCTTATATACTCCATATCTCCTAGAGTACATGTTGTCTCTTAGCACCCAACACGCTCACAACTCAACCTATCTATTGGGTTAAATCGATCCCAGATTAATAAAACTATGTTGATGTAGATAATTAACAAAATTTGATCAATAACATGTTATAGAGGGTTGCACACATTAGTTCTATGGATGTTGGTGGATATAGACATAATTATGAGGGTTTTTATGAAAAATTCACATGACAAATGCTTATAAATAGGGGAAAATGACCAAAACTCAAGGTGACCATGCAAGTCTTGTGAGGACTCTCTCTTTCTCTCTTGGTGAAGAGCTTTAAAGAGGAGATCCAACCATCTGACGATCATATGGATAACATTAGACAGATGAATAGCTATAATAACTCGTTCGAGTGAACCTGTAAGTATGTTTTCACATATATACTAGATGATAGGGTTATCTATTCTCGATGCCTTGATGTTTTAAATATCTGATTCAATGTATTCTACTACACTCTATATTTTGATCAAAATGTAGAAGGCTTATTGACCTTAGAATCCATAAAAAATGATAGTCCTTATACAAAGAACGATCAATCAATTCCCTCTTTTGTTCTACTAGCCAATAATAAAACCACACAATGAAATGTTGAAAAAAACCTAATTTTTGCCTTTAAATTTAAATCATCCATGGTGAAGGCATGGTGAAATGATAATTATTCCCACAAAATTTTAGCCCCTAACTCCATCAAGATCATGAGTTATCATGATTTCAATTTGGAGCATTTTTAGGTGATAATTTTTCCTAAAAACGTACTTGATTTGATTGTAGTTGTATGATCTGATTATATCTTGATAGCAAGCTCTAGATTATGAGCCATGTGTCAACGCCTCATTTGTCAAGAGGAAAGAAAATCAGTGGAATAAGGGGGAGCTATTAGATTGATCGCATAAAATGCAAAAGCTTGGGATTTGCGCCACATGGTAGTGCATGATTGGTCTTGATAAAAGAGTATATTGGACCAATTTTAGAGTGTCCATCTCGTGGACTACACATCTGAAGACCCTCATTTGGCCACATGTCATTCACCTATTTACCATGGCAAGAAAGTGATCCCATGAACCTGGTCCACAAGATTGGGCGACCCTGAAAGTGCCACGCGTCCTTGCAAAAAAAAGGTCCCACATTGAAAAGAATAGAAAAAATATCATTCCTTCAAAATGAGTAGCCCATTGATGCCAATAAAATGCAAAAATCATTAATGCATTAATACTCTTCTTATTGGTGTCACAAAGGCATTGACTAGGCACTACATGGCTCCGCCTCATTGCGCCCCACGTTTGTCATGCACGTCTGCGTGCCATTCCAACACATATAGATAAAACGGATTAGAAATACGAGAAAAATTATAAAACCACCTAAAACTTAAAATATTCGTATATTTTCATAAAAAACTCCTTATTCGATGTAATTTTTGATATTTTGATCATCTTTTTGTCTCATTTTTTATCATATCAATGAAATAAAAATATAAACAAACTATAAAAATAATTCCTTATTAAAAACTGATTTTTTTTACGTCTTCATATGCGTCGTTCTTCGTTATAACCTACGACCATAAAACTCATGCAAACATGATTAACTCATCCTTGTTTGACCTTGAAATAGGTCACACCTCAATAATGTATAGAATTAATCGAATGTTTTTGCAAACTTTTGAATAATATCATATGATGAATGCAAAAATTTCATAAAAGAATGATAACATGCGGAATAATGATATGAATTAAGCCTTAACATACGTAAAAATACATATTGTCACTCTGATTATTATATTTACAATTACATTCATGATTCCAAAAATGTGACTAATTTTCTCATTTAATAGATAAATTATATCATTATAATGCACACTATCATCATTTTAATCTTTTATGCATATCATGCACTTTTACCTCAATTCTCATTTTGTATTTGTTAGTTTTAATTTAATATTAGGTATGTTTTACCTTGTTAAAAAGGGTTAAGAACTTTAACTCTAAAAAATTTCTTGAGTTTTAATTATTACAAAAGTTAGGCAGATTCTAGTAATAAAAGAAGACACACAAAGCAAGAGAATAGATGCTTTACGTATTTACTTTGGTGAAGTTTATTTTTTAAATCAAATTAATAAGAATAATTGATCTTATCATTTTTATGTTTTTGTTGAGTTTATAAGATACATAAAAATTTAGGAAATTACATTTGAAAAATAATGCCAAATATTCATTGAAAAAAGGCCTTATAATTTAAAGATTTGACTTTTTTCATATTTTTATTGATTTTTTCTGATGTTTTTGGAATTATTTAAGGCCTTAAATTGATTTTGAAGGTTTCATATATGCCCATTGTTGTGTCAGCCCGACATGGCAGTTATTGATGGATTTAATGTGGCCTATAAGCCAATCACACTTTCATGTATCTTGTTTATGTTCATTGAAATGAAATTTATTCATTGCCATTCTTGTGTGATGTTTGCAATGAAGTCCATGAGTATGTGCAATGACTAAGTGAATTAGGATGAGATCATAACATAGTGATCACTAGTCTTTAAACATATGTTCTAAACATTCCTATTTGTGGGACATTCGAGAAGGACATCGAATTATCCGGAAAGAATAGCACTATCTAATCCAACTCATATGATGAGTATGGCTGATCCTATAGCCATCAGTGTGGAGACACTAAGGATAGATATCGGGTGCTCTTTGGAGAAAGAGTTCACTGAATTGATCCGTATGAATCCCTGAATGTTAATATACCTAACTGTCAATCATGTTGATTCATGTCATGATTGTGTATGTGGTCCTTTGACTTGAGACACCAAAGACATCTTGTGGATGGATGATCGTGTTTTGATTATGACTTACGAATCCCTAGTCACGGGATATCTAAAACGTAATATATTGGATACGACATGAAGTCCACGAAGATGATTATGTGATCAAGATGGGATCATCCACCCTCGGTATTTGAGGAGATTGACTCAAAGGAATGAGATGCGATAAAATCCTTGGCCAAGCTAGTAAAAATATCAAAGGAGTTCTCGATGATTTCTACACACATTAGCACTAACTTGAGTGACCGATTAGGGTTTGACAGTTGACCATACCCTAAGTCATTCATGAGTCTAATATGGATGAAGGATTATACATACATGATAATCGATGACGGGAAGGTTCCATAAGTGAGTTCTTACATACTTCATATCTCCTAGAGTATGTGGTGTAGCTTGGCACCCAACGGGCTGGCAACTCAACCTATCGATTGGGTTAAATCGATCCTTGATTAATTAATCTATATGTGGATGTGGATGATTAATTAAGGTTGACCAATAAGGTGTTATTTGGTCTATAGAGTTATTAACTAGTGAGATATATGGACCTAGAGGGTCACACGCATAAGGTCAATGGACGTCGGTGGATATAGACATAATAATAAGGGTTTTTGTGAAAATTTCACATTCCCAAAATCTATAAATAGGGGGATAACGACAATAATAGAGGTGCCCATACAAGCCTAGTGGAACTTCTCCTCCCTCTTCTCTTCCTCTCGTGATGACGAGTGTTCAAGAGGAGATCCAATTGTCTAGAGACTGTGTGGATACCGCTAGAGGTCGGACGCTTGAATGGTTGAAGAAATCTTTCAAATGATCCAAGTAAGTATGAATTTTATTCTATACTAGATGATAGGATCACCTAGAATGGATGATGAGATCATCTATTCTTGGTTCCTCAACTATGTTGAATGTTTTGATTCAACACCTTCCGCTGCAATCATTATTTTGGATAAAGATTTGGAGAGCTTTTCGAGCTTAAGATCCCAGCAGTTATGCTATGCAAAGCAATGCCTTTTAGCTAGTGTGTGCGCATGTGACACCAAATTTTTGCTTGCATGGAGATAAATTTGGTAAAAATAATATAGTTTTAAACTATCTTTCACCTTTAGCTTTTACTAGTGGTGTGGAAGCATGTGAAGTGTTGGATCATGCGGATTAATAGGAGTCTTTCATCTTCCCCTAAAGGGAGTCAAGGTCATGGCCAAGCATGATTTGTAGGGGGGTAGACATGGGCCCAACACCTTATTGGTATATGAGGTCAATAAGTCTTCCAAAATTTTGATCAAAACATCGAGTACAATGAAATAAATTAAATTATATATTCAAAACATCGAGACACCAAGAATACATGACCCTACCATATGGAATGTATGAGAAAACATACTTATAGGGTTCACTTGAAGGAGTTCTTAAATCTATTCAAGTGTCTAGCCTCTAACGATATCCAAATGATCGTTGAATGGTTAGATCTCCTCTTGAAAGCTCTTCACCAAGAGAGAAAGAGAACAGATGAGATAATTTCCACAAGACTTGTATGGAAACGTTGAGTTATGGTTGTTTCACCCTATTAGAGGTACTTGGTATCTGGATTTTTTAATAAAAACCTTAGAATTATATCTATTTCCACCAATATCCATAGAACTTATCTGTGCAACTCTCTAGGTCTATATATCTTGCTAATTAATAACTCTATAGACCCAATAACACCTTATTAGTCAAGATTTGTTAATTATCTATATCAACATAGGATTAATTAATTATGGATTGATTTAACCCAATCGAAAGGTCGAGTTTCCAGCTCATTGGGTGACAAGCTACACGTGCACTAGGAGATATGGAGTATCTTTGATAAAATCCTCTCTCTTTCGACATTTTTGTTCTTGGAAAACTTGACAAATCACTTATTTGTAAGACTTGGTCATTGAATCTCTTAATTTTATTATATTCTAGACTCCTTTTGATGTAGGATAATTTAGAATATATATGGGGAGGATCTATGAAATGATATCACTGAGGAATTAAATGATTAATTCAAAGAAATGATAGGGAGGATAATGAGTGATATGGGTGGATGGAAGAGTGAGATAACTCGGAAAGGTTATAGTGAGGAAGAAGGTATGAATACGTGAGGAAGAGAGATGAGTGATAGTGAGATAAATAATATGCAATGAGAAAAGGGAATTTTAATATTATTTGGGAGTGTGAAGAGATAAGAATATTGATGGTATAGAGATTTAGAAATATATGACAGGGAATATATGGAAATGGATGAGTTGGGTAGAATTTATAGGAGACGGAAATACGTTAAAGGTTGTGAAGAGAGAAAATAGAAGGAGAGAGGGTAGATAGCGTTGGACTTATGATATTAATGTGAACTATCAATCACGGTTTTAAGAAGAGAGGACGATACCTGATTTGCGACAGGTAAACGACGCTCCTGGAGTTACCGAACGATCCACAAGTTTTCGTCGCTTATTTCTTGACTCGAAGTGAATGAAAGAGGACAGAAATGGGGGAGAAAAGGAAAGGAAGGTAGAATCTCAGAGTGAGGTTGTAGAAGGGAGACACTGGAAGAACACGAACACAGGGATAAAAGTAATCACGAACCAAATTTTCATTCATCAAAACTGTCTTCTCTGTTTACAATCGTCTCTTTTATAGAAGAGAAGAATGAGGGAGGAAACCGACTGCACGTGAGGAATTTCGTCGGAACGGTAGTTTCGCGTCCGAGTAGTCGTGGGGTCTCTTCGTGATGACGGAGCGTTTCTTCAATAGTTCATGTCAGCAGGGAAAGATACGGGAAGTTGGGATTTCTTTTCTTCAAACAAATTCCGTTAAGTTGGTGTTGACGGAAAGAGGACGTTTTGCGGAAATTGTTTTCGCGAATGAGCAGTTACTCAAGCATCGTGAATTTCCATTTTGTCTTCTCGCGAATCCGCGATTGCCATTTGACGCTCTTCTTGTCTGGGGCGATGTTGAAAGTCCTTCTTTGGGTTGAACATAATCAAAATAATACTCGTCGGGAACCCGACGTCATGGGAAGCTTTGATATCCCATTGTCTTCAGTGGGGAGTACCCGTGATAAATTGAAGAGAAGTTGGTAGTCTTCTTGTCTTGTGTTTGCGCTTTATCTATAGGGAGAGAACACGTCGGAGCTGATCGGTCAACAATAATGATATCACGTCTTCTTAATTCATGCGATCATGTATTGGAATCGGCAAGAGTCTTCGACCGAATCTTCATGCTCGTCAGGTGTTGGGGCGTTCCGCTTACGTGACAGGTAGTTTAAAAGCTTCCGCGCGTCCTTATCATTCTCCTTTGTGTTGTAAGAAATTCTGTAGTCTATCCATCTTGTTAATAAAGCCGATTCTAGGAATAGGGAACTTGTCATTAGAAGATTCTCCTATACGGGATGAAGAGAAGGTATAGGTGGGCATCGGGACGGTCCACTCTCATCGAGCGTTGACCGGAGCTTTGCATATGGGCTCGCATGTGGATTTCGTTGTCATATCTGGCGATGCACTTATCATTCAGACGACTCTCCGACGTCACTTTTCTTTTCTCGAGAGGAACATCACGTATCTTGCGTTCATTCGCAACTCCTCGAAGCCAGCGGCGGTGGAACGGAGCTTCTACATCGCTGATCTTTTACCAAAGTCAGCTACTCGCGGAATGCGCTGATGGCACTATGAAGGTAGACCATATTATAAACACGTTGACCATTCAACCTTCTGATTTTGGAGGTTTACTTCTAGATCTAGGAAAAGAGGCCAGATGACTAGGCTTCTGCAAATCCCGCTTTTATGATTGACTTCTTCATCGTTGTCGGAACCTGAATCGTCTTCAGTTCCTTCTTTGGCTTCTTCCACTTTTTCTTTCTCACTGGTTACCGCAGCAGGTAATTTAACAGTGTCATTAGATTTACCGTTTTGGTCAAATTCTTCATCTTCCTTTGCACTCTCAACACCATCATCAGAAGAGGGCACTCCGGTGACAATCTTAGATCTCGGAAGAGATTGGGCAGCAAAATCAGGCACCTTCTGGGAGGTTAAAATCCAATGCGAGATAATCTTCATTTATGTTGCTCATGCTTCAGCTTTTGTCATAATTCAATGGCTGTAGATATCTTCATAATCACTTGTGTGAAGTGTTAGCTTGACAATCTTTGCTGATGAGGCTTCTTTAGGTTTGTGATGATCTTCAATAAGCGGATGCATAGTCTCACTCATGCAAAAGCTTAGTCTTGAAGTAGAACAAAATACTTTCTTCCATAGGTAATTAATATGTAGATCTCTTCTAAAATTCTAACTAAGGGAGGTTGTTCAAAGAGATAAGAAGTTGGAAATCAAAGATGTTCATATTGCTGTTCTTGAGATCATTACTTATAATTTATATAAGGTACCTATGACATAGTGAATGTGGTTTGGAATTTAGGATCCTACATCAAAGGTAAAAGGGTGGCTGACAAGGTCCATTCAAGGGATTCTAATTATCTAAGGATAGGGCTACTTTCTTTTAGCCAAGTCAATCTTTAGATCAATGTAAAATAGAGGAAGGAGGAAAGATAATTCCCTTAAGATCTATACTCTCTTTAATTATTTAGAGAGGTCTTGTTCATCCATTTAATGAATGGATAATTTCTCAAGTTGATAGATAAGGAGGAGGAGGAGGAGGAGGAGGAGGATAGGTTCACTTAGAACCCTTGGTTCATGTTTCAAAATAATTCTCCATCACCTTTCTACTTATATTGAGTCTTTAAGATAAATATTTGGTAATGGATCCTGAGAGGATTAGGACTTTGGGTGCCAAATCTATCTAGGATCATCTAATTTGCATTTTTTTTCAATTTAAAGGAAAATTTCTTAGAAAATTTATTAGAAATTTTGTTCTAATTTGCTTTAACTTGTCATCCTTTAGCTTTAGATCTATTTCATGAATAGTATACTAATTAATATCATATTTTCTTTCCATTTTCTTGTGGAAGACCATCTCAAGAATCAGCTCTATGAAATAATGTGAAAGATCATGTTCCAAGGGTAGAATCTAATTCTCCTCTAGGTGATATTAATACTGCTTTCATTAAGGAGGCCTTCAAGAGTGAAGGTTCGTCCCTCACGTCATCTTCTTGAAATTTTCTCCTCTATTCCCCAAATTTCTCTAACTTCTCTCTTTAATTCTCATTTGTTTGAAATCTAAGTCGTGTGAAATTTGATTCATTAGAAAGATATATTTCTTTACATTTTAAAAAATCTCTTTCCCTAATTCCTCATCGTTGTTTTAACATCCAATCTAATCAAATTCTAGGAACTCTCAAAGTCAACCTAGTTCTTTGTAGATTTTACTCTTATTCGCTAATTATACAAAAATTAATTATCAATATTAAGTGAATTTGAACTTTGGTTTGACACTTAATTCCGTGTTATCATCGAGCACACGATTCTGACTCATAAATTTTATCATAAAAACACTGTTTAGAGACATCATATTTGGTTTTAAGAGTGTTTATATGACGTTTGGAACTCCACTTCTCCAAACCAGGGAAAGTTCCACCAATCACTATATATTAGCTTCAGACAGGGCATCCACCAGCCAATAAGAGCTCAGGCTCTTGCAATGGTAACCTCTGGCATTCATTACTGATAATTCCCTTCTCAAATAGAGTTCTCTTTAGTTCTCCAGATTTCTCCATTTCCTGTATGACATCATAGCCACCAATGAGCTCACCTTTTATATACAACTGAGGATAGCTCAACCAGTTTGAGAAAACCTTCAGCCCCTCATGAACTTCATCATCAGAGAGGACATCAAAAGTGGCAAATTTAACCTTCTCTTGTTGAAGGATTTCAACAGCTTTTCTGCTGAAACTGCACCTCGGTTCCTCAGGCGTTCCTCTCATGAAAAGCATCACAGGGTTGCTCTTGATGATAGATTTCATGCGGCAAGCAACAGAAGACCGTATCCCTGTTGCATCGTTTGTTTCGTAATCCTTTGATACCTTGTGAACTTCTCTAAGCACCCCCTTCAGTTCACCACTTTCATGCATTGCTGTTGCAGTGTCACTGTCGCCAATGAAATCACCATTGAAGAACAACTGAGGAAAGGTTGCACAATTGGAGAATTTTTGCAACCCATCATATACTTCATCATCTGAGAGTACATCAAAACATCCGAATTCAACTCCCTCTAGCTTCAAGATATCAACAACTTTCTTGCTTAAGCTGCACTTTGGTTGTTCAGGGGTTCCTTTCATGAACAAGAATACAATACTGGAATCCAAAAGTTCATGTATACGGGTTGTCAGTGAGTCATACAATCCATTGCAAGCATTCTCAACATCTGAGATAGCGTTTTCCGTTGATAACTCTTTGACTGCTTCAAGGATGGCAGGTCCTGCTGCCATGCCGAGGCTGGCAGGAGCAGCTGATTCTGTCTCGTAAGCAGATCCAGAAGTTTTTGCAACTTTGTTAGCAAGACTGGCAGGATCTGAACCCTCTAATGAGTCCACCACCTTTGAATCCTAGATAAAAATTGGACAGAGAAAAAATCACAAATTTGATAAAATTAAGAAAACGGCGCCAAACCTCAGAAAATTTTGAAGAAGCTATACATGTGTGTACACGGATCTTTTTCTCGGACATCAATGACCATCAATCATTTTAAAAAAAATTCACAGTTTTTATTCTTATACTTGTTTTTTCACCGCCTCTTCTGTATTTATTTTGAAAACTATGACCTTTATTACCTTGAGACCAAATTCAGGACACACTTTAGACTCAAAGTGATGTAGGCCAGAATGTAGCCCAGGAGCCCATTTTTTATTATTCTGGGCAGGTTCTTATTGGAGGCCCATTTAAAGCTCTATGGGCCTTGGGAGAATCCCTAGGACCTGACACATTTTTCAGACAATCTCCTAGGGACCACAAACATTTATGACATGCTTTGGGAACTACAAATATCTTTCTGCAGAGGCCTGACAAGGCCTACAAGATTCTCTTTTGCTGTTGTCACTTCTGTCTCTGACACATGCATGCTGTCAGAGTTGTATTTTCAAGACTCTTGTGTTGTCTTTTCATGGGTCAAATCACTTGGACGACCCTTACTTTTTGAAGCCTATATAAGGCCCCCATTGTAACACTTGAAGACACAATTTTGAAGTTATCCCTTTTGAGAGCTTTGCTTTCTTCTCTTGAGTGTTCTCCCTGTTAGAGAGTGCTCTGTGCTTGTGGATTCAAGTACACCCCTTGTGGATTCAAGGGTTGAAGAGGTTAGTTCTGTGGACTCAGAACCTAACCCTTCTTGAAGATCAAGGTTTGTGGATTCAAACTTCTATTCTTCATCTATCCTACGCTAAGGCTGCGTCAAGTGGTATCAGAGCAAGATTCACGTTCCAGTTTCAAGTTTTCAAAAATGTCAAAAGGCAAGTATCATTCTCTTCCTCTTTCTACTTCTGGGATATACTACGGTAATTATATGCATGAAGCTCTGTTGAAAAAAATGATTTTTCCCTGAGTTTTACGGTGATCTTAATATTGAAGAGTTTTTCAATGGCTTTTTTTGAAGTAGAGATTCTTTGAATATAGAGATATTTCAGATAAGAAAAAAGTTAAGTTCGTTGCTCACAAGCTTAAGAAAAGTGCATGGGAATGGTGGGAGCAATTGCAAAGAATGCGTACTCGGTTAGGAAAGGATCCTATCCAAAATTGGGAGAAGATGAAGAAGTACCTTAAAAGGCAGTTTTTACCACCTGATTACAAGGATTTGGTATACCAGGAATACCTAAACTGCAAACAGTTAGGTAATTCTATTGCTACTTATACGAAGAAGTTTTATCGCCTCCAATCATATCTAGATTTCAATGTATTAGAAGAATATAGTATCTCAAGGTACAAGAATGGTTTATGTTGGGCTATTAGGGAAAGATTATCTTCTCAATCCTTTTATTATTTATCTGATCTAGTATTAGCCGCTGAAGCTATTGAACAACTACTGGAGAGGGAGAAAACAATGAAGTGGAAGCCACAGACTCTACAGCACACTACCACAGATGATGTCAAATATCCGTCATTCATTGTGTCAGGTGGCCAGAGAGAATATAATTCCATTATACAATCAAACAGAGTGGCGTTTGATTTTGTTGATGTCATCAAAGATAAGGATCATGTTTCAAAGCAACCAGAAGGAGAGCCAAAACAGCATAGTGGGGTATCCACAGGTTATATTATAAATAGCAATGTTTGTTTCAATAGTATTCATGATAAACTTGGTGAAGATATGGTTGTTAGGAAAGAAGATTGTTTAAGCCAGATTAAAGAGGCTGGTGGAATATTTGAGCCGAAGGAGATCAAATCGAATACTGCCAGCCCAACTTCGATAATTACGAGACGGCTCCCCAGAGCTCATAGCTGAGTTCCCAACAACCATGAAAGTCGGCGACCATCAGAGTAAACTTTTTACTTGTTTTTAACTTTACCATACGTTCTTAATTCTTGTATCATACAAAGGGAAAAAAATCAAATCAACCAAGGCAGGTATACTTGCTACCAAATGCATTCTCAGCTGACAGTATAGTGGGAAAATCAAGATCTTTGTCCCCGAAGACAGTTTCAGCCATGGCCCAATATTATGAGAACTGGAGGATGTTCAATTGGTTTCCAGAGATTATGCATAATAATGTGTACCATGAGATGTGCATAACTAAGGGAAGTAAGTGGGAAACTGGATATAGGCAAGTTGCAGAATATTGTGAATTGCAAGCCATGTGTACTAACCATTCAAACCTACTAGGCATTAATCTCTTCACATGTAAGACAAGGAAACTGCACATCAGTTTGAAACAATATTTCTCAAAGATAGGTACGGTGCCAAGAAGTCAAGATTTACTAAAGACAACAATACCTTGTTCAGGTATTTCCCACTTTAACATTTGTGAAAGTATGACTCGGATTCTACTTGGTCAAGGGGATGACTGGGTAAGTTTGCAACTTATAAATCACACAATCAGCATTCCTACACTGCCAATGTTAGTAATAAAAAAGGAAAAGCGCAGCTGGAGGATATGTATAGGCAATCAAGCAGTCAAAATAATATCTAAGTTAAGATTTGCTAGTTATTGGCGGGGCATATATGGCAGATTACAGATATATTTTGGAATGAATTTGAGAAGTTCAGCCCAATGGATTAGCAATGAGAAAGCAATTAAATATGAAACTGAATTTAAAGCCATTGCAAAGATCTATCAATTCCTGGACTTTCCAATGAAACCTCACATTGATTGGACAAAGTGTCAGTTCATGGGAGAAAATATGGGGTATCTCCATTTCATTGTGGATGCAAATCATATAATTGCAAAAGAAGAAACGATTACAACCATCCAGGATCTGACAACACCCAGAAATATCCTTCAAGAGGGAAGCTATCAGGGACTAGCATGGTTCTACATTCCATGTATAGTAACTCCTAAGGCCATGTTGATTATCCTTATTGATTTCACTGTTCGCCGTGATGTTTATACTACTCGGGTTGAAGCCCTCCTATTACAAGCATGTATGCATAATAACATGGAAGAAATAAAGTGGTGGAGGGAGCGTGGAAAAGGAGTGACTACAAATGACAGGTGGAAATGCAAAGAGCAAATTTCTAATGCAACTTACAGGAAGCTGGCAAAGATTGAATACAACCTACAATATATATCTGTCTGCAATCTTGGTTCCTTTGACATTGTCAATATTATTCACCCTTATAAGCTTACCGAAAATGAAGAGAACTCGAGGACGAGTTCATTTGAACAAGGGGCGCCTGATGTAGGCCAGAATGTAGCCCAGGAGCCCATTTTTTATTATTCTGGGCAGGTTCTTATTGGAGGCCCATTTAAAGCTTTATGGGCCTTGGGAGAATCCCTAGGACCTGACACATTTTTCAGACAATCTCCTAGGGACCACAAACATTTATGACATGCTTTGGGAACTACAAATATCTTTCTGCAGAGGCCTGACAAGGCCTACAAGATTCTCTTTTGCTGTTGTCACTTCTGTCTCTGACACATGCATGCTGTCAGAGTTGTATTTTCAAGACTCTTGTGTTGTCTTTTCATGGGTCAAATCACTTGGACGACCCTTACTTTTTGAAGCCTATATAAGGCCCCCATTGTAACACTTGAAGACACAATTTTGAAGTTATCCCTTTTGAGAGCTTTGCTTTCTTCTCTTGAGTGTTCTCCCTGTTAGAGAGTGCTCTGTGCTTGTGGATTCAAGTACACCCCTTGTGGATTCAAGGGTTGAAGAGGTTAGTTCTGTGGACTCAGAACCTAACCCTTCTTGAAGATCAAGGTTTGTGGATTCAAACTTCTGTTCTTCATCTATCCTACGCTAAGGCTGCGTCACAAAGTCAGTCTTTACCGTGATTATCATTTATAAGTAATCCTGCTTATTCATAATTATATTCCTTGTTGGTTATCATAACTTCAGATGTAAAGAAGACGATAAAATTTGCTACTATTACCAGTAAGTAAAACTCTACCTTGAAGAAGACGAAGTAAGGCACTGCAGGAACTGAAAACGCCTCAGAAATTTCCGGTTGTTCTTTGGCATCAACCTAGGATGAAATTAAGAAAATTTACATCTCAGACCCAAAGCAGGACGGAACTGGGAAGACAGAGTAAACATAATTTAGCCTCAAATGAAATCCCTGTAATATTATAAATCAAAACATCTCATACGTGAAAGAATCGAACTAGACGTTAAAAAGTAATCCATTTTCGATAGGAGACGCTGTTGAACTTTAGTATTCTTGACGATCAGCTTATGACGCTAAATACTCGTAAGGATAATAAAATCTATGTCACCAAATCAGCGTAGCGTGCCTTTTTAACCGTAATCAAGATCTAAGAAATTAAAAAAATAGCATGCGGGAAGTACAAAGGTGACAACGGATTCCAGGATAAGATTTCATGAAAATCGCAATGATTAAGAGAGAGATCGAAAGAGATCAACCCTAATGAAGTTGGCGTAAGGGAAATCGGAGCAAAGGTGACAGAAGACTTGATCCATCTGCCTGGAAGTCTCGCACGTTGACGCCCAGAACTGCAAGATGGCAGGAGTCTGATCACGAAGCAGATCTTCTAGCTCCTCCTTTGAATTCACGTCCTTCACCAGCCCGCGCATTCTCTTACTCTTGAAAATTCTTCCACCTCGATCGCCAACTGTCAACTAACGCAGCTCTATTCTACCAGATTGATTAAATAGTCCATAATCGTGGGCCCACCAAAGTTTAATTTCCTCGGGCCCGGCCCTCTAAACTCTCTCTTTCTTCGGCCGGATTTGTTCCGCCCGTCTGAAAGTTCATAGTCGTGCCTTGAAGAGAACGGATTTCGTGCTGCCTCCATCTCTCCTCGCTATCGATGGCGACGCGGTCGGAGTGTGAATCCGTGGCCATGGCGCAGAAGGCGATCGTCTCCCTCTTCAACGCCCTGGAGAAATCTCTTCTGGAGCCGCTTGTCATGTCCTACGCTCCAGCTTGGTGGCTGCTCCACGACGGCGACATTCGTAGCGAGATCTATTCTAGGCTCCGCGCGCCTAGCGCCGCTCCGGAGACGATAGTGTCAGTCGGTGGCTCTACGACAAATCCCACTCCATGGATCTGGATCTCCAGATCTTGGTGCTATCCTCCGTATCTCCGCCAGTGGAGCCCTTCAGCGCGGTAAGGGCGACAAAGAGAGCGTGCATCGTAGGGTTGTCTCTGGAGATTTACTTCTCTGAGATAGGGCTGATACCCCTTTGATCAAAGTTCGAGTTCTGCGAATTCTGGCTCTCCGTTTGATCAAAGTTCGAGGTCGGAAGGATTGCTTTACTGTGGGAACTCCAGCCGTAGCCGAAAATTCGAGCAATGTATGAGGGGATCCTCCAGTGACGGTGACGTGCAAATTAAGGCGAACGCTGTGATCGGCAGGCTTCTAGCGAGAGCCGTTCAGGATGTCGATGCACGTGCTACCTTGGCTGGGAGTCATGGGAAGGGGATTTCTTCAAAGAAGCGACTTCCTTCGGGAGTTGAACGGAGCGCACTCAATTCTTATGTACACGAGGAATAACGTCAAGGGAAGAATCCGGTGTTACTGTACCGGAGGGGGGACGTGAGAGAGAGAGAGAGAGAGACATCCCGCACCATGGTGGCTCCAGTGGGATCAGAGAGGAGATGGCAGACGAGGCGACATCCTGAGGCTCTGATATGCCACTATGAACATGCCAATGGCGAACCAGATGAGGTCAACAGAGGAGAGAGAGGATCCGGGAAAACCTGCCACATCCTGTATCACTCAGGCGAAAAATTAATTCCATGTTCTGATAGAAATCATATGCAGTTCTTGGTGGATAAATTCAAGTACCAAGTGGGCAGTTCGAAAGAGGTACGGAAGAATGTTCCGATGCCGTCAATGCCAAGTTCCAAACATTAGAACCAGTCCAAAGAGAAAGAAATCCCTCTGTTGCTTCCTTCCCGCGGCCCACAGAGTATTCCAAGCTGGCAATTAAGTCAACAAAAAAATAAAACATCGAGGTAGATATATTTAAAAAATTCTGATAACCCATGAGGCATACCCATGAGGCTTTCGAGAGCATCGGATTGTTTGGAGTGACTAGATTTCTTCAAGATGTCAGCAATAACAGAGGTATATGACAGGGGCTTCGAATGGTGAGCGCTCGACAGAATATCCTGCTCGAATAAGAAAGATAGTAAGGACGATAAAACTATCTACTCTTATCGATAACTAAGCCACATCAGGAACTACAAACGCCTCAGAAATTTCCAGTTGTTCTTTGGCATTACGCCGTGGTGAAAATTAAGCAAAATTTACACCTCAAAACCAGAGCAGGTCGGTACTGAATAGAAAGAAGTAGACATAATTCAGCCTCAAATAAAATCCCTGTAGTATTACTAATCAAAACATCTCATACGTGAAAGAATCGAACTGGACGTTAAAAGTAATCCATTTTCAATAGGAGACGCTGTTGAACTTTAGTGTTCTTGACGATCAGCTTATGACGCTAAATACTCGTAAGGATAATTAAAATCCATGTCATCAAATCAGCGTAACGTGCCTTTTTAACCGTAATCAAGATCTAAGAAATTAAAAAAATAGCGTGCGGGAAGTACAAAGGTGACAACAGATTCTAGGATAAGATTTCATGAAAATCGCAATGATTAAGAGAGAGACACCGAAAGAGATCAACCCTAATGAAGCTAAGGTGGCGTAAGGGAAATCGGAGCTAAGGTGACAGAAGACTTGATCCATCTGCCTGGAAGTCTCGCACGTTGACGCCGAGAAATGCAAGATGGCAGGATGCTGATCAGGAAGCAGATCTTCTAGCTCCTCCTTTGAATTCACGTCCTTCACCCAGCCCGCTCATTCCCTTACCCTTGAAAATTCTTCCTCCTCGATCGCCAACTGTCAACTGACGCAAAGCTTCTCTACCAGATTGTTTAAATAGCCCACGATCGTGGGCCCACAAGCAGAGAAATACTAAAATGGACGAATCAGAAACATTCACCAGCAGAGGCCAGAGGAAGCAAGTGCAGGTCCGATATATTTAATGTACTCGGGCCCAGCCCATCAAAGGAGCCCACGTCCCTATCTAAAACTTCTTTCTTGTTCGCTTTTTGTTGTGGTTTCTGGTGTCTCGCGCTTGCCTTTTGATTAGCCTGCACTCTGAAAGTGGACGAATCAAAACATTTCTCAGGTCTGACAGTTTTAAGTGGAGGAAGCAAGTGGAGATGCACTGTAACAAGTTTCACTTCTACACTTTTCAGTCTTCCTTTCTTACTCACTCCTCGAGGAATCTCTCAGCTCGGGAGCAAATGGGTGGGCCGCTGGGGGCGATCATAGGTAGATATCCTGCTGGAGGAGATCGAGAGGGACAGTCCGGTGATGCAATCATTCGGCGAGATCGTAAATGCAGGGACTTGGTTTTCCTTTTCATTTTTATCGCCTTCTGGGTTGCTATGATCGTCAACTCCAGTCTCGGATTCGACAAGGGGGATCCGCTCAGGTGTTTATGACTCTAAATCATTCAAAATGTCGCGCTTTATTTTGGTTCTTAGATATATTATCTTTGAACTGTCGTTTTGCTGTTACTGTTTCTCGGAAAGAATTCTGCTCTTTTTCTTTAATGGATTTCTTTGTGTTGAAGCGTACATTTTGGTTAGATCTTTTCGTGAGTTAGATTTTTTCATGTCTTTTGTTATAAATTTGTCAAGTTAAGGAGGGTTCTTGCTTTTCAGAACTTTTCTCCCAACTGAATTTTTCTGCTCAAAATATCTCTATAATCACTGAGAAAATTATATTTTTAACTTAATATTTGATTTTAACTTAATATTCTTGATACTCGTATGTTCACTACTTTTGTGTGTTTAGAAATATCTTGGCAGTTTCATTCAGTGTTCTTTCCCCAGCGCTCTTCATCTCTCATAAATCTTGATTTCAGGCTGAATTATGGGCTGGACTATAAAGGAAATATCTGCGGGGATAAACATGCGGATCCAGATCTTCGAGAGTTAGAGGTTAGATATTGGATGAATCCCAACCAGATCTACCAAAGTGGCGTGAAGGATAGTCAGTTTAAGCTCTCAGATGCTCGCAGTGTATGTTTGATGGAATGCCCTATGCCTTCAGAGGATAGCATCAATTGGGTGTGTGATTATCCAGATGGAGATATCAAAATTTCAATGGACGAGTGGATTGACAGGGATTACGATTATTACGAGTTCCTCACCCCGGATATGAGGAACAGTTCTCTGCAACTCCAAGGCCCTTGCTACCCCGTCATATTTCCTTCAGTAAATGGTCAGTTTCTAGGACAATGTCTTTTGCCATTATGGATGAAAACGATAGTTTTCATGGCAGCATTTCTCTTGTTGTCATCTTTCAGTCTTCTGGAGCTGCCAGTTGATTGAGCGTGCATCAAATGCCTCGTTGAGGCATTGGCAGCAGATGGGTGGGGTCGAAATCGAAGATAATATTCTTATAGACAAAGCAATTCACAAATCGATCAACTCGCACTCTGCTGTATTGAAGGTTCTACTCATTCCATCATCGAAATGAGTTGTTATTTTATCTTTTCAGCTGAGTGATTCGCCTTATCATCGCAGAGGTATGTGGCAGATGTCGGGAAGGCATGGCCGGTGTTGGTTGTCTGCGGAGCGCTGTTGCCATTATTCTTGTCTATCATCTGGCTTCTATTGATTCGGCACTTTGTATCCTCCATGACATGGATAACTGTTGTTCTTTTCAACATACTCATTGTGTCAGTGACAATGTTATTCTACATGAAAGGTAAATTTTTTCAGAAATGCGATTCATATCATTTTCACTTATATGTGTCATTTTAATGTCTCTAATTTGTGATATTTCGTTTTTTTCTTGTTTATTAGCCGGATGGATAGGCAATGATGCCATATCTGCTGTGATTGGGGAAAGTGATCCATATTACACCGTTAATGGAAGAGTGAGTGTAACTTCTAATGGTGAAATTTTTCGCAATTGAAAATGCTTTTGTTTCATGAAAAAGTTAATACCCCATTCCAGGAACTGTATCATATGCGAGCTTTTGCTTTTGTCATGACTCTTGTGATGATCGTCGCCATCCTGTCCTCAATTGCAATTGTTCGTCGCATCCTCATGGCAACATCTGTTTTGAAGGCAAGTTAACAGCCTGAAAGAATTTCAAATGCACACTTTGTTTTCTTACTAGTTTTCCCTTTAACAATAATTTGTTTTTTTCTGCAGGTTGCAGCTAAGGTTATAGGAGAAGTCCAGGCTCTGATAGTATTCCCAACTCTGCCATATGTTATTCTCATGATATTCTTCATGTTCTGGGCATCTGCGGGGCTCCACCTATTCAGTTCCGGACAGATCCTTAAAAATGAATGTAATATCAATTGCTGTTCGTACGATCTCAAATCCAACAGAGTCAACTGTGATAACTGTTGCGGATACAGCATTCACTATACCCCTCATATTACTCTAGCCATCCTTTTCCATCTTTTTGGATGTTTTTGGGTAACCCAGTTCATCCTCGCATCTTCTTCAACTGTGATAGCAGGATCAGTTGCTTCATACTACTGGACTGGTGGTGAAAATTCAGTGAGATTCTTGTCTTTAACCCAATATTGAAGAAAGTGATGAATATTAATGTCTACTTATGTAATGCAGGTGATTCCTTTTCTTCCAGTGGTTTCCTCTTTAAAGAGGTTTCTCCGTTATAGCATTGGATCCGTGGCTCTTGGTTCTCTCATGGTATCTGTTGTTGAATCAATCCGCTTTATTCTTGAGTCGATTCGGCGAAGGCTGAAATTCACTGAAACAATATCTGAAGGCTGGGTGGGTAAAGCAACTTCTGTTTCTTCTCACTGTTGTCTTGGATGCATTGAATGGAGCATCAAATCAGTGAACCGGAATGCATACATCATGGTAAAATATGATATTCCATGATTTTGTGAATGAAAGATGTGAACTAAAGCTCTTATTTATCTCGGTTTTTGTTGGGGCAGATTGCTATAACTGGCAAACCATTCTTCAAGGCTTCTTCCATCGCTACTGGTCTGATTTTGAAGAATATTCTGCGAATAGGAAAAGTTAACGTCATCGGAGACGTTATACTCTTCCTAGGAAAATTATGCATCAGCCTGTTCTCTATGTTGTTTGCATTCCTTATGCTGGATAATCATAAGTTTAAATCTGCCCACAACAAGGTTTCTTCCCCTTTGTTTCCTGTGCTGGTAAAGACTCTATCAAATTAACTTACTAGGATGCCATACAAGCAAAAGATATTTATTATAAATTGGAATCTGGGGTTGATTCTTGCACTGAATATAAATTTGTGGGTGTTCAGGTCTGCTGGGCACTTGGTTATATTGTGGCAAAGTTGTTCTTTGCTGTCGTGGAGATGGCTATTGATACAATCATTCTCTCTTTCTGCCAAGATGCAGAAGAAAATCAAGGAATCGCCCAATATGCGCCACCTCTACTGATGGAGACGTTTGAAAGCCAAGGAGAGATGCATAGACTTACTCAGGGATCATAAGTTTCCTTCCTGCTTGGGTTATTATTATATCAGTTCTGCTTTTTGCTGTAATTTAGAACTTGCTCTTAATTGTAGGGTGTATCATCAATAGCAGCGTAAAACTCTGAGGTCTCCTATCTACTGGAGCATCATCCTTTTTGACATCCGTCTCTTGTTTTTCTTCACCAGTCTGATAAATCTAACATGCGGGTCGACAGTGTTTCAAGGAGAATGTAGATGTAAAGAGATAAGTCAGTATGCTTGAAATTTGGATAATGTAATTTCCATTATCTCCTAAAAATTGGGTCAGGTCTCTGGGGCACCTAAATTCCTCCCAACCTCCAAATGTTAATAATTTATCTCAACAAGGGTAATAAAGGTTAAAGCAAGGTTTCAAAAATTTGAAAGCATTGAAGTAGGTTTTATGACAGCCGTTTGAACACTATTCAGGGTCTCAGTTTTCCCGGGTCAATGGCGCCGACATGAATGCCAATTGTGCCAGCCTCCTCGGTCCATTGAATAGACTCTTTATCTAAAAACTGCAGAACCTGCACATATGAGAAATTCGTCCAACGTACTCAAACGTCAAGATGAAGGCTGATGATGATAATGGATAATCAGGATGAAGCTATCGTGCTGGAAATAATTCAATCTCGTGACTTTTCTTCACCCTATAATATCCATTTTTGAATTTCTTATTATGCCGATACTAATTAATTGAAGAATGGGATCCTCAAATTAAGAATATTACCAATTTTCTTCTCTTTTCATTACTAGAATCTCCAGCATCAGCACTCAGGTGAATCTTCATGTATGCTGACCAACGAACCTTGAGACATGAGGAAGTAATCTAACAGCTGAATGGTTTCCACTTGAAGATAACTTACTTGGAATTCCGACGAGATATTGCAAATGGGATTTCAGAATTCTTACTGCTTCCTTTGGACTATATCCGTCCAATTTTAGAGGAAATTCATCTTCTCCTTCCCTGATTCATGAAAATCAAGACATCACATAAATAAGAAAGTCAAGATGGTATTTTAAACTGAATCATCCTGACCCCTTGACAAAGACCAATCCTCCAGACTTTTCATTTGCCTCTTGAGCCTTCTTCAGATAGAAATTTCCCTGTGAGTTTAAAACAGGAGGATATAGTTTTCTATGCATTATTAAGCAAGCAGTTGAACTGAGGAAAAATATTATAAATAAATGTATGATCACCTGTTCTTGAAGGTAATCAACTCTGCGGTGCTCATCCTTTGTAAAAGCATCTACTGCCTTCCAAAATTAAAGAACTTATTTCTACAGAAGTAGATAATATGAGGGCAGTGGGGTGATTTTGATAATTTAAGAACTTACTGCTTCGTAGTATGTTCTCATCATGTCCCAGTTATGCTTCGCAGCTTTTCTATGAACCTCGTAGTCATCCTCTTTGTCCTCATCTAGAAACATCAAATTTTAAGCATTAAGTCTACAGTGGAGATAAACATGATAACTAGGTCAGTTTTAACCAGGAAATATTTCTAACAGCATCTGAAAATACAAACCTCCATCATAGTTCTCAATAATAATAAAAAATCAAGAGTACAAACACAAAACTGATTCTATGATGTTGGAGATTGACAAAACAGCCACAAACTCCCATGGCAGCCAGTGCCATCCCCCACCTACAGCCAAAAACAAACCGTTCACTGCCACTGTGATGCGGTGATGCCGCCTAACGCCCACGCCAAGAGATAGAGGTGAACCAAATACCTTATTTCGTAGGGTTTATCAAGGGACAAAGAGTGTGGCAATTAATTGCAGACTCACCAGCCTGGCCAGCAAAAACGAAGTTCTCACCAATCTGCAGGAGCAGAAGCTGGATACTGGAGCATCCCAAAGAGTTCCTTAGGAGATTGGGTTTTAGGTACTCCATATCTTACTGGTGGGTCCCATTCATAGATAAGTTTGAAAGGCATGCTTTTGCAGCTATAAGGTCTGAAGTATTGTAGCAATAGTCTGCCCATGGGAACCATTTATGACACAAATTTAGGTTACCTGATGCAAAGCATCATAAATAATTTTCTAGCCACTTGTTAACCATTTCTGTTCAGCCATCCACTTCAAGGCGATGAGCTGAGGTTGTGTTGAGCTTATTGCCCAGTAGTTTGTGTAGTACCTGCCAGAAGATGCCCAAGGATACCTTGCCACAATATCACACAATTGACCAATGCAGTCTAAATATCTCTTTTAAACACTTGAGCAAGGTCTGAGGCCTAAAAGTGGCCGTAGTCGAATATCTGTTCTACAATTATCCATAGAGTCAAATCCTTCTGACTTAGGGAGTGCTTCCAAAAAAATCCAAAGATATGTCTTCCATATTTGCAAGAGTATGGGTAGGAGTTGCGATTATCCAGCCAGGGCATATGACAATGATTTATCCAGCCAGGGAAATTCATTTGCATGTCTCTTAATGTCCTTTATTTCATCCCCATCCAACAGAACCGTGGCACAATAATTTTTGAGGTATCTTTTGTGAACCCCAATTAGGGTCACACAAGATAGTGTCTGGATGATCACCTTATGGCTTGCTCTTTCTTCCAGAGGAGAATTTTTTATCTTGCACTTTCGTAATTATAGTTCAATTCCCCTAAGAAGAGGTACATGCTATGTTGAGTATGCACATCCTCTCCTCACTATCTGGACTCTTGACAAAATTATCAATAAGAAAATATAAGAGCCAATCATTTCTCTAAGAGCAGTTGGTATGCATCTGATCCCACAGCTCTATGATTATATTTTTGTATAGAAAGTTACATTTCCGAAGTTATGTTACTAAGGAGCAAGTGAGGATGAAGGCTTCCTCAGCTTCCCATCTTTCACATTCTGGGTTCTTGTCATTTAGGGATTTGGTTAAATCCCAGATCTCACCCAGGAGGAACATTGGTATACAAAGAAAAATCAAAAAGTTTATTTCAAGAGAAATCATACAAGAAATGAAAAGACAGAGATAGCTGCCTCAAGAATGTTTGGAAGGCGGAATTCGAGAGCTCCTTCGCCTTGCTCTCCTCCTCAGATAACCAACCTCTTGGCTGCCTTCTTTCTTGTCTCTTCTACTCTTTCTAGGCCCACCCTTAAGCTGACGGCTTTGGTCTTATTCATAAACATGAGGTGGCCTCCATTGATTAGCCATTCTCGTGAATAGGATTGGCCTGTACAGATGACAGTATCAGATGACAATATCGGGGCAGCTATCGATAGCTGATACCATCATCCGAACCATGGATATTGGAAGCTATCCGATATCCAATATTGATCCTGGATATCGAATATTGCACATGGTACTCTGATATCTGATATCCAACCATCATCTGGCTACGTCCACAGTACTGGATGATAGATGACAGGTATTGGACCTGGAAAGTGGATACAGATATTAGATATCGGATATCCACACTGGTATCCAGGCAATATCAGTTCGATATCTGGATAATATCCAGAGATATCTGATGATATCCGGCGATCTCTGTCATCCACGTCCAGTGCATCCATCACACATAATTTGTTGTCAGTCTGATATCTGGCATCCAGGACATCATCCAGCATCCAGATGCTGGATATCAGAGCCCTTGGGTGCCAGATGATGTCCGGACATTGGATGGGCAAACCCTACTTGTGAAGGTGTCTTCTTTATAGTTACTCCTTTGAAAATAGGTAATAACTAGAGCCTTACCAGCTTTCAACTAGGAGGTTGATTAAACCCTTCACCTTGTGAGTCAGGAAGACAGCCATATCACACCTCAAGTGCATTGATATTCAATAGTACTATCTAATTTTCCACAAAAATTCTGATCTCGCTCATGACAGAATACCTCTAAGACTCAACATTTCATTAAAATAGTATTCTCCCATTAGACATTCCTCAAAATCACCAGAACAGAAATGACCAAACAATAAATAACGTGCAATTAAAATTCGTTTGATCCTTGTGTTGATTACCAGAAAAAACAGCGGTGTGATTAGTGTAGCAGAAGAACTCAGAAGCTTTTCTTGAAATATATATACTTTCCATTAAATTGCTAGAAAATTTTGGCATTTTAAGATAAAATTCTAATGAAATTCATAGAAAAATTGAATCATTTTTACCACCTTTTAAAACTTCTGGAAGTTCAACTGAAGGTGTAGAATCAACATCATCCAAAGGTGCAGAGATAGCTCTCTGTCCAAAAGTCTTGGTTCTGTTAAGGCCCATTGGGAGGCGGACTTTTTTAGACGCCTCTTCTGGAACTTTTGGGGCACAGAATAATGATTGCAAAATCTCCTTCTGGAGAGTGGATTTCTCATTTCTCGAACTCTTTAATTTCCTTGACTTTCTACAGGAAAAAAGACATTTTCTAGATAACCCAACAAGCTAATATTGGATAAAATAGCAATTTAGGAATAGAGTTCACCCAAATATGAAATTTTATATAAAAAACACATATCTAATTCTTAAAACAGATAAAAATTGCCAACTGAGATTGGGAAATACCTACAAGCCGAGGATAGCCGCGCATCTCTTTCAAGAAGGTGAGAACTTCGAGTCGAGATGCTAATTTTTACCTGATAAACACAAATGAGCATAAAAAATTAACATTAATTTTTTTACTCCGCATCATATATATATATATATAAAGTACTCACCTCAAGACTGATATCTGAACTTCCAACATCCAGTTCCTGTGCGACAAAAAAATTCAAACCATTGTTTATGAAGTTATGGACTCAAGGAGAATTAAAAAATGTGGTATTAAGCATGCCATGCCATACATTTTCAGCATTTGGAGAGAAGGCCCTTTCCTTGCCCAACTTAGATGAAGCAGTTTCCAGAAAATGCTCCGCTGTCTAGAAATCAAAAAATAAATTGATCCCGAGGGACAATCATAGAGCTGACATGACTATGCATGCACATCAGCACATTCTCTAATGTTGAAAAGTACCATTCAGATGACAGTGAACATAACTTTATGAGCTTGGAAAGGATCTCAATAAACCAGGTTCATGATATCCTCTGAAGTGCAACTTAACTCATCTAAAATTGGTTTAAATAATGATATTGGAGAGAAGCCCTTAGTTACGCACAGAAGACAGAAGAAAAGAGTTAGACCCTCACATAAGGATTTAACTCCTTAAATGTTCAGGCAGGAAAGTATAGGGCTCTAATGAATAAGGTAGTGCTGGCAATATTCTATACACAGGAATGTGCAATACATCTGGAGGCAGACAAGAACAGAATCTTTACTGAGGGACTCTTGGACTATCTTGTTCCAGAGGGCTGTTATTCTGATAGTCTTTTGTTTCTTTCGTCTTTCTTCATGTATTCTCCTCATTGTGCTTTCTGCTACTGGCGATTCAAGAAGTTGTTTTCATTCAAGAATGCGAGGTCCTTCCAACTAAGTATCAGAGCCAGCACATTCTGCATATGGTCATGAAAGCTGAGATAGAGAAGCTGGTGACTCAGATGGAGGACATGGATCCAAGACTCACCAAGATTGAGGAAGCACGTGCTAAATAGCAGCAGATGAAAGAAGTCATGGATCACACATCTTGCTAAGGCTACATAATTTTCCAAGTCCTAGGCAGGGTGCTTCGCATGGGGAAGAATCAAGAAAGCAAGAATTGTTGTCAACTGCAGCCGCCTCTTCTTCGACCCCAATGGTACAGATTACCACAATGACTTATAAGAAGCGAGAATTACCATTATTAACAGGTGGGAATCCGGAATTTTGGTTAAGACAAGCAGAAAGATATTTTCGCCTCAACAATATTCAAGTCAAGATAAAGCATGGAGCTAGTTATGCTTTATCTTGATGGCAATGCGATGGATTTGGGCTGAGGAGCATCTGTAAATCAAGACTTGGACAGAATTCCAATCTCACTTGGAGGAGCAGTCTAGCCCTCCATAAAAAAGAAGAGGGCTGAATATCAAACAAGAATCCTCCATGTCAGTGTATCATGTGGAATTTGACTGATTATTGGCACCCTTATCTGGCCTGCCACCAGAACCCTTGGAGCAAGTCTATTTGAAGGGCCTGAAGCAGGAAATTTGCGCCCAAATTGTCATGCTCAACCCCCTCAGTTTGGTATCCATCATGGATACGTCCTAAAAAGCTGAGAGACAGACTATAGCATTATGACATGCTGTGAAATTTCCTACTGCACCAGATCATAACTTTTGGACAGTCACTAAATCATCTACAGCAACAAAGGAATTGAATGGCACATATTCCTCGTCCATAACCAATTATGAAATTTGACTGGGGAAAGATGGTCCCATATACTGGGAATTCGACTGTCCGTACATTCCCTACTAAAAGTGGATCAAATCAACAAAGTAAATATTTGTGGTTGGCGGACACTGAATTCTTAACATGCAAGGAAAAAGGGCTCCGTTTTCATTCTGATGAAAAATTCACACGAGAGCACAAAAGTAAGAAGCAGTTGAACATTTTACAAGTCCACAATGATGACGATTCAACCCTTCCTGAAGTAATAGAGGCGAATTGGACCCTGGTTGGTTGCGAATCAGTCGAAAGATGGTACTTTAGTTATGGTGCATGTGTCCTTCAACTCCATTAGTGGCTTTACAGGTAAAAGCACCATGAAATTACAGGGTCAGTTACATTCTAAGGACAGTCATTTTAATAGATCCTGGTGCCACCCATAACTTCATTACCATGAAAATTCGTGAAGGAGCACCAATGACCCACCACTGTTTTGGGTTGATCCCTTGTGAACCAAGTGATAACCAGGTGGCTGATAGTCGAACAGATCAGTCTTCCAAAGTACTCTCTAATGCAGGCTCCTGGAATTAGGTTGATAGCATGATCAATATTGCTCTTTTGGAGGAGGCATTTTGTGAACAGGAACCAAGATTTATCCAGCATCCAGTCAGAAGTTAAAGATGACCCACATCTGAAAAAGATCATAGATTCTACAGTGGAAAACCCAACCATGATTTTGCACTACTCTATATGGCATGGACAGCTCCTCTACAAAGATAGAGTGGTATTATTGAACTCTTAAAGCCTACTGCCATATGTACTGGCCGAGTTCCATGACAGTCCAATAGGAGGTCATACTTGAAAACATATAAACTACTTGCAATGCAATTCTATTGAAGGGGGATGAAGGTAGATATGAAGGCAGATATCCCACATGTCAGCAAACAAATCATCTGCACTTGCCCGGCAGGATTCTTACAAACCCCTTCCAACTCCTCAAAGGATATGGGAGGACATATCCGTGGATTTTATTGATGCACTTCTTCCATAGGATGGGCATGATACTATTTGGGTGACTGTTGACTGATTGTCCAAGTATAGTCACTTTATTCCTCTTAAATATCCTTTTAATGCCAAGGAATTGGGTAAAGTCTTTACTAAAAAGGTAATTTATCTTTGTGGGCCTCTTAGATCCATTGTTTCAGCTTGTGGAAGTCTTTTGACCAGAATCTTCTGGCATGAGTTACATAAATTGCATGGCATAAAACTTGTCAAGAGGATGGAGGCAGATGACATTTGTACCACTACTTCCCTGGAATTGTATTTATACTTTATTTTTATTTACTTTTATACCCGTATTGCAGGTGACCATTAGAGTGTCACTGACACATTACCCCTGTATAAAAATCCCTGAGCTCATTAATGAAATATGCTTCTTCCCTTATCTCTTTCTGATTGGAAATCTATCTCTTCCTCGCTCTCCCTCTCCCTCTCTCTCAGAAGCACATTCTCACCTGCCATCTAGTTGCAGAGTCTTCAATCTCAACAAAAGTCAATTTGAGAGGAGTAATGGAGAGGAGCCCTTGCTTACATACAGAAGAAGGAAGAAAAGAGTTAAACCCTCATATAAGGATTTAACTTGTTAAATGTTTTGGGGAGGGGGGGGGGGAGTGTAGGGCTGTAACGAATAAGCTGGCGCTGGCACTGGCACTGGCACTATTCTATAAAGAGGTGCAGTACATCTAGAGGCTGAAAAGAACAGAATTTTGACTCTTGAACTACATTATTCCAGAGGGCTGTTATTCTGACAGTCTTTTGTGTCTTTCTTCTTTATTCTTCTATTTTCCTCATCATACTTTCTTCATTTGGCAATTCAAGAAGTGGCTTTCATTCAAGACCCGGGAGTCCATCTATGTGAGATGGCCAATTCAAGGATGGAAGTCTCATTTTATGGACATCTATGTGGGAATCTTCTGCAACTGATTGCCACAATCAACAAGCAACATCTAAGTGAAGAACAAAGATCGAACCTTTGACCACCTCAGAGAAAGCCTCTGAAAATTAAAGATAAAAAATCTTAATACATGTTCAATTCTCCTAAGAGAACCCCTTCGATATATGCCTTTTTGAAGTTGAATGATGAATTTTATCCAATAAGCATTGACAAATATTGCGCCTCCTGTCCACAATGAGCATCTTCGAATCAGCTTGTCACTTTGGCCCATATCCATGTTTCATGGGTTCACAATGCTCTTTGACCACAGCATTAAATGTGCAAATGAAATAACTTTCCATTCATCATAGATAGAGGTTATAGATATAATAGGAGAGGGGATCATGCAGTATGATTGAGGAAGAGACATGAATCGTGGGAGAGAAATCTCTTGAACCTCAGTATTGAAACCGACTCCTATTCTGCCCAATTCTCAGGTCACGTAGATGTGATTCTTCCAAATAGACTAAAAATCTACTTCACTTTTAAATATTAAGCTTGAAAGGACAGTTGCATAAGACGCCAGAAGAACATTCAGGCACTTTGACGGTAAATTTCATGATTCTTTTTTAATTTAGAAAAATATGATATACAAAGAGGGGAAATGAAATCTTCTCTAAAATTACTGTTTACCTTTTTGGCATCATATCCACATGAACCTACAAAAAAGTTGTAAAAGGATGAAGTTAAATGCAGAACCAGGTACAAGTAAACCAGCTAATTAAGACTATCGTAGTCTTCGAAACATCATAACAAGGATCAATCAGAATATTGTACTGAAGATAAAAATTCAAGCTTACGGAGGACATCTTTGATCGAGCCCTTCTCGAGTTTAAAGCCATCACCTAGCAGGGAGAACAAAAAATCTATGGTTCCCTGATCCTCAGTAGAAACATCTTCAACAGATACAGGTGAAGTCGCTCCCAGAGATCCACAATCCGCAACACGCTCCTTCACCGATATTTTCATCGGTTTTGAATGTGATGAAATAGGGGAATCGTATCCATTCCCCGATGACGTGGAAATCTGCTCTAGATTTTTTGATTTATCTATTCGTTTTATCATTCTGGAATTCAATTGACAGCGTATCACTGTTTTCGTTTTCAGTTTCCTGAGATTGGAAGAGTATTTCACTGGCGGCATGCAAATCGCCTTCGGCCTTTAAATAGGCGGAGGCGATCTCTTCTAGGGAGCAAACAGCGCCGAAGGCGTCGAATAGTCTCTTCAACGCCGCATCCTCGTCCATCGCCGAAATCGGACAGCGGAGGTTCTAACGACAATGGTACAGGCAGAAAAAGTTCCGCGAGCGAGCGGGAAGATGAATCAAAGATCGAAAGAGGGTTTCGTTTGCGGAGGTAGGAAAAGGAAGGGTTTTTCGTGAGGAGAATCGACTTTCCAACTTTCGCTCGACGGCGTGAGCATATTAAGTTTTGACAGTTTTGAATTTTAAAGCGGCAAATGCTTTTAAGGGTTTTTTAAATGCAATTTTTTTTTGAAATTTCAGTTATTAACGATCCCCGTCGATCTCACTCGACAAAAATCGAGATTTCGAAATTGCGCGCCAACCGCAAGTAGCGGTTAGAGAACAACTTCTACATCGGAACTTGTTCTCCATGCAAGCCCCTCGACCAGATTTTTTTCAGCATGGTCGTCGTCCCTTTTGCCCGCAGTAGTTCCTCTCTTCCCTTCAATTTCCAGTATTTTGATCTTCAATTCTCGCCAAATCCATCACTTAGATGTTTTCGAAATTGCCGGCGTACTGAGCTCCTCAATTTGATCCTTCATTCCTCATCAATCTCACACTAATTGCTACAGAAGTTGGCGAATTTCAGCTTCACTAAGGTACTCGCCACAGTGCAGGTTTCTCGTTTCTGATTTAATATTTATATATATTCAAACATCTTTGCATTTTTTGGGGGGTTTCGGTAGGTTTCAGGCGGGGTTCATCGTTTTCTATTTCTTTTTTGTGAGTTTCCTTGTTTAAAGGGAGGAATAATTGTTGGCGGGAGTGAGTGACTGCGAAGAACGGCGAGACGGTGGCGGCAGTAGGCCGTCAGTCAGCCCTTCATTGGAGTCTCTCGAATACTTACTTCTGACAGTAGGCATTCCTAGCGCCGCCATTCCTTGCGCCGGCATGATCGTGTAGAAACCCACTCTCACAAATTGTAGCATGGACTCTTATTTAATGAGCGTGGCAGAGAATTTGGACACGCAAATGAATGATGAAGGATGATTCATTTTCGAAAGTCCTGGTGGGGGACTTGATGACAACGCCATCAGCGCCGAACTGGGAGGGGTAGCTGCCGATCTCTACAGCCGAGTTGCGATGAAGTCAACGGTGATGACGATAAACTCGTTGCCTGCATCTCGGCCACCAGGTCGGAGACCTGACGGGCGGCGAACCAACAGTGATTTAGCGCGTACGAAGAGTTAAAACAAGTAGGAAAAATCGACTTACGGATTGGGTCAAATATCGACGGATCGTGGATTGATGATTAGACAAGAAAATCACCGATCAAAATCGGCTGTCAACATAGAAGGCAGAAACCAACTCAAAACTAGATAAATGCAAGCGAGATCGAGAGACAAAAATCTGGAATGAATGGATGTTGGTAGCCATTCGTGTAGAATGGAGCAGACTGAACGAGATGAATTTGAATGGAAATGCCAAATCTCATAACGGAGTGAAGCAAATGGTCGTAAAGCTTCCTAGAACAACCGGAAACATCACTCTCATTGAATGGATACATCAATTCATAGAGTTACATGCAAAACCCTTTTGATTTAACAGTCGACTATCGAACGAATTCAACAGGAATTTAAGTCTCTCCGCCCTCTCTCTCTTGCTCTCTCTCCCTTTCGTTTTGAGAGTTTTATCTTTTCATTTATCTTCACCTCCTTTTCTCTCATGATCCCTTGTATTCTCGAGTGGGATGTTACAGTCTTAGCCCTATAAAAATGTACCCCTTCATTGGGAAATGCCATCGCCTGAATTTTATTCTTGTTCCATCTTCTTATTTTGTCTTTCTTTAGTATTCTAGAAATCTCTTTGGAGAATTCTTGTTCTTGATCCTCTTTCTTGAAGCTTATGGATCTTTCTCCACTTTTTCACACTCTGTGGTCATGATTGTCCGACAATGAAAACTATAGATATATAGTTGCATAAATACAGAAATTAGTTTGATTATTTACCAACTTGTTCTTTCTTTACATGGTTTGGGCTACATTTAATATTTTATATTTGTGTATATTCAAAGTAGTATAATAAAAAAGGTCTTAAACATATTGCATTTAAAATACATTTATTTTTCATATCTATGAATTGAATTGTAAATACTCATTGGATCAATTCAATGTGTCTTATAAAATTATTACTCTAACTGAGGTTTTGATTTTTAGATATTTAGATTAAATTAAATATAAATCCAAATCAAATAATTCACAAATTTGAATCCAATTCCTTTTTACTTTTCCTTAGTTAAGTGTATTCGTCGTTAGTTCACTACATATCTTGCTGTGGAGATTGAATCCATTGTGCAAATGTTATTTTTTATTCCATTACAAATAATTTTTATTTCCTTCCATATAAATGCTGATATCAAATTCCAAATAAATAGATCTCTCTTAGTATGATTTTTTTGTATTATTGTTCAAAAACTTGGATCTCTTACGATTTGATATGATGTTTGTTTTCTACATTTACCATGCTTGAAACTCAAAAACTATTTTTGATATTGAATGACATATAATTTTTTGCAAGAGTAGGCAAAATTGGCATCAAAGTCAATTAACCGCCAAAAGTTGATGAAACGACAACTAAAGTCAAAAAATTTCCAAGAATAACTAGAAGTCAAAAGTTGACCAAAATCAACTTGAATTTCAAAGTTGACCAAATTTCAAAGGTTTATTAGAAAGTCAACATGCAAAAAAGTCATTCCAAAGTTAACAATTCATCAATAAGGTAAGAGTAGACATAAGTCAACCTATAAATAGAAGGCCAAACTCAAAGTTCATCATTGCATTAGAAAGTCAACAATCAAGGGGTAGAGGTTGAGAACCATTAAACTTTACGAGAGCATCATTTTACATGTCGAGTTTGAATACAAAGCAAAGAAGAACTTAGGTTTAGGAACCATCTTGATAACCAATATGACTCATATTGAGTTAAAAGGACCCTTTATGAGGTATACTTAACCTTGAAAGTAAGGGAAGGGATCTTTGTGAGCCAAACGAACTTTAGGTGAGCCAAGAGTCTCTTTGTGACATAGAGGGACTCTTGTTGAGTCAATATAACTCTTTGTGAGTTTCACTTTTAAGGGTAAATGAGGGGATCTTTGATAGCCATAAGGGCTCTTGGGGAGTTGGGAGCCCTTCTATCAAAAATTGGCAATTGAGTTGTTTTGTGTTGGCATGGGAGGCCTAACAACTAATTCAAGTTGACTCACTCAATGAAAATCTATCAACATTAGGAAATACATTGGCAAACATACTAGATATGATATGACTAAATCCTTTCATATGCGTGTAAATCATGAAATGATGGATCTATGCAAGATTAGATAGGGGAATGATGACAATACCATGAAAACTAGTGATTTTTATGTACCTTGTCTAAGGGTTTTATCCTACATGGATAGATATGTTCATGTTGTTTCCAAGGCACCCCATTTCGATCTTGCTTCTTTCTCTTTCAAGGAAGTGAGTTGCTTTTTTTTGTATATGTGGCACCAAAGAATCTCTTATGCACTTCAGAAATGAATTGGACATTAGGGAGATCGCATGAAGGGATAGAAGACTTGAAAAATCAACAGAAAAATAAAAAAATTGTCACATCACCATGCATGAAATTGAATTTGCAACCTATTTCTTCTTAGCATGTGGTGTTACAATTTGTGCATTGTTGTGCTGAGAGTTGTTGTTCATCCTAGCTTGAAAAATTTACTATTTATAGTCTAGAAAACTAAGACCAAATTGAGATAATTAAGGTGTATAGCTTTCTAGGTCCATCCACAGGGATTCTAGGGCGAGACGATATCAATGATAGGAGTTGAGATGAGAGGAATGATGAAGGTTTGGTGCTCAACTCTCCAAGTTAGCCATGAGGGGAGAATTTCAATTGATTAAAAATGGTTTAGTAATATACAGATGTAAAACCCTAAAATCAGACTATAGAAAGTAATGGAAGAAGGAACTGAGGAAATCTAAACTAGAAGGAAAGGAAGAAAGCAAGAGAGAGAGAGAGAAGGAAGGGAGACCATTGTCAAAGAAGATAGGGAGCGAGAAGACAAAATTTCAAGAGAAGAATAAAGAGAGAACGAGTCAAGAAGTTGGGAGATCAAGGGAGAAAGTGATGGGATTTGAGGTCGATAACTTTCCAAAATTTTGATCAAACCATCAAATGCAGCGGAATTCATTGAATCAGATATTCAAAACATCAAGCCACCAAGAAAAAATGATCCTATCATCTAGTATGAATGAGAAAATATACTTACATGGTTTCCTTGAAGGAGTTCTTGAAGTTATTCAAGTGTCTAGCCTCTAGCAGTATCCACACGGTCTCCGGATGGTTGGAGATCCTCTTCAAACCTCTTCACCAAGAAAGAAAGAGAAGAAAGGAGAGAATTCCCACAAAGCTTGCATGGGCACCTTTAATTGTGATCGTTCTCCTCCTATTTATAGACATTTGGTATGAGGTTTTTTCATAAAAACCCTCAAAATTTTTTCTATATCTACCAACATCTATAGACCTTATGTGTGTGACCCTATAGGTCCATATATCTCACTACTTAATAACTCTATAGACCAAATAACACCTTATTGGTCAACGTTAATTAATTATCTATATCCAAATATAGATTAATTAATCAAGAATTGATTTAACCCAATCGATAGGTTGAGTTGTCAGCCTGTTGGGTGCCAAGCTACACCACGTACACTAGGAGATATAGAGTATGTAAAAACTCACTTATGGAACCTTCCCATCATCGATTATAATGTATGTATAATCCTTCATCCACATTAGACTCGTGAATGACTTAGGGTATGGTCAACTGTCAAACCCTAAACAGTCACTCAAGTTAGTATTGATGCGTGTAGAAATCATCGAGAACTCCTTCGATATTTATACTACCTTGACCAAGTATTTCATTGCATGTCATTCCTTGACTCAATCTCCTCAAATACCGAGGGTGGATGATCTCATCTTGATCGCACAATCATCTTCGTAGACTTCATGTCGTATCTAATATATGACGTTTTAGATATCCCGTGACAAGGGATTCGTAAGTCATAATCAAAACACGATCATCCATTCACAAGATGTCTTTGGTGTCTCAAGTCAAAGGACCACATACACAACCATGACATGAATCAACCTAATTGACTGTTAGGTATAACACCATTCAGGGATTCATACGGATCAATTCAACGAACTCTTTCTCCAAAGAGCACCCACTATCTATCCTTAGTGTCTCCACACCGATGGCTATAGGATCAGGCATACTCATCATATGAGTTGGATTAGATAGTGTTATTCTTTCCGGATAATTCAATGTTCTTCTTGAATATCCCATGAATATGAATATTTAGAATATATGTTTAAAGACTAGTGATCACTATATTATGATCTCATCATAATTCACTTAGTCATTGCACATGCTCATGGACTTCATTGTAAACATCACACAAGAATGACAATGAATAAATATCATTTCAATGTTTATAAAAAAGATACATGAAAGTGTGATTGGCTTATAAGCCACATAATATCCATCAGAAAGGTGGTGAGAATGAGGGACAAAGAAATAGAGGGGGAAAAAGAGCTAGAGAGGAGAAATTTAGGGAAAATAAATAGAGAGAAAGAGAAGGAGTGATAACATGCAATCTTAACATGATAAAACATGATTATTCATGCAATTTAAGGCATAAAACATTACATTTATGTGCATGTTATCATACTTTGAGTGCATTTCTATCATTCTATGCATATTTATGTCATAATCTCAAAATGCACTAAATTAGGGTTAATTATGACAAATTAATGATAAATGATTTTATAACCCATCTTTACTTGAGATTATGAATGGTTTTTAAAGTTAAATAATGAGAGAAATCATATTTATGAACATTCATTTAATTTTCTAAAGATTAAAATCTTAAAGAAATGAATGTATTTTTGAAATATAAATTAAATCTCTTGTTATTTAAATATTTTGAATTTTTTAGAATGATAGATAATTAAATTTCAGAAAGAAATTTGGATTAATTTGGAGTTGTATTTTAAAAGATATGATTTTTACAATTTTTAGGGATTTTTCTGTATTTTTCTGGATTTTTTAAGATTTTCTTTTCTATTTAAAACATTAAAAAAATAATAAAAAAAGGGACAAAATAGCCGCGGGACCCGCGCGGGTGCGACGTGGCACGCAAGGCCACGTGGCAGAGCCACGCGGACCCGCGCAGCGCGCCTACGTGGCGCTACATATATATAAATGTTCTTTGTCCTTCCCTATATGGGAAGGGTCATACCCGTATAGGTCGTCGGGTCTTATAAACCCGACGATTCCTTCTCTTTTTTTCAGTGTGGGACTAACCCACACTCTATTTACCTTGCAGGTGACGTGGACGCGCGCTGAACGTCAGATCGAAGGCGCGATCAAACGACGAGCGTCGATCGGGTGGACAGACGGACCACCTGATTTGATCAAAGACACGTGCCAAATAAAGCTTTTATAACGGCTGGATCTTATGCGACGTGGCAGCATCTCGCGCGCCGATCAGGTGGAGGCTAGGACCACCGGAGATCATCAAGACCACGTGCGTTTTTAAAGGATTTATAACGGCCGAGATGCATCCGCGCGGACCGCATCTCAGCCGTCCGATCACGATCCTAAGGACGCCATTTCGAGGCGTTTTATAACGCAAAACGCGAGATCAAATCGGGAGCGTCCATTCAAGATCGTAAGGCCTATCTTCCATCGTAACGGTTCACCGTTACAAAATGCATCTGGACCGTTGATGGAGCCTTAAATACACTGATCGGACGGTTATGCTTTTTCGCCCTATAAAAAGACGAGTTCTTCGTCGTTCTATGTATTCGAGGAAGATTTTTCACTTAATCGACTTATCTACACCCTTCTTTTCTCGAATCTCTCATGTGTAATCACTTCTAGACTTGATTCCGCGTCCACGGAGTGTTTATATGTGAGATTTCGTCGATCGTGAGAGGAGAATTTGTCTCTTGAACTCCGATTATCACGTTTGAATTCGCGGAACAAATAGCCGTCGATCTGGCGATTAATTGGATCGATTCAAGCGTTATTTCGGGTTAGAAATCATGTTTTCCCTCTTATCTATCGTCATGTAACATCAATTTGTAATTTAGGATCTTAATTTAGCTTAATTTAGATTTTAATTTCTGTTTATGTTCATCGCGATTCCGAAAATTTCTCTCCACTTCCATCTTTGATTTCTCCGTGATTACTCATCCAAATCGAGCGATTTTTGATTCCACGGATAGATCTTTGAGTTATCTTTCTAAAACCACCATTTTCCCTAATTTCTCACCTCAATTCATCGTCCAATTTGACCAAATTCCTAAAGATATCTCGAAAATACCTAAATTCCCTGTGGATTCGACCCGTATTTACCATTATACCCCTCAATTCTCTCTTAATTCCCCAAATTGGTAAGTTCGGTATTATTTTTGACACGAGACCGTGTGAAATCGACGACCTCGCAGTCTCGTCACGTCAAGGAGCGAGAGCATAAATGTGAGTCTGTAGAAAGAGAGTAAATTATGAGAGATCAATTAGCAGAGAGAGAAACTGGAGAGGGAGAGAGAGATAAAAGAACAAAAAGAATATCTTGAGAGAAACTTATAGAGAGCAAAAGAGAGATTATGAGACTGGTTGAGAGAGATGGAGAAGAAATAAGAAGTTGAAAAACGGGGAGACCTAACTAGATGGAGAAGGAAAGAGCAATAGGTTGTTAGAGATAGTGATAGGTAGAGGATGTGAGAGTAATGGAAGAAGAGGGTCGGCGAAAGTATCACAGGTGAGAGAGCAAGAGTTTGGGAGAGAAATAGGGATAGAAAAAGAGAGATAGAGAGGGAAGGAGAGGAAGAGAAGATAAAAGGGTAATTGAGAGAGAACGAGCGAACCAAGTAATATCATAGAATTAAAGAATCATACTCAAGATGAAGGACAAGACAAAAAAAATTGATTAGAAGAAATAAATAACATCAGTAGTGATGTCTTGATATCAAGCGATGTGCTCTAAAAGGGTGTTCAAAGTTTTAAAAAATTAAAGGGGAAAATGATGATAATGAAGACAATAAAATTATAGGATGGCATAGTAGATTGAAATTAAATAAAAAAATACCTCAGTCATCTTCATAAACATGAGACCAAAATGCCATTTTATGATTTGAAAACTATAGTTTGGGACCGAATTTTGACTCACCACAGTTTATTGACTCAGTGTTTCTAATCCTTATGGATCCAAATTATTAAAGATCATTACTCTCGATACACTTTCAATCAAATTTCTAAAAATTTTATACTTGAGAATCCCTGGGAAGATAGGAAAAACACATTTTGATTTTGTTTCACGCACTAGTGGGGGAAGAACTAAGAGATAAATGCCAACCTAGGGCAACGAATGGCATCCCTCATGTATCTAATCTCTAAAAAAATATCCTCTGCGATTATTTGAAAGTACAAGCCCTAAAAAAATTCTTCTTGAGAATACATCAAGTTCATAAATTTATGTGGATGTACCACATTAGAATGCCCAATAGGGCCCAAAATATCACTCTATATCTATCTTCTCTATCTTGTGTAGCCTTATAGGGGCTTCCTCATGAAATCTTTACTGGGAACTGAGACTCGACAAGCTCTCTAGATTTTGGATCAATATATTGATTGCACTAGAAGATATTAAATCAAACATTCAATAAAGTTGAAGTATCAACAATAGATGATCATATCATCTAGTATAGAATAAAATCTATACTTACATTGATCATAAAAAAGGAGTTATTGAAATCGTTCAAGTGTCCGACCTCTAGTGGTATGAACACAATTGCTGGACAATTGGATCTCCTCTAGAACACTCATCACCACGAGAGGAAGAGAAGAGAGGGGAGAGTTTTCCACTATGCTCACATGGGCACCATTGTTATGGTCATTCTCCTCCTATTTATAGACTTTTGGAATATGAACTTTTTATAAAAACTCTTATCTTTATGTCTATCTTTACCAATTCCTATTGACCTTCTTTGTGTGACCCTCTAAGTCTATATATCTCGCTAGTTAATAACTACATCGACCCAATAACACTTGTTGGTCTTCCTTATTGATTAATTATATAAATAAATATATTAATTGAATAAGGATTGATTCAATCCAATCGACAAGTTGAGTTGCCATCTCGGTGGGTGCCAAGCTACATGACGTGCTATAAGAGATATGGAGTATATCAGAACTCCTTCATAAAACCTTGCTATGATCGTTTACTATATATGTGTAATATTTTATCCGCACGAGACCCCTAAATAACTTAGGGTATAGTTAATTGTCAAACCCTATTCGATAACTCAATTTACTATTGATGAGAGTAAGAAATTATCAAGAACACCTTATCTAATATTTCCACAATCTTGGCTAAGGATTTAACAACATCTCATTCCTTGAGTTGATATCTTCTTATATTAAGGGAAAATGATCTCATCTTAACCACTCGATCACCTTTGAGGACTTTATGTTATATCCAATCATTATTTTGGAGATCCCGTGACGACAGATTTATAAGTCATAGTCAAAATATGATCATCCCCTTATATTGAGTTTCTCAATTCAAGAACCACGTACACAACCGTGACATAAATCAATTTGATTGAAAATTTAACATAATGCTATTAATGAATTCATACAAATCAATTCAATGCACTCTTTCTCTAAAGAGCACCCACTATCTATCCTTAGTGTCTCCGTACAGATGGTCAAAGGATTAGCCGTAATCATCATATGAGCGCTATTTGTTTCATATAATTTGGTGTCCTTCTCGAATATTCTATAAATAGAAATATTTAGAATATATGTTTATAGACCAATGATCACTGTATTGTGATCACATCATCATTCTTTTGGTCATTGCATATGCTCATGGACTTCTTGCAAGCATCACACAAGAATGATAATGAGTAAAATTCATTTCAATCAATATAAATGAAAGATGAAGGTGTGATTGGCTTGCATGCCCTTATGAATCTTTAGTTTCTTTTAAATGGGGAAGTGATGGTGGCATTGTTATTAATATACATATTTGAATCAAATATTCCATTAAAAGGATGAAGACGGAGGATATATATCCTCTACAATAGATAGTGTATTTTTTACATAGTGATTGTAGAGATCAATTGCATTATATAAAAAAATGTAAAGAATGGATAGTATGACTTCAACTACCCTGTCTCAGATTTCAAAAGAATTCACCTTAACATTTTGGGGATATCTATGAATTGGAGTTGTTGAAAATTAAAATGATCCTTGATCATCACATTATATCTCTACCAAAGAGAACGAGCGTGCCAGGATCTTAGGTTCTCAATTACTACTATTATTCAAAAAATTATGATCACCATTTCAAAATAATTTATCATCATTGTCATAATCAATATTACCCTTATTCATCATCGTCATTTTAATTGCATGTCATGATATCAGGATATAATCGTTATCATTATTAACAAGTTGATAATTGTCAATTCACTCCATCATTCCATCCTCACTTCTGTAACAATCATCAATATTCTAATTGTTCTCTCGTCTCATGTTTATCATAATATCAACATGTTTTCTTAGATATTTTGAAACTCAGCTTTATATCAAAAAATTACTCTTAAGCTCATTTATACATCTTTTTATACGGAAAATAGGCCCTTCCTTTTATTCACTAGTCCTTTATATTAATTATTTCTCCATGGGCCTTGCTCCCAATGGACTGGTAGACATAGTTTGGTGATCATGGTACACAATCGACAACACAGCAATAGTTGAGGATCAGATCATGGATCATGATCGGATCGATGATTCCATCAAGATCTTCCATCACAATAAAAAATCACAGCTTTTTCTGTGCAACTTATTAATACTTTGAGGAGTAAAGGATAAAAAAGGACCACAATATCACCTGATGATACTTTGATATAAATAGGGTTGAAATAGTTGTGTAAATAGGGAAAACGAGTCTCGTTAAATCCAAAAACTTAATTAACATAGAATACATGGATGTAAACATCAACAATGGCTCTTCCTTGCATCAAATAACCTGTTGTTGGGCTTCCACCAGAATACTTCAAAGCTCACATTTCATTTAGTTTTACAAGTGATGAAAAAAACTACAGAGATAATTAACAGGCAACTGTTCTGCAGATTATTGGATTTTAAAATAAAGACTGACCAAAAATGGACTATCACTTGACAACTGGGGGACGATGATTATCCATTAAAAAAAACCTATTTTTTCAAGATTTTTACAATTTGAACTGAGCCCACAACACATTCATTATTTCTATGATCAACATTCTACCCTCTTCAGACTATTCATGACCATCCTTGTCTGCTTAAGCAGAGACGACTGTTCGATCATCGTATAGTAAACGCATGCGCCGGGCTTATGTGTTGGGGGGCATGGAGAAGGATCTCCAGATATCAGCACGTGGCATCCTGGGAGCAGGGGAAGAGGGAACTGAAGCGGCATGAAGCAGTGGATCATTCATTCTTGCTTCTCTCACGTACTCCTCAACTCTTCTAGATGTCATGGGCTCCAGCCCAATTTGGACATAGTGGCTGTCAGAGTGTTCATCGTCTTCTTCTATGGAGCAGACAGTGCTCGTCTCGGTGTGTACAGTGGCAGAGTCATCATAGCTTCCAGGTCTTCTATTTCTTCTCTTCTTCCTTGCATCCTGTCTCCAACTGTGGATCGTCTCTCTCACTCTCTGGGGAATTATGGCTGCTTTATAGTGTGATCCCATCTGGACAGACAAATTAAATTATATGAATTAATTGAAAAGAGAAAGCACAGGAGTAAAGAGATGTAGAGAGAGAAACCTGAGTGACGAGCGCATACAGTGGTAGAGTGCTGTAGCTGTTGAGGAACTGGCTTGCAAACCTGGTGGATTGTAGCATGTTGTGATCTCAATTAAGTAGAAGATTTATGAATTCAATGATGCTCAGGAGCTGCATACCCCAGAAGAAGGCGCGCATATAGTATGTAGTGGTTGTGAATGAAACATGATCTGAAGCCAAACTGCCACTGTAATTACGGATTTTCTTGAGGGGTTTAATAAAAATATCCCAAATTCATAATTTAACCAAATAAGTCTGGAAAAAAAGTACCCAGAACCAGAAGAACGATGCCAACTCAAAAGAATTCTGATGAAACGAACAAGTATTGGTTAAAAAGAAGGGATCTAGGAAATTACACCTTTCAGTGTTTGAAGACTAACCTGGAAAAGAATAAAGTGGATCAACAGCAATAGTAATTCCGGCTTATTAAACCAGAAAAGCTCGTCACGCGGATTAAGCGCTTTTGATCCAGGACCACATCCAGCCAATTCGGCACTTTCCAGGGCCAAAGTCGCAATCACGTGCTGAAGTTTAGTTCCCATTAGAAGAACAAGCTGAGAGAGAAAATGAACTTCAGTCCTAACCATAACAATTAGGACTTGGAAACAAATGGATCATCTAGCAGTCTACTTACTGTTATAGGAATAAGGGATATCCAGAAGTAGAGATTCGACCCTGGAAGGGACATAATTATGGCGATACATGAATTGCAGGAAAGAACAGGAGCTATTTACAATTATTTGAAGATTTATCTCACCGTGAATGTTGAAGAGCATAAAGGCAATAGCGAATCCCCAAAGTGGCACACTGCAATCGATGAAAGATGAGAAAAGCCTTAACAAATGTTATACATTAAAAATTTTTTTATGATGAATGCACTAACCTCATTCCTACAACGACTTTGAACTCTTCTTCCATACACCGAAGAATGTATCCATGAAAATCAAATCCTGGCATCAGGTTGTGGTTCTGAAACAGTTAATTTGGAATTTGTAAACTCATTAAGAGGATAAAAATTTTATAGTTACAAGTCAAGAAAATTCAAGGAGTGAATATCCTTACTGTAATGAAACCCATACGGAGGGTAAGATAATCGGCACGTGCTACAGACTGTCCAAATTGACGAAAAAAACAAGTCTGCCCAAGAAAAATGAAGAATTTCGTTGAATATCTAAGATGAGAAATATGTATGAGAAGTGCTTTTTCTCTCAATTCATATGAAGGATAACTTATTTACTTTTCGGGCATAGTGACTTCAGAAAGGAAAAATAATAATTATGGAATCTGACAAAAAGGGGAAACAAAGGAATAGCTTCATCAACGTACCAACCAAACAATGCAACCGTTTTTACTCCATGGGCTGGGGTCTTGTATTATCACAAATGATGATTGTCTCCTCATCGTTAATGCTCTAGCAACCACTGAATATATGTATAAAAAATGAAATTGCCAGGTACCCAAAAATAAAATTATAATATGGGTAAAACTGATGTTTTATTCACAAATAAAGAATAAAATAAAAAGAAAATTTCCCAACTAAATATTTCTAATATTAAATGAAGTTACCAGCCAAGGTCTCCTCCTGACTTCTTCGGGTTTCCTCTTCCCATTTTCTCCATGTGTGTATCTGCAAGTAAAATATCATAGCATGTAAATGCAGATTTGAGAGAATAACAGGTGAAAAAAGAAAGCCTCTCATATGTAGAAAATGTATCAAGAACCTAAAATTGCATGCATTCTCGGAGACCCAACAGGTTATATTTTAAGGCCTCTATTTTTTTTTGTTGAAAAAGAGAAAGAAGGGCCCACCAAATGGAAACCCCCCCCTCCAATTTTAAGGCCTCTATTGAACCTGTCTAGTGCATCAATTTCAAAATTGTATGCATGAAAGTTTTCTGGGCAGTATTCAGAAAGACAATTACATAAGAACCTTTTTTAAAATTCTAAATGATGAATAATTTTTTTAGATGCTATTTCTAATATGCATTATCGACATGTGAAAGTGTTTCGCTAATATTGCTGTTATACCTTCTATGTGTTCTGGTCATGTTTATGGTCCCACAAATCAGATCTATCTGGTTGGGTGATGTTTTCAAATCCGGACTTGATTTAAACTGGTATTCATCAATATATGTTTCATATTTCATTGACTTCTGTAACATTAAATCAGGTCTTCAGGTCCCAAACTAGAGCCAACTTACTTCTCAACAAGTTTGGCAGTCAACTAAATTCTAAGGTATAATTTTGAGTATCAATGGATATCAATCTTCTATGCTAAAACATCCCATTAAATATTCATAGAAGATAAATGCTGTTTATTGCTGAATTAAATTTTCTTTCTTTTCACATTAAAGGAAGATCAACAGAAATCAGTGATCAACCAGTACAAGTACACTCTTCTTCCCACCAAAGACGTCACACATCCCTGGACAACCCAAACCTTAGCGCCCATAACAACCCCTCAAGTTCCTCTCTGATAGGAACCAAATCCAGCCAGAGATAGAAAAGATAGATTAAGAGTAGACTAGCATTAGATCAACCACAAAAACAACTAGTTCTTGTCCACAAGCCCACACATATCTAATAATAAGACTTACGGTGAGGGGATCGCCAGACTGACAACCCCTCGGTAGGAGAGTGTAGAGAGATAGGGAAATACAATGGAGCAAAAATGAGAGATGTACGGAGAGGAATCAGATGGCACTCCTTCCAGGAAGAGTTCCTATCCACCGGCATCCCAACGAAATTCAGAGTCCCTCCCCCACCACCCAAGAAAAAAAATCCTAGCTGAGCAACCCCTCTCAACAGAAGGCTGTGCGTGCCTTTAGGGCACGACCTGTCAAGCTGGTCCGGCAAGCCCAACCAGTGGCCCTGCCAGAATCCATCCCAGACAAAGCCCACTTGGTATCCTGTGGCAGTCACTCCTCGTTGCAAAGTATTGTGCGTAGTAGCCCAGGCTGCTGGGGGAGTCGATTCCTGCCTGGTCGATTTGTGGTCTTGGTGATTGCAGCATGCCCTCTGATCCCACTGGCCTGCTGGCACACCCAAGCCTCGCCACTTGGTGGGGCTTATCACTCTCACCCAGCATCCCTTGTCCCATGAAGTCACCCATCCTTCCATAGCCCGAGCAGGCTTAACTCGGGAGTCCTCCAACCTGATGCCCTTTTTCCCTGGAGGTTACCCACCCCTCCACTGTCCAAGCCTGAGCACACTTTACTCTGGAGTACCTCACCACCCTGGTGTCCCTCTTATACTAAAATGCTTTTAGTTGATGAGCCATATTCTTAAAGATAAACTGTACGAGTATTTCCCATCTCAGACTAGGAAAAAACTGTTATTCGCGACCTTACCTTCCAAGACATACTGTTGTTAATTTCCAAATATCAATACAAACCCATGACAAAACTTCTAGTATTTCCTCGTAGCCTCGCATTATATTCTCTCAAAACAATTAGCCAAACGCTCTTCTCATCTATTTTTATCATTCTAATGGTGACAAAAGAATCATAAAGGGTATGAAACAAGGGTTAAACACCTGACCTTTACAGTGGCCAACAACATTGTCAAACAACTATAGATAATATGAGTCACAGCCATGACAAAAATGAATCGGTGAAGCTGCTCTAAACCTTCATAGGAGACAAATGGCTCGTAGCCCTGAAAGAATCGAAGTTGAATGCCATTGAATATTATCCTTTAAGCATAGAATTAAACCATAACTACTATCCTTTACTTTTTCACCACAAATGTGATGCCAGTGCAAAACAATAAGGGAAGAAAGTAAGCTCTCTCTCTCTCTCTCTCATATATATATATATATATATATATATAGAGTATCTATTCAATGAAGAATTGGCAAACATCATACCTCTCCACATGTGCTGGGAGGCAATTCGTCAATCATCCTTCTCTTAAGTGACAGATGACGAACCACACCCAGAAAGTGCTTAGGGTCATGCAATGAAGAACCATTATTATCTTCAGCTTCAACGAACGCCGATCTGCTGCACGGAGAGAAATTGCCATTGTAGTACTTTGAATCAATGCAAATATTTGAAATGCTTCGCGAGGTGGCAGTCAAAAGAAGGGATATGAAACCCAGCAACATTAGCTCTGCAGAAAAGAAGAAATCAAATTAGTTGCTAAACATATAAGTAGGGAACTTCAATAAAAGAATTCCACTAAGAAGTAATTTCCGAAGAAAATTATTGCTAACCGTCTTTCATCTTCTCCAATGCTTCCAGTAATGGATTCCGATGAGTTCTCCTCAACCACTGAGAAAATTTCGTCAAAATAAGGCTTATGTCAGATAAATCAAAAGAAATTTTACAAATCTATACTAATCCACGTGAAACATACACAACATATACACACTCAGACACAGAGAGAGAGAGAGAGCTTACAGCACTCAGGCGGAAAATCAAACGCTCGACCACCAAACAAACAGCCACCAAGATTGTAAGCACAGTCGCTACAGACCATGTTGGGGTCAGGGCTAAAGACCGAAGCTCTCGCAAACTTTCCGACATTGGGTCTTGTATTCCTCCACCAAAAAACCCTGTGCTCACGGAAATTTCTATACCACTTGGAGAACACGCATCAGAAAAGCAACTAAACTCAAACTCCAAAAGCCGGATTTCCTCAGTAGGTGAGGAGACTCCACCTCTTCAAGCGCTCAGCATTGTTGGCATTCAACCAGAGTAAATACTAAACAAAATTACAGGATTAGAGTTTCACATCTTCTTTCTTAACTAGGGGCAAGGGGCAACTTTCCGAAAGAGAATCAAGGGTTCCACGGAGGAGAGATCCTCTACGAGAGAGGATCTGGTTGCACGTTTCCTCTTCTGACAAAGACAAGATGAAATGAGCTTGACCCTTTCCGTGACAACGAGCCGTCCCCAGAAACCTCGTCCTGCGTGCCTCATTTATCTGTAAAGTAATTTTGCTAAGGATGGAACAAGACAGAGATTTAATGAAAGTAAATGCTGTTCGTTTTCTGGATTCTCTCTCCCCTCCCCGATATTCGCATTCGCAGCCACAGTTTTCAATGCTCTGTAAACTCAGAGTGCTCGTTTTTTATCATTATTATAGTCTGTCGGTCTTTACTCTAAAGAGACCAGTGAATGCTGGTCTCTTTAGTTCGAAATTTGGCATTTCCATATGGGAACGATGTCGCTCTCTCTGTTCCTGCGCCATCGCCCTGCCAATATTGTCGAGAATGTTATGATAGAGAAAAGCTTGAAGGAAAGATTATATGAAATCTATTTTTCTCGTCAGCTGATTGGAGATACCACAGGAAATAAGAGGGGAAGACAGCGGCAATCGGAGATCAGGAACAGAGAGATTCGGTCGGCAAAGAAGACATCATCAAGGCGGCTATCTGGATTTATCTTGACTTCGGCTCACGCGGCATCCGGCAGCGGTTGCGTCCCAGGTTCTTCCGGGCTTTTCGCTGTAGAATTTTCTAGAAGAAAGACGACGACTGGAGTCAACGTGGGATGCACGTTGTCGGGACCACAGGAAGATAGAAGGACGGTGCCTACTATTTTTGACTTCTCGCAAGATATAGCCAATGGTGTTCGAAAATCTGTAAAGCCGTTTGATTCTCTGCAATAAATCAACAGATCAGGGTAAATATAAATTTCTTTGATTTTGTCTGTGCTAGAGCGTGAAGAAAGTGCGCGGAGCGCCAAATGCACCAGTATATACTCTTCTTCTTTAACGGACTGCTTTGTGTGCCCGTCCTCTGGGATTCTCTTCTTTAAGGGACTGCTTTGTGAGTCCGCCTCGTGAGAACGAAGGGCGAAGCCGAGAATGCTGCCCGAGCAGTGGAGCCCGCCTTGTGGGAATCTCTGCACCAAGAAATTCGCCGCTCTGACGCAGATTCCGTGTACGCGTCCTTGTCCTTTTTTCGCTTTCGTTTCGTTTCGAAATTCATCGACAATATTCCTACGGATCTAAATGCTGACGATGTTACTGATTTAACGTAATTATTTTTAATTAAGTTTTTCATGTTCCTCCACTCTGGTCTTGCAAACAACCACGCCCCTCTGAAAATCATTCAGGCGCACAAATCTAACTCAATGAATGCGTATTTTTAGGATCATCTAATGACATTTAGTTCTCTTTTAATCGTTCTTTAGTGTTCAAGAATCTGCTGCGGTAATGCTGCTGCTTTAAGATTGAACGAAAAATATCAGAGAGCTGTTGTTTTTATGGTTCATAAATCATCCTTTGTATTATGAACTAAAACTATGATTTCTTGCCTCTTCTTTATTGAGGAACCGCTCTCCATATTTGATTTTCTTTGATCAAGATTTTCATCCGACCCACTTGTCGTGTTTACTAAGTTCTTTCAGATTACCTCATGACAGGGAGAGTTTTCTGTAAGAAGGGCTGCGATACTGATGTAGAAACATGGGAAGAATGTAAGCCTCTAGATCTTGTCCAGTTGTCTTTTTCATCTCCCAGTAATTGGTATTATGCATTCACAGTGGTTTTGTAAGAGTCCTGTTGGTCCCGATAATTCTATGAGTTTAAGATCTTCGGTCCCTTTTGGCTGAAATTTAGGTATTGGAGAGTGCAACGAGATATGCTATAAGGATCCAGTTTTGAAGGATTACAAGTGGAGCGCTTATTTTGACCGCTCCCCGGGCGCTGAATCATACTCCATGGTTAGTCTCAACTCTATCCTGACTTTCATCCTGATGAATTTTCTTTCCACTTTTTTAAAAAATTGCTTCAGTAAGTGACGTAATCAAATTCAAATCCACTTTTCGACCGATTCAATCTGCCAGACTGATTAGGAAATTCATTTCTTGTGGACTTCATTTTGATGCAGGAATGTTTTCATGCATGTGTCTCTGGTTGTGGTTTCAAGGTGCGTATATGGATTACTTTCTCTGATTGATTTCTTCGATTAATTCCATAACTTTTATTGGGCGCAGTTCGACATTCCCCCAGAGAAAGCTGACCAGATTCAGCCAAACAGATCTCCAAAGGCTGTCGCTGAGAAACCCTCATCTCCTTCTCTGCCCATTGACCCTCTTCTGGTAAGTGATGACATGCCTTCTACGTCTGCATAGAAGTCTTTTTCTTCGACGTGTGAGTGTGGTTTTTTTTCTTCTGGCCACCTCCACTCTTTAGTGATCATTTGATCGGTCTAATATAACAGATTCCAGTTTCATTTCTCGGTTCGAATACTCGAGCTTTTCTTGGGTCCACTCCTCTTCATTTTTATTCTATCAGATCAAGGTGAACAGATTGTCTAGTGCTTTTTAAAGCAACGATCGGTGATTCATTTCCATTTTAAGGCCTTTCTGAGTATTTACGCTTCAAAATGGAAGAGTAAATGCTGAGAAATCGAGAACTAACCCGTCCAGTGTCTCCCACGTCTGAAGACAAGAAGTTCATAAAAAATTTCTGTCCGGTCTCTTCACCTTCTTCTTGTTAAACCTAGACGAGGTGAATTGAGTTCGTTCCTTGTAATTGATCTGCTAAGATCATCGTTGACTGCCTCTTCAGTTTTCATATTTTTGATAAAGATTTAAAGAGTGATAAACTGAATAATGTGAAATCGTCTACTAAAATTAAACTGAATTATACGGCATTCGTCTCTTTGATGTATATTTCCTTTGATCAGGTTGAATCAACCTTCTCATTCACTCATCAGATAGACGAGTAGCACAGAGAGAGGATAGAATGACATTATTCGTGAATACAAAGGATCTCATAGATCCTTTGTGTTCTCCGATGTTGATCTTAACAGGAAACATCAAACAATATACTGAATTTTATGCAGTGAAGAACACAGATTTTAGTCCCTGGACTTCTTTTGCTGACTGGATAATGGCCCTGCCGATTAGGGATGGAAGAGAGAAAAGGATGCTTAAGCGTTCTGTTATGTCATCCAGAGGGCATTCATCATGCTCTAATCATTGCCTAATTATTGGGAAAAATGCATGAATTTGAACATAAAACTATATTGCATTAAAATTGAATTTCAACCACGATATTTTACACTCTTTCTGATGTTCAAGAGAAGTTCTCAAGATTAAGTTTAGTTTGCCCTCCTCAAATTTCTCAAATTAGATTTCTTCTACCCCTCCACAATTCCACTCATGAAGTTACCGAGGATTAAATTTATAACCTCTGAATAATTCCTAGGGAATGTCAAAGGCCATACAGAATCACTGGGACTTTGCTCAACTAAAAACGAACAATAGTGGACTATGCTTTAATTAATGTTGATGAATTAGATGGGATAATATCAACGAATCATCTTAAACACGCATATGATTGAAACTAACCCGAGCTAATGACTTTTTTCAATATGAAAAGGGAGAATTAAGAAGAAAACAACATCCATGGATGATGGTTTCATGGAGAATCTAATCAATAATTGCAAAAAACAACCACAACTTTCTAGATCATCTCTTATGATAGTTAGGTCACAAGGAATACTACTTTACTATTGAATACAACCCTCATGTGGACTTGATGAGAAGTGTGAAGGTGACCTAATCTAAAATATCTATGTCTACTGTTCTTCATGGGTCAGAGTTGACTTTGATTTGGTCTGAAGTGAATTCTTCTAGAATTAGTTATTTATTACACTTACTATGTAGGACAGTGATTTATCATAGTTGTGGACTGAAGTATATCCACTGACACCAAGTACTCTAGCATGTCCTTTGGCATAACTCGATGTATAAATTGCCATCTGTTTTGTCAAAATGCAAGCCATGAGTTATTTAAGTCATTTTCTAGTTCCGTTATATTCATTAAGTTTTTTCCATAATCAAGGGAATAGTAAAAATTTAAGATAAAAGGGTGTGATAAAGTGTATTTAATGTTTTCAAATGAACGAATATTAACCTATTATAATGCATAATTTATATGATGGTAATGCATTTTCTCATGCTTTGATAACGCTTTTATGTACATTGCGCCAATTAGCCTATGCTCACAAACTGTACATTGCAATTTTATTTCATTCATTTAACATATCCTACTTCTCTAGGTTAAACATCTCAAGTATTTACCTACTTTCTTGAGTGTATACATTGCCAGACTTGGGTACTATGAATCATAAAGAGAAGGAGAGGAAATGACCGGTGTCAACTACAAGTTTGATGCAAGATGTAGTAGGGAAGGAGGAATCCTAGGTGACAACTTCAAGAATGAGTGGCAGCGGTGTTGGATCCCATAGAGCACTCTTTCGAGAAGAAGAAAAACTCTGAACTTAAAATATGCCTAATAATTCTACTATTTATAGACCTTGGAGGAAAGATAAAGTAAAACTTGAAAATTAAAATAAAATGGAAGGAAATTAAAACATAAGCTAGGAATTGAATCCTAACATTAGGTGAACCTTAACTTTGATAGTGGTGACATGGTACTTGCCCCATCAAAGTTGACCTAGTTTGATTTTTTTAAGTCAAAACTAGTGGTCTTTCATAACTGACCATTTATTTCTTTGTTCAATCAATCTCTAATACAATAAAGAAAAATAAAGTAAAATGGTATTTATACTATGAAAGATAGTAATTTTCTAATCTTTAGATATTTTTAAAGAGAGTTTCTCAATTGATTCCTTTATGTGCATAGAGCTGCCCTTGTCTTCTTCTCTCTTCACATATCCATGTGATGGGTAATGGTGGAGAGATCGTTATAGGTCAAGGCTACATTGGCTAGCACTTTGGATTATGTGCAAAGAGAAGATCTTCAGAGAAGAAAAATGCCACCTGCACAATTGCATTCAAGGAACTAAAAGGGGTTGTTGATCTAATCCGGCTCAAGCTGATATGATCATGCTTTTTTTTAGTTTTTTCAATTCTATTTAGTTTTATCTCTCATCTTGCAATTGTAAATATATCCCTATTCCTTTCTATTGTGCATTTCAGATTATGTCGAATGCCTTAGATCCCAACAAAGAGGATTCAAAGTTAAACGAGAAATAATGGATGAAAAAGTTCAAAAATCTTTTAATTAAGGATTAATTTAAGTATATTTAGTGAATAAGGGTCAAAATCTAAGGCAAAGTAGTGTTGACTTTTGAGAGTTCTTTGAACTAGGTATAATTGGATGAAGAAATGGGTCGAGACTTTAGGGAAAACTATATGTTTAAATAGTACATAGGAAGATCTTTCCAAAGAATCACAAACCAAGAAAATCAAATGTTAAGCAAATGAGAAATCAAAGAAAGAACAAGGAGAGATAGAATCACAAGAAAAGAGAGAGCAGTTGGTAAAAATCAATGTAATTCTACAATTATATTCTTGTATATGAAAATTTAAGGCCAAATGTAAAAGAATTGGGAAAGTATGGTCCAACTAATCCAAAATCACAAAGAAATTGATCCAACTGCTTGTAGGATCAAGGGATTTTCATTTTGCAATTATAAATTGAATTTTTGCATTCAAGTGTCAAAGTTTTCCCATTTTGTTGATTGCTTTTTATCCATGGATGCAGGAGAATATAGGAACACAAATATATCAATAACTTTAAGGGAAAATATTTTCAAAGGCCCCATCGATAATGATTTCTCGATGAGGAGAGAGTATTTTAATAGGGGATTTGGGCATAATCATCAAATCAAGGTGCCTCTTGATCCCGATGGCTAAGATGCTACAATATCACCTGTAAGTTGTCAAACCATTAGTCTTGGTTTCTAGATCACATCGGGGCATCAAGTTTGTGTCATGTCACCATGGGTCTTCAAATCGTTGCTTTTATTGTGGTCATTGGATTTATGATCGATGCTTCATGTGATGTTATTGAATGACCTTCTAGATACTAGTGTTGTTAGAGATGCTAGTTTTGGGTATTGTAAGTTCTTTGATGGCATTCGATACTAATGACACCATAAACCATAATCACGATGATGAGTGTTGATGACATATAATATGATGGTGATATCAAATATCAATAAGACCATATTTTGCTCGTGGATATCATATATTGCTAATTTTCTCTTCTTCTTTTTAAAGAAAATTCGTATAGTCATATGTCATCTTTATGGTCATCCCTCATTCTTATTGTTATCTATCATCCTTAACATCATCTTGGTTCATTTAATCCATCACCGCACCTGTCATCATCCTGAATCTGATATCTGATATTGGATGACAATGTTGGAAGACTTACCGCATGATGATAATAAAATTCTATGTGGTGCAACCTTCCCTAGAGCAGATGTCCATCGAACCCATCAATTTACACTATTGAGATCAAAGGTTCAAATCATCACCACTTAAATCCAATCATTATTTAATGAGAATGCACTGTGTAAACCCTTCCCTCTAAGGTATGATGGACAATTGAGATTGAATTGCATCACTTGAAATAAAAGAAAAGAGTATAACGTGTGCCACATTGACTCTGCATGAGCACGTGACGATGAGCAATGTACTGTCTGTTATGTGACCACATCTGCATGCACTTATAAAGAGCTAAAAATTGGTTTTAAGATTTTAATAATTCTAGGAAAAATTTGAAATAAAAAAATTTTAGAAAGCTTAAAAATTTGAAAATATATTTTTCATACTGATATTTATTTCATTTTGGCAAAATCAAACTTATACTATGACATTTATAAGATTTTCACCTTAATCACAAAATAACCCAATTTAAATTGAGAAAGGGTCGAACCACAAAGAGTATGGTCTCTAGATCTAAATATAAAATGTTTGATTTTTTTGTTGAAAAGAGGTTTGATCGATGAAGAGATGATAATTCTATGAAGAGTGAGATGCAAGTAATGATCCAAAATACTCAAATCTCCTATCAAATATCAAAATATTTTAAATGAGAGATAATGATATCATTTTTGAAAGTTTTTTTGATGACATAGAAGACTGAAGATCAAGAGAAATGAAACCTTAATCAATATACACTCAAGATCTTACCCTAGTGATGCTTTGTTTCAATCACTCATTCGAGAACCAACACATTTCTCCCAAACTTGGCATTTTTCAATCTAACATGAAGATTGATAAAAAAACAAGGAAGAAACTCACTAGAAATGATGATTTGTTTGCAAAGGATGATTAGTTTGCAACCTTCTTTCCTCCGACTTACTAATGCTAGACACATATAATGAAATATAAAAAACCCTAATTTTATTTTTTTTCTTTATTTGATTTTAAAAAGGTTTTTATGGTGCATGAGAGAGGGAAGGGTGATGCAATAAATCTAGATCTACAAATAATTTGTGGCACACTATTCATGCGCCAAAGAAAACAACTAGAGGAGAGAGAAAGAATAAGTTATGCACACCAAAGATAAAGAAAGAATAGCCACAGAGAAAGAGAAAGAGAAAAGCAATGAGGTGATTTTTAGATAGAGAGGAAATTTTCGTGGCAAATGAGAGAAAGGAGGCATCGGTGAGCAATGAACTCCAAGTGCAAGAGAGAGGCGGTGAAGAGAAAGAGAGAGAATTGCTGCGACAAGTTTTAGAGAGAGAATCATTGTGGCAGAGAGAAAAGGGAGGTGGCAATTTTTAGAGGAGAGGAGGGTGATGGGGGCATCAGAGAGAGGGGGATGAAACTGAGAGAGAGCAAGATGAATGGTGAGAAAATTTTCTTGTGCATGAGAAAAATTTTTCTTCTACACATAGTCTGTACGAGAGATAGGGAGGGAGGGAGGGGGGAGAGAGAGAGGAATGTCAAGAAAATTTTCTCTTGCACGCGAGGAAAATTTTTCTCTTGCATGCAAGTGCACATGTGAGAGGAAGAGAGTTTTGATGGCTGTGATCGTGCCACATGGCACGATCATGCAAAAGCGCTTAAAAACATTTTAAATACAAAAATATGTATTTTTCTCGCTTAAAAAATTATTTCTTTGAGGATTTAAACTTACATAAATTCTAAAAAATATCATAAAAATCCAAAAAATTAGAACTTCTTTATAAAAAATAGTAATCATTTTAAACCACAATAACATGCATTGATCAATATCTTTGTGTCAATAAATGCATTTTAAATGGGTAAATAAATAGACAAATTATTTTATGACTTAATAAATTATTATCTTGATATATAAATGTCATAAAATTATCATATAATGTTATCAAATCATGAAAAATCAAGTTTGAAAATATAGATATTATCATTTTAAACCATGATAACATGCATTTAGGATCATTTTCATATGAATAAATACTTAAAGTGCATGCTATTAATGCCTTAATATTTATGTTATCAAATACATTTTTAAAATTGACTCTTCTTTCATTAAAAAATTGTGCATTGGTCTAAAACTAAATTATATTGTTAATTTAATAAATTAACAAGATCTGTGGAGGGTGAAGCTAATAATTAAATATTCTTGGTCTTTCAAAGTCAAACCTATGAATTTCACAAAACGAGCTGTAAAAGATCAAACCTATTGAAACTTTAAGATAAATGGCATACGACAAAAAGTATGAAATTTGCATTCAAATATATGAATAACCATATAACTTAAACCAAAATATATTAATAACCATATAACTTAAACCACAAATTTCATGTTATCACACATTTTCTTTGTTTCACCCCATTTACATAAGTGGACATGCCAACCCTACACCCTACCTAATAAGTTCAACCAACATTCATCTATAGCTCATTCACCAAGAGGCTAAACTTGAAGAGCTGCAAGACTTTCAAAAATGGGTAATTTTCAAGAATTAGAAATAAATTTGAAGTTTGATTAATCAAAGAGGAAATAGAAAAATAGGGAGGTGGAGATAAATAATAGAAGAAGAATGAGAAAAAAATCTATGTATGAGAAGAGGTATACTAGACACTCCTTTCATATAGTTTAGAACTTATTCAAACTTCCATACATAGATATGTCATTCAAACCTTTCTTCTCTGGATTAGGTGGTTTTGATAAATCTCTTAATTTTAAGCCTTCAAAGTTCTCTTGAAGGTGAATCCATTGTTCATATGTCATGGAAAAATCTTACATTCACTTAAGCCCACTTGATATCAGGGAGAATTTCTTGCTTATATAAATTCGTTCTAGAAATGAGTTTTATGAGTGCTTGTTCATTTTTAATTATGGAATCCAATTTTTAGCTTCCATGTAGAAAGACTGGATAGCTTGGTTAACATAAAGTATCTCCATTGGTGTGGGCTTGTCACATGTTCTTAAGTGGAGTCTCTTTAGTGTTTATCAATGAAGGTGGTTGATAATCATGAATATTAAAGTGCATTTTTTTATTTTTTTATTTATTTTCTACAAGTAATCTCATATATGAATGAATTTTCTACTAATTTATGAAGATTTCACAAATTTTATGCATAAGCACCTCACTCTTGTGCAATTCCAAATTATTGAAACTTTTAGCGATATAGCCCCTTTTAACTTCAAGGAATTCAAGTGTTTAAAATTCTAATTTTTTAAAAGCTTTATGATTTGATAAGGCCCATGAATCGTGAACAAATAAGAGTAAGAACGTGATAAATATCAAATACGAATGGGCCAAAAAAGGGTACCAAAAGCTGGAGAGCCAAAACATAAAATAACTTTGTTAAATATAGCCTAGGTATTGATATCAAATTACCATTAATTGAAAAAAAGGGGGTAATGTTTTATACTATCTAATACAATTTTAAAATTTATGTGGTGGGGTTTTTTTAAGAAGGTTTTGGCTAGATGGCATGTGGCTAAGGTGGTAGGTGATGCAAGTATGCCAAGACATCAATGACCCAAGTGGCACACATAGTAAGAATGATGATCACCGCAAAGAGGAGAGGATGAATGAAGAGCGCTCGAGAAATGGGATTCTTCATATCCTTAAGTGCAAATTTTTTATAAAACTGAACAACTAGACGAAGCAGATCAACATTGTTACCATACATAGTCATCAGATCAAAAATCTTAATGGGATAGAATATGGTTGAAGCTAAGTGTCTGTAAATTAGACATTTATATGACCTAAATGGATTCATCACAACCACATGATCCTCACAAAGAACAGATCTGATGACCATAGTATTTTTGGTTCATCTTTACTTTTGTTACCCATTGGAAACCAACATATGATGTTCAAGGAAAATTTCATAATGTTGAAAAAATTATTTACTATCAAATTTTTTTTTACAAAAGAAAAAATTTTCATAATCAAATCCTAGAACTTATAAGGGAACCCTAAACTCATGTATTTAGAGCTTCTAGAAAATGAAGATATCTATTAACTTAAAAAATATGGAAGACTCAGATTCTAAAAGTTATTGAATAGATTGCCCCCATCAAATAATACAAAGTTCAAATGAATGGAAGAATTGGAGTGAGATTTCTAGGAGGAGGAAAGAAAGGAGAACCCAATAAATTCTAATTTTTTTCTGCAATGTAATCATACTTTTATTTGCTAGATAATTTAGAAAAAAAATAATATCAAAAAACGTTACTTGTTCAAGAGTGTTCTTGATGAGGATTCGTGTGTTGTTAAATAGAAGATCATGAGGAATCTCTTGGTCGTGACTGTTAGATTGCCAATTCCTGGTGTAAATAGGAAGTGCAAGTTTGTTTATCCCATTTCTAGAGATCCACATGAACTCTCACCAACTTTAGATTAGGAATTCACCATCTCCACTGTTTCCTTGAATAAAAAATTCTCTATCAAAATCACATTGCAACATCATTCACATCTTATTTTCTGTCTCATCTAATCTTTCTCATTCATTCTTCTTCATCTCAACTAATTTATTAGATATTTCTTTATCTTACATTACCTAAATTATACTAAAACTCTTCTCGCTACTATTTCATAATTTATTTTATCACTAGATCATCAAAAACTCTTTCTTTATAAAAATCATAGCTCCCTTTCGACTCAAACCCCATTCCCTATACTAATGTGAGTGAATTAAAGAAATTTTTCCAAAATTAATTGTGTCCAAATGATCATAAAACACCACTAAATTGTGCTCATAATTGGCCCATGAAGAAACTATTTGATCTTATTTTGTTGATTTAAAAGTAGATATTTATTATGTAGATGTATACTAGGTCTATGCAAACATGTGTCAAGGTATGAACTAATACTAGACCTTCACAGGTAGGACAGACTTGTTAAGAGTGCCATTCAATGGTAACATTAAATCATACAAGGATCAATCCTCAACAAAACACTTAAAGCTAAAGGTTCTACAGTCCTTGTAGAAGTTTGGGTCTTAGATGGACTAGAATAGTCTATCAATTTCATCCTTCTCATACCTTGATCTCCAAGTTGATTTGGATTTTTCTCCATTTCTTACTCATACAATTGATTATATCCCTCGGAACTCTTAAGATTAGGCTCCAAGTTTGGGGGGTTTTCACCAAATTTTTTGCCAAATATAGACTAGGATGTAAGGATCTTTTGTCGTTCATACAAGAGAACAACTGATGGAAAATAGTTATAAAACAGCTAGTCTTAAAATAAAAGAAAGCAATTTAAATTGAAATAAATAAATAAGCTAAATTTCTTCTTTTTTTTCAATAAAAATCTTATAGACTCCTACATCTTCAGAAGTGGCACCAATTGATAAGTCCAATATTAGGGTTTTAATAAGCCATTTTTGACAAAAAAAACTAAGATTTTTTTGGATTAACAAGAGCAAGGTGTCTGTTAAAATTGTATATTGACCAAAAGTTGGTTTCTATTAATAAAAAAAGTCTATTGATGATTTTTGATCTTTTAAAAAAAAAAAAAGAAAAAGAAAGGAGCTCAAATCAATAGCTGAGTTCGCACCACCACATGGTGGGGTCACATAAATTGGCCTAAATTTTTTTTTAATTTTTTTTCTGATTTTAAAATTAGTTTCTTAATGATTTGACATTCCAAATTCCCACAAATACAAAAAAACTAAAAAAAATCAGGATATTCATCTAAAAATAAAACTAGCCATTTGAAACTATGATATACACATTTATGATCATTTTAACATAAATAAGTGTACAAAATATACAATATTGATGCATTAATTTGTATGCAACTAATCACATATAAATTTATGGGGAAAACTCACCGTACATCGTGACCTTTTGAGAAGCGTCCAAATCCACTCCCACCTTTCGAATTGTCCAAATCCACTGCCAGCAGGGCACATACGCTGACGTGGATGGCGAAGGAACTCATCCGATGCCACGTGACCGTCCACGTCAGCGAGGGCAATGGAGAAAAAGAAAAAGAATCAGGCGCGCGAAATGGGAGAAGATCGGCGATGAATTTTTTCGCGATCTTCTCTCTCTCTTATTTCTTGGAAGAACTAACCAGCGCCGGCTCTCTCTCTCTCTCTCTCGGTAGGCAATCGATCGTTGCAAGGATTGTGCATTTTGGGATTTTCTTTTTCTCTCTTCTTCTCTTCTTTCTCTCACTCTCTCCTTCTCTTCCTCACTTTCTTCCTCGTCTGCACGTCTCTCTCTCTCTCGCGACAGAAATTTCCGTCGCGAGGAGAGATTTCTTTTTCTCTCATCTCTCTCTTTTTCGGAAATTATTTCATTCTTTCTCCCTCTCTTCCTTCTCTCGCTCTCCCCTTCTCCCTCTCTCCCACATTCTTCTCCCTCTCTCTGTCTCTTCATGGTCCTTTAACTTCAAAGGCTTCATGGTCCTTTCTATAGTCGATACTAACATGGAGAAAGTCCAGGACCGCTGGCCAAACCAAGAAATTCTTACCAGAAACACCTATCCGCGGAGTCAACTAGATGAATGCTGCAGAGAGACATAGTGTAACAGTTAGAGAGAAGAGTCTCGGGTTTATCAGCAGTGAGAGGCGGGAAGCTGCTTGCCGGAGAGGAAGTGAGAGAGTAGATAGAGAGAGCGGTCGGGAGCGGTCGGGTTTATCACGCGGTCCTCCTTCCTCTCTCTTCATTCTCTCTCTCTCTCTCTCTCTCTCTCTCTCTCTCTCTCTCTCTTCTCTTCCTTCTCTCCCGATCATATCAGACAAAGTATACCATTCCTTCCGCCGCGCCTGCGTCGTCGGAAACAACTCTGGCGACGCCTGCGATTCCTCCATGAGAGCTTTCCTGCGCGGCTACGACGGCATCGACATCTACAACATCTACACCCCCGTCTACCTCTCCTCTTTCTCGACTCGCTTCTCTACTCCCATCAATACGAAGAAACTCCACGTAATTCCTCCGCTAATTTCAATGATCTTCTTCTTATTTCTGTCCGACTGATGATTTTTCGCCCTTACTTGTGGTTAAGTTCTGGAGAAGCAGGCCGAGCAGTGGTTCTAGGGCCGGTTACGATCCCTGTGAGGAGAACCACGTGGAAAAGTACTTCAGCAGGGAGGACGTCCAACGCGCTCTCCATGTCAACCGTACTCGCATCCGCTACCCCTACTCTTCCTGTAGGTTTGCATTTTCCTTCAATTTCGATTGAAGAGTTTTTAAATTATTTTTGACAGGGTTCCTTGGGCAGCAACGTGATCGAGGAGTGGAAGGATCCCGCGGAAACGGTGCTTCCCATCATCCGCAAGCTCATCAACACCGGCCACCACGTGTGGATCTACAGGTTCTTCTCGTCCGCTCTAATTAGTACTTCTTCTTCCCCGGATAGAGGAAATCAGGGATTGGGTTTCTTGCAGCGGTGACACGGACGGTAGGGTTCCGGTGACGTCGACGAGGTACAACATTAACAAGATGGAACTGACGGCGAAGGAGGAATGGCGGGCGTGGTACCACCGCAAGCAGGTCGCCAGATGGGTGGTCGAGTACAAGGAGGGGATCACGTTCGCCACTCTCCGCGGCGCCAGCCACCAAGTCCCCACCTTAGCTCCCGACCGCTCTCTCTCTCTACTCTCTAACTTCCTCTCCGACAAGCAGCTTCCCGCCTCTCGCCGCTGATAAACCCGAGACTCTTCTCTCTAACTACTACACTATTTCTCTCTGCAGCATTCATCTAGTTGACTCCGCGGATAGGTGTTTCTGGTAAGAATTTCTTGGTTTGGCCAGCGGTCCTGGACTTTCTCCATGTTAGTATCGACTACAGAAAGGACCATGAAGCCTTTGAAGTTAAAGGACCATGAAGAGACAGAGAGAGGGAGAAGAACGTGGGAGAGAGGGAGAAGGGGAGAGCGAGAGAAGGAAGAGAGGGAGAAAGAAGGAAATAATTTCCGAAAAAGAGAGAGATGAGAGAAAAAGAAATCTCTCCTCGCGACGGAAATTTCCGTCGCGAGAGAGAGAGAGAGACGCGCAGGCGAGGAAGAAAGTGAGGAAGAGAAGGAGAGAGTGAGAGAAAGAAGAGAAGAAGAGAGAAAAAGAAAATCCCAAAATGCACAATCCTTGCAACAATCGATTGCCTACCGAGAGAGAGAGAGAGAGAGCCGGCGCTGGTTAGTTCTTCCAAGAAATAAGAGAGAGAGAAGATCGCGAAAAAATTCGTCGCCGATCTTCTCCCATTTCGCGCGCCTGATTCTTTTTCTTTTTCTCCATTGCCCTCGCTGACGTGGACGGTCACGTGGCATCGGATGAGTTCCTTCGCCGTCCACGTCAGCGTATGTGCCCTGCTGGCAGTGGATTTGGACAATTCGAAAGGTGGGAGTGGATTTGGACGCTTCTCAAAAGGTCACGATGTACGGTGAGTTTTCCCCTAAATTTATACTCTTTACTTGATATTTTTGAAGAGAACTGCGAGATCTAGGGATAAATGCTCTAGTCAACATGATGGATTCGATTGTCGTCATCAATGCGTCAATCCGGTCACTGATGACGTTAAAATGGCTACCGCTCAATGGATAATCAAGGTCAACTGATCTACCGAAGGAGCGATCAATTCTGAGATCTATCATCTCTCACTACCTTTAAATTACGTTCTCAGCGACTCGGTGATCAGATGCCATCGATCGATCAGCCAAAGATCCATCCTTGTCGGAACATTCGTTTCTCTCCCCGCGGGGCCTACACCCGCCACGGCCTAATCGACATCTGGATATCTCCCCGCCGCCGCCGGCCCACACCCGCCGCCGCCGGCCCACACCCGCCACGGCCTAATCGACATCTGGATATCTCACAGCCGCCCTTCTCCATTTATCTTATACACATCCTTTGCAGCAATGGACAACCGTCTTCAGGCCCTCGTCGAAGCAAGATGGAAGAAACGCAAGGCGTGATCATCGTCGGCGCGGGTATCGCGGGTCTAGCGACCGCTCTGGGACTTCACAGGTACCATCCAACGACTGATCTTCTCTAGCTTTCTTCTTCAGCATGCAATGTTCTTACCCTTCAATCTCTGCTGCTCAAGGCTCGGTCTGAGAAGCCTAGTCCTCGAGTCTTCCGACCGTGTGCGCTCCAGCGGCTCCGCGCTTGTCGTCTGGCCCAACGCCTGGAGAGCTCTCGAAAATCTCGGCGTCGCCGACTCTCTTCGACGTCAGCACCTTCTCCTCCGAGAGTAACCTATCTTCTTCCTCCCCTTCTTTTTTTTAGAACTGCCTAAACATTATTCTCTTGCTTGCAGGATCATCGTCGGTTCGGTGGCAACAGGGAGCATCACCTCGAGAACGAGCTTCATGAAAAGTTATAAAGTTTTTTTCTCGACATCATAAAAAAGATTGCTCTTTTTGACGGTGATTATCTCTGGGCTCAGAGAGCAGTTGGAAGTTCGCTGCGTAGCGAGGAGCTCGCTGGTGGACGCCCTAGCGGAGGAGCTCCCCCCTGGCACAATAAGATTGAGTTCCAAGCTCGCCCGCGTAGATGATCATGGAGCTCTAAAGGTTCTGCATTTGGCGGATGGCTCCGTCTTAAAGACGAAGGTAATTGCAGTAATGAGGAAAAGTGAACGGAAGATTGATTGAACTTGTTCCTGAAGGTGCTGATCGGCTGCGACGGAGTTAACTCTGTAGTGGCTAAGTGGCTCGGACTGAGGAATCCGGCGAAGGCGGGCCGGTCGGCGTTGAGAGGTATAGCGGATTTCCCCGGCGGCCATGGATTGGAGCCCAACTTCCTGCAGTTCGTGGGTAAGGGATTTCGAGCCGGATTCCTGCCTTGCGATGGGTCCCACGTCTACTGGTTCTTCACCTTCAGCGCTCAAGGTGAGAAAAAATCAATCTGCCAAACGAATTTTTTTTCTAACGTCCATAAAACCCGATTTCAGAGGAGCTGGAAGTGGACATGGGGAAGATGAAGCAGCGTGTTCTCAGAAGTCTCGCAAACATTCCGGAGAAAGTGTTGCAGGTCGTGGAGAAGACGGACCCGGGAGCCATGATCTCCTCCCCGTTGAGGTTCCGCTCGCCGTTGGATCTTCTCTGGGGTGGCTTCTGCAGGGATGGCGTGTTTTTGGCCGGGGATGCGCTCCATGCCATGACTCCGGATCTCGGGCAGGGTGGCTGCTCCGCGTTGGAGGATGCCGTGACCTTGGACAGATGCTTGCGCAAAGCATTCCGAGAGAATACTGACGACGAGTTGCAGAGAGTTGAAGAAGCGTTGGCCCAGTACAAGAAAGAAAGGAAGTGGCGGAGTATTGAGCTCGTCTGCTCTGCTTATATCATTGGATTCATCCAGGAAAGTGGCTCCACCGTGGTGAGCTTCTTCAGGGACAAGTTCTTGGCGCCGATCATGTCCGAGAAGCTCCTGAGTATGGCTGCCTTTGACTGTGGGCCTCTCACGCCATCCTATGGGAAGCACGACTAAAGAATAAAGGGGGAGGGTTCTCTTAGCAAATCAAATCCATGTAACTTGGACAAATAGACTGTCCAAGAGAAAGTCGCCCTAAGGGCTTATGCTTTTCGTATTTGTAGTTTCCTCTTACTTGAGAGAGAGTCATAATCGTTAAAACAGATTCCAAGGAGGATCATGAAACCGTGATTATTATTGAAGCATTTCGACAAACACCCTCCACGGCCGGTTCAGCAGGATGACTAGTTCAAAAGCCCCAATGGTCGTCCGAGTCAGCAGTAACTGCCGTCCAACCAATCAAAAGGCACTTAATTCCTGCTGACTCAGACGAGTAACAGACGCCGAATTACGCTCGCCACTGCGACAGAAATACCACCTGGACTTCTAAAAAACTTTGATTGTAACATCACCCAAAAACCTCCTATAAACCATCGAACAGTTTCTTGCCTTTCTCAATTGTGTGTTCAAGCTCTCCTCCTTTCTTATCTTCTTCTTCTATCCTCTATTTCTTATGTTCTTACATGGTATCAGAGCATTGAAGCCCTACGGCAACAACAACTTCGATTCATGGAACAATCAAGCAATACCAGTCTCGCCACCACGCAAGACATTGCAACCGTTGCGATTGCCAACATCAATCCGGCAGGTTTGACTTTGCCTCTAAAATTGACGAAGGAAAATTTTCCGTTGTGGAAAACATAACTCTTGCATGTTCTTGGGGCCTATGATCTTATGGATCTACTGGATCAAGATCCACCACCTTTATATTATACAGATAAAGATGGAAAAGTTTGTCCAAATTCGGTTTATAAAACCTGGTTCAAGAATGATAAGGTAGTCCTCTCCATTATCACATCATCTCTATCTGAAAGTTGTGTACCTATATTAGTTTGCAAAGTCAACGGCTAAAGAAGCATGGATGACAATAAATATAAATTTTTGCAGCAAAAGTCAAGACCAAGGGTGATGGAACTTCGAAACAAAACTTCATAATCTCATAAAAGGATCTCTTTGAGTTGAAGCCTATGTTCAAGCCATATGAACCATAGGAGATGAGTTTCAGACATGTGGAAATCCCTAATGACAGAAATTTGATATGACCTTAGCACTTCTCAGAGGACTAGGACCACAATACAACGCCTTCTATGCTAGCACTAGTCAACTTCTGGAGAATCTGACCTTTGATGATGTTGCAGCTAATCTAAACATTTTTTGATCTGCACTTGTCTCGACAACTCACTAAACAAGTACCATCAGAATTTCCACCCACTACCAGTTATACTCATACACATCCATAGGATACAAAGAACATGAACATGGGGAGGAAGAAATGGTGGTGGAAGGGGTTAGAGGTCAAAGAACGGCACCACGTTGTCAATTATGTTTCAAAGCAAGGACATAGAGTGATCAACTGCTATGAACGGTTTCAACAAAAATTTTCAACATCCCAATTACAAGGAATTTGTCAACACTCAAAAATCAAGGATAATCAAGTCAACAACCTCAAGTCAATTTGACCAATGCAAGCAATACTACTGGACAACAAAACACTTGGTATCCAGACAACGGTCTCAACTCATCATGTTACAAATGACATCACCAATCTTTAGTAGTCAACAGTCTACACAAGTCTAGACCAGCTTTATGTAGGTAATGGTCAAGGTTTTGTCCATGTAATCCATTGGCTCTTCACAATTATTTTCAAAATCAAAACGACTACTCCTAAATAATATATTACATTTTCCATAGATTACTAAAAATCTATTATCCATTCATAAATTCACCATTGACAACAATGTATTTGTAGAATTTCACCCATTTTTTGCCTTGTTAAGGACATTTTAGACATGACAAATCCTAATGAGAGGGGAGCATAAGGATGGTCTTTATCTTTTGAACTTTCTTGCAATCTTTTTATTCTTTATTTTTGGTGAAAAGGTTTCTTTCTGACATTTGGCACAGTAGATTGGGACATCCACATTTCCGTGTTTTTCAAAGAATTTTGAAAGATTTTGAACTTCCATTAACTCATAAAATCTATCATTCTTACTATGATGCATGTTGTTCCTCTAAAGCTCATAAATTACCTTTTAATATATCTATAAAGAAAAGCGCTAAACCTTTGGAATTGGTTCATTTTAATTTGTGGGGGCCAGCCCCTTCCACATCACAATTTGGAAATCGGTATTATGTTATTTTTGTTGTCGACTTTTCTAAATATACCTGGCTTTTTCCTTAAAAAAATGATGTCTTACCTATTTTCTCAAAATTTCATGTTAAAGCGAAAAAACAATTTTCTACTAATTTTTTTCTTTTCAATCTGACTAGGGCGCTGAATTTCAAGCCCTAAAAATAAAATACCTCAAACAACATGGCATTCATCATAGATTATCATGTCCATACACACTTGAACAAAATGGAACAGCTGAAAGAAAACAACGTCATCTTATGGAAACTTCCTTAACTCTTTTACATACAACATCTTTACCTACAATTTTTTGGGATGAGGCTGTGTGCACAACCACTTTTCTATTTAACATAATGCCCATTCCTCTCTTAGGATATAGATCAGATTATGAAGTACTATTCAAAGAAACACCTAATTAAGGTTATTTAAAGACATTCGAGTGTTTATGCTATCCTAATCTTCGACCTTATGCTCTAAATAAGTTATCTTCTAGGTCTTAAAAATGCATTTTTTTGGGGCTACATTCCAATGCATCTTGGCTACCGATGTTTCTCTCTCATAAGAAATAAAATGTTCATTTCTCGTAATGTTATCTTTCATGAAAATATTTTTCCATATCATGATTATAACAACATTCAAACAATATTCTATGACAATTCTCCGCGTATTCTTGGACAAGGTCCTATTATTATCACTTCACTTCAAAGCCCAAGTGCACCTCTACCTTCTCTACACTCTCTCCTAACTCACCCTCTACTTCTCCACCTCCAAAAATAAAAAACCTCTCTAACATTTATGCCCTTACTAAACCCATCGCCAACTATCCCCTACCTTCTTGCTACCAAAATTTACTCCTTAATCTGACCAAGCCTACTTCTTTACACCAAGCACTCACACATCCCCAATGGTTCTAGGCCATGAAAGATGAGCTTCATGCCCTGCATCAAAATAAAACCTAGATATTAGTACCACAGACATCCACCATGAATGTCATCTGATGTCTATGGATCTATAAGTTAAAATGCAAAGCTGATGGTTCTCTTGATTGTTATAAAGCGCGATTAGTAGCCAAAGGCTACAAACAAGAAGACGGTTTTGACTATGATGCTACCTTTAGTCCAGTGGTGAAAATTACTACTGTCCGAGTTCTCATCTCTCTTGCTATTAGTCACAATTGGCACATTAAACAACTTGATGTATTAAACGCTTTTCAACATGGTGATTTAAAAGAATTATCTCCATGGATCAGCTAGTGGGATTTCAAAACAACAGGTTCCCTTAGCATGTATGTCAACTTCAAAGGTCCCTCTATGGTTTGAAGCAAGCCCCTAGGGAGTGGTTTCTTAAACTCACTAATTTTCTTCTCTCTCTTGATTTCTCAAATTCCAAAACTGATCCTTCATTATTTTTTAAATACCATGGAAACACTTATTATTTTTTATTTATTTATGTTGATGATATATTGGTTATTAGCCATGATTCCATTGGAATTCAGGAAATTGTTCATCTACTAGCAAAGGCATTTTCTATGAAAGACTTAGGCCAAGCCCATTTTTTTCTTGGAATTGAATTACTTTATACTCCCACTGGTTGTTTTCTCTCTCAATATCATTATATCCTCTCAATTATTTGCCACGCAAAAATGGAAAATACTAAACCTGTTTCCAATTCATGTTCTTTCTCCACCTCATCCTTATCTGTAGAAAATTTTTCGGATGCCACTATATATCATAGTATTGTTGGAGCATTACAATATCTTGTCATTACTCGGTCGGATATCACTTATGCAGTCAACTGTGCATGTCAAGCTATGCACAATCCAAATATTGAAGACTGGCACCATGTTAAAAATCTCTTGCATTATTTAAAGGGAACTATTGCCAAAAATTTATTTTACCATCGTAATTCTGATTCATCTCTTGAGCTCTTTAGTGATGCAGATTGGGCTAGTTCTCCTAACGACCGGCACTCCATTGGAGGTTATCTAATATACCTTGGTGAAAATCTCATTTTGTGGAGCACGTGCAAACAACAAATAGTTGCAAGATCGAGCACTAAAGCGGAATATAAAGCAGTCGTCCATGCCACCTCAAAGTTTATTTGGATCCATTCTTTATTTCATAAACTTTGTCTTCACCTCTCTTCCACTCCTATTTTATGGTGCAATAATCTTGGAGCAACCTACTTAGTTGCCATTCTCATTTTCCACACAAGAACAAAACATGTGGAAATAGATTATCATTTCGTCCGCGAACAAGTTAAATCACGACATCTCCGGATTGGTCACCTCTCTATGAAGGATCAAACATCCGACATCTTAACCAAGGCCCTGCCCAAACAAAATTATCTTTTTCTCAAGTCCAAACTCTATCTTCTCTCGGGTTTGGACTTTCAAGAGGATATTGAAGCATTTTGACAAACACCCTCCATGGCCGGTTCAGTAGGATGACTAGTTCAAAAGTCCCAATGGTTGTCCAAGTCATTAGTAATTGCTGACGTCCAACCAATCAAAAGGCACTTAATTCCTACTAACTCGGATGAGTAACGGACACCAAATTACTCTCGCCAACTGTGCGACGGAAATACCAAGTGGGATTCTAAAAATTTCGATTGCAACGGCACTCAAAAACTCCTATAAATATGTATCAATAGCTTATTATAATCCATCAAAAAATTTCTTACCTTTCTCAATTGTGTGTTCAAGCTCTCCTCCTTCTATCCCCTATTTCTTCTGTTCTTACAATTGTAGCCTCCCTTTTATATAATTCGTTAGTTCTTTCGTCTGGACTTTGCTTGGGAGGCTCAAGTTCTCTCTAATATGAACTGAATACTTCAGTTTATGAATGAAACGAGATATTCCCTGATTTCATTCTTTTTTTTATAGCACTGATGCTGATCTCTCAAATAGAGATTCTACTAATTGGCTTCTCTCTTCTGTTTAATGGTTCCCTGGAAACTTTCAAAATTCAAACCTCTAACTAAAAACAAAAGGAGATGCCAGAGAAGCCAATCAAGTTCTTCAATTCAACTCGGTACAAGTCCTTCATAGAGCATAGATGATCATCAATCATCATCCCACTCTAATGCACAACATTTGTTTTGACTGGATGTTTTCTCTTGCTGAAGCGAGAACATTCGTCTCTTAATAGATGGCATCGGCTGTTACTCAAACAACATACACATCCAATATTCCAATCTCTCTATCTAGCAAGTTCCTTAATCGTCCACCTCTCTAGCTTTTATAACCTGAGACTCACCAGCTCAAAGCCAAAGGAAACTTTGGCTTCTTTGCGACAAAGACTATTAGCGGCCAAGCGTCGATGATTCATCCAACGAATCCCTCAAAAGAAATATCTAGTCAATCTCTTGAAATCAACGATCTCCTCGATCATGAATCCCGACACCTCCATCACATTTTTTGGCGATATTACAATGTCTTTGGATGCGAAAATCAGATAGAAGTTGACACACTCAAGAATCAAAACAAAGAAATTCCACTAATCTTCTTGAATCCAAGAACTCACTCAAATTCATGTAATACCACACTTTGTATCATGCATTACAACAATCACCTATTTATAAAAGAAAACAACAAATTTGTCATAACGGTTTGTCCACTTGGCGCGCGCATCGCCGTTATAACTCCTTGACACAAATAGATGAGATTAAGTCTCTTCCGTTTTAATTGAAGATAACGCCTCCTCTGTTTATTTGGAGATGAATGGTTGGATCATCATCTCTCAAACTCTTCCTTGATCCACGCCTAGTTCATCATCACGACGCCCAATTTTTCATGAATTTCTTCCAATTTGATGCGTCCCAGTGATTTTGTTAAGGAATCTGCCAGTTATGATTCCATACTCACATACTCAATGTCCACATACCCTTTATCAACACAATCTTGGATGAAATAGTATTTTATTTCAATGCGTATACTGCGACCATGTTGACTGGGATTCTTGCTCAATACAATGGCCGATTTGCTGTCAATATATAATTTAAATGGTTTTACCTGAATTTAAATGGCCAATTTTAGTATCGGATGATCCACATGCCTTGACAAGATGCAGCTGAGGCTGCGATATATTCTGCATCACATGATGATAACGCAACCACATTTTGCTTCACCATATTCCATGTGATAGCACAATTTCCAAAGAAAAATATTTGACCGGTTGTACTCTTTCGATCATCATTATCTCATGCGAAATCACTGTCACTATAACCCTAAATTAAAAGAAGACGTTCCTTTAATATATCTCAGAATTCTCTTTGCTGCATTCATGTGCTCCGAATCTGGTTCGTTCATGAATTTACTTAGGTAATTCACACTGTAGGTTATATCTGATCGTGTATACACTAAATATCTAAGGCTTCCGATGAGATTTCTGAATTGTGATGAATTTTCCTCTTCTTTTCTTCTGTCCTTCTCAAGTTTCAATAGAACTTCCATAGGAGTTCTTACTAAATCACATTTACTCATTTTGAATATATGAAGTATGTTTTTTATATATGACTTCTGGTTTAGCGAGATGTAGGATGTTTAATGCTTGATTTCGATTCCTAAATAGGAACTAAGTATACCCAAATATCTCGTTTCAAAAACCTTCTTCATATCTTCTTTGAATTTGACTATTTTGTGAGAATTTGACCCTATGATGTTAATGTCATCAACGTACACTCCAATTATGAGTCTTTCTTGCATCTCTATCTCATAATACACTGCATAGTCATTTTTACTCCTCACAAATCCCTTTTGTACTAGTAATTTATTTAGTTTAGAATTCCAAGCTCTTGGTGCTTATTTTAAGCATTAAACATCCTCTTTTGCAATTTTAGTATATGATCCTCTTTTCCTTTAATTGAAAAATCTTTTGGTTGGGCTATGTAGATGTCTTACTTGATCTCTCCATTTAGGAATGCTGTTTTGTCATCTAGGTGATGTAATTCCCAATTCTCTTGTGCAACAATAGAAAATAAAATTCTAATGGATTCCATTCTTACAACTGGAGATAACACTTCGTCATAATCTATTCCTTGTTTTTGAGCATATCCTTCCATTACTAACCTTGCTTTGTGTCTCACTACCTTTCCCATGTTGTCTTTCTTGACTTGAAACACCCATTTTACTCCAATTGGATCTCTCCTCGGTTTGACCACAATCCAAGTCTTGTTTCTTAGTATTGCCAAGATTTCTTTCTTCATTGCATCTCTCCACACCTCTTGTTTTTCAGCCAAGGAATAAGAAGATGGTTCCTCAGCTGAGAGAAGACTAGATTCACAACACATAAGGTTAGTTTCATCAAAAATTGACTGTATAGATATGAAATTCAAAGTCTCATCTTCTTCAGATTCTTCTGATTGAATGAGATCTCTCTCTCTCTCTCTTAAGTTGTTACTCATTGATTCTCCTCTTGGTTCTTCAGTCAGTTCTCTTTCAGTTTCTTCCAATCCTACAACATGAAGGGTGTTTGAATGACTTGATGAGATTTTTCTCATCTTACTCTATTCACCAAAGTTAAAAAGTTTAGTTTCAACAAATATCACATCTTTGCTGATATGAATTTTAAACGTAACAGGATCTAAGCATATGTAGGCTTTTGATCGTGCTTCATATCCCATAAAAACCATGCACTTTCTTCTATCTTCGAGCTTGGATAGCCTTTCAGCAGTCTTGACAAACACAACTGATTCAGATACCTTGAGATGGCTTACATTCAGTTTTATCCCGTTCCACTTCTCATAAGGAGTCTTTCCTTTTATTCTTTTTGTTGAAGATCTGTTTAGCACATATACACATGTGCTGACTGCTTCTCCCCATAGTTCCACAGGAAGATTTTTCTCTTTTAACATACTCCTCACTAAACCCATAATTGGTTCTATTTTTTCTCTCAACCAAACCATTATGTTGTGGAGTGTATGGAGAAGTAAGCTATTTTTTAATCTCACTTTTATCACAAAAACTTTTGAATTCCTCAGAGGTAAATTCTCCTCCTCGATCACTTCTCATGCTTTTGATCTTCACTTCTTTCTCAACTTCAGCTATAGATTTAAATTTTTTAAAATGTTCTAGAGCTTATGATTTCTCTTTGAGCAGCTTGAGAAATCATCAATGATTAAGAAGAAATATATCTTTCCTCCTAAAGTTTTTGGATTTAGTAGTCCACATATGTCCATATGTCTTAATTCAAGGACATTCAAAGCTCTATGAGTTGAAATAGAGAACGGAGTTCTTGAGTGTTTACCTAAGATGCAGTGAGCACAGATCTCATCTGGATTTCCAAAATTAGGTAATCCTTTCACTAGATTTCCCCTTATCATATCTTGTAGAGTATAAAAACTCTAATGATAGAATCTCTTGTGTCATAACCACGCTTCACTTGTTTCTTCCTCAATCAGATTGTATCTCTCATTGATGTTGATCTTTAGTTCATACTTATTTCGTGAAGTTTTCTTTGTCTTGGTAAGCAATCTGCTGAATTTTTCATGAACCGTGAGAAAATCATTGCACGAAATAGTTTTACAACCTTGATCATCTAGTTTTCCATGACTAAGAATGTTAGTCTTTAAATCAGGTAAGTAAAGGGCGTTCAAAATTACCAACACTTCACCATTTTTGAAAGTAACAGAGATGTTACCTTTGCCTTCATATGGAATTGTGGATCCATCTCCAAATTTTACATTACCTCTTTGATTTTCATCTATTTGATGAAAGAACGATTTCTTACTTGTCATTTGGCTGCTGGCACTTGTATCAAGATACCATAGAACATCATCATGCGATTCACTTGCTCCCTGAAGTAGCAGTTCTCCATATTCATCAGAGATGACCATCATCAACGCCGACTCTTCTTCGGTTTCTTCTATGATATTAATCTTTTCCTCTTTACCTTTCTTTTTCTTATTTGAATAACATTCATCGGCAAAGTGACCCATCTTTTGACAATTATAACACTTAATCTTTGACTTGTCAAATGGTTTTCTCTCTTCTTCATCTTTATCATTCTTGGAGAGTCTTCCATGTCCACGAGCTCTTCCTCTTCCTCTGTTAGGTCCTCTTCCTCTTGAGGATGATCCACGATTGCCTTTCTTAGATTGATTGAAGGCTACAACATGTAAGACCTGATCTTCTTCCCTTGATTCTCTTTCTTGGAGTTTCTATTCATGTAATCTTAAAGACCCAATCACTTCATCAACGCTCAATACTAGCATGTTTCTAAATTGTTCAAGAGAAGAAGTTAGAGAGTCATTGACGAGCGGAGACCACGAGGTCTTTAATTTCACACGGTCTCATGTCAAAACAAAGTCCAAACTTACCAATTTGATGAAAATATCTCGAATTGAGGGGTATAATGATAAATAAGGGTCGAATCCTCAAGGAAATAAGCAAATTTATGATGATCTCTTCAAATTTGATCAAATCAGATGATGAATCGATGGTAGAAATTGGGGAAAATGGTAGATTATGAAAGAGAACTTCAAATCATTTCCACGGAATAAAAAATCATCGAAATTGATCTTGATTTCGCGGAGAAATTGAAGATCGAAATGGGGAGAAATTTCCAAAATTTAGAGTTATGATTTTGAGGAGAATTAAACTAAATTGAACTTAAATTCCTAATCTAAATCAAAATTAAACATAAATGGATGATAGGTTAGCAAAAACTGACTCCACTAACACAAGATTGCGATCAGATTAACACGATTAATGACCTAAATTGTCAAAAAATACAAAGAACGTGATCGTGGAGTTCAAGCTGCAATTTCTCCTTCGTCTCTCAACCAAATCTCGATTTCAAACCCTCCGTGGATGCGGAAATGAGTGTAAGAGAGGATGGAATCGAGAGACTTGAGAAGGGAGGTGTCTAAACAAATCAATTGGATTGATTTCTATCTCGAATGCATAACAAATCGGAAGAACATCTCTTTTTATAGGGTATCTGGGCGTAAACGTTTGATCAAAACGATCGACAGTTACGATGAAATGGTCCATCATGGACCGTTGCGATTATATCGCAGTGATAACATGCTATTTTTACATTAATTTACATGATTATTAATGCAATTAAAGGCATTAATTATTCCAAATACATGCATGTTATCATATTTTAAGTATATTTCTATCATTTTGTATTAATTCATGTTATGATCTAAAAATACACTAATTATGGTTTATTATACATAATTAAACATCATAATCTTTAATCCTAATTATAATTGAGATCATAATCATGTTTTGAGGATGAAAATATAAGAGAAAAGATGTTTATTAACATTTATATATTTTTATAAAGTTATTTTATAAAATACATAAATGTATTAAATTAATTAAAATTCATTCTCTTATTATTTTAATAATTTGAATTTTTATAATGATAGATTATTCAATTTCTGATCCAACAAAATAAATTTGAACTGATTTGGAGTTTTATTTTGAAGGTTATGATTTTTACAAATTTATAGAATTTTCTAGAATTTTTCTGTAATTACTTAAGTTTATTTTCGATTTTTAATCATTTAAAATATTTAAATAAAATGGAAAAAAGGGGGTATTATTCGCGCGAGCCCACGTGGATGCGACGTGGCGCTCAGGGCCACGTGGCAGCGCCACATGGACCGGCACAAGTGCCTGCGTGGCGCAATGATGACATGTACATATATATTTATTATACCATGGTTATCGTACATATAAGCCGCCCATAGAGGACATCACTGATCCTTATAAAACCGTCTACATTATATACTCACCATATTTCGTAATCTTATCCATGTGGGACTATGTTCCCTATTTTATCTTGATTGCAAGACGCGTGGCGAGATATGGAGCGTCGGATGGGAATCACGATGAATAGAGTACGTCAATGCGGTGGACACGAAGTCCACCCGATCTTTAATAAAGCACGAGACTCAATTCTCACTTAAGTGAGCCCATCTCAGCCGTTAATCTCGCGAGTTATAATGGCTGAGATCGCTCGATGCCGGTGGACTCCTCGAGACATCGCGAGCGTTGGATCAACATCCAACGGATGATCAAAGCTCATCGGTTCCTTCTTCACATGATGAACTTGCATCTCGACCGTTTGCTAATGATCGGACGGTCATTAAGCGGCAGCGACGATTCGCGAAAAACCGCGTGATCACGATCGTAGATCGTGATGCTCCTCTTCATCCAACGGCTGCGCCCTAAAATAACTTCTTTAAATTCAGTTCTTCGCGGCAGAAGAACTCGCCCGTGGATTTCTATCAAATTATCCTTGTGTACTTCATCATTTCACGCGTCGTTTGTTTCATTGTACTCTTGACTCATTTCCGCACCCATTGAATCCTTGAATTCAAAGTTTAATCGAAAGAGAAAGGAGAATTCCCATCTTGAACTTCAAATTTTTGTCTTCAGAAACTCAGAATGAAAAGCCTTGCATCCGGAGATTAATTGGATCATTTCGAAGGCTAATTTGGGTTAGGTTGCGTGTTTTCATCTTAATCTTTCATCATTGAGTGTTAATTTTACATTTTGAATCGTAGATTAAGTTTAATTTTAGTTTAATTCCTATTTTTAATCAAAATCGCGATACAAATTTTCTCCTAACTTCAAACTTTGATTACTCAGCGAATTCTAATCCAAATCAGCTGATTTTTGATTCCGTGGAATCGCAATTTATTATCTTTCTTAATATACTAAAACGCCCAATTTCTAATCTCAATTCGTCGTCTGATTTGATCAAATTTCAAAGATATATCTCAAATTTCCCTAATTCTCTCTGGATTCCACCCTTAATTACCATTATACTAATTAATTAAATTGATTAATCATAAATTGGTAAGATTAGGACTTCGTTTTGACACTAAAGTGGGTGTAATCAACGACCATACGATTTAGTCTCGTCACACAGCCGTTGGATCGTGATAGAGGGTCCAGATAGAAGCCTCCGATGGAGATATGGAATGTACGGATGTGTCGAAGAGGTCCTCATACAAGGAGTTGTTCCTTGTATGCCTCGTGGATCGCAGATTATGGTGTCCTTGTCGTCCTCCTCTGTTCCTAGGATGCCTATTCATATCTAAAGCCAAAAGATCACGAAACAGCAAGTATATATATAAGAACGTCAGAAAGGAGTGAGACGAAAAGGATGATGTTCAAATGAGAAATGCTTCACTTAATCCACCAAAAAGATAGATCAAGCTACACACTATCAAAAAGCACACCAATAAAGATAATAATACTAATAACTCACTGATAACAGAGAATGAATCTCAGATATATCAAAATCGACGTCTCGATTAGGTGAAAAACACAAATTAGACTACCAAAATTGTACCAAAACTATCAAATAATGGGCAAAATTAGGTAATCTTACCTCGCTATACCTTTTCCACCACTGATAAGGTCTGATAAATTCTCTGCAGGTCAGTAAACAACAGAAGATAGAAACCTAAATATGATCAAGAAATCAAAGCAATCAAGTCAAAAACGCATGCTCCCCGGCAACGGCGCCATTTTGACGTGTCGTTTTTGTGCGTCGTTAAAACACAAAGACGATGGTCAAACAAAATTTATAAAACCGAACTCACTAAGACAAGATATAATAATCAAGTATTGGGTAAGTATCGGGTCGATCCACAGAGAGCAGGGTTGACTTTAATCGCAAAGTTGACTTGGTCAAACTTAGGTTTAAAAGGAGTTTTAAATAAGAGAAAATAAGATGCAAGATATGGAAATGATATAAATAGGGTAAATAAGAAGTTTTAAGAATTGAAATCTCGGATTTGACAGAGAAAAGTCAAAAGTCAAAGTCAAAGCGTTGACTTTGACCAACAGTAGGTGTTCTGCAAAATCAGAGAATCAAACAGAGTCAGAAGATTACAAAAAGTAGATATTTGGAAACTAGAGAGAAAATGGAATTTATTGATATATAGTTCGTAATTTTTCGATAAGAAATTGATTTATTATGAATTATTGAAAATCAATGATCAGAAAATCCCCGAAATTAACACCTCAGAGGAAACCTTCAAATTGAATGCCCAAATGAAATCCAAATCTTGCAATTTATATGTCAATGGAAAGCTAAGAACCAGAGGAATCCAACAAGACCAAAATTATCAAATTCTGATTTGTCAATAAAAAGTAATTGACCCCGAAAGTCAACGTTTGACTTCTGATGAAAGATGAACAGTCCGTGGTCAAACGTTAAATTGAAGGGCCAAATGAACTCAGAATTTGATGAATTTGCTATCCACGGAAAGCTGATGAAAATAGGAATCCAACGAAAACCAAAATCAAGTGATTTGGAATTATAATCAGAGAGATATCCTATTTTCAAAATCAGCAAAATTTCAGACCGAAATTTGGGGAAAATGAAGAACACTATGAACTAATTTGCAAAATTAAACTTCTAAATCTAATAAAAACTCAAATTACCTCCTGATAATCGATCGAATCTCACTACTAACCCGATTTCCGCAATGATGGGGCTCCAATTCTCGTGGATTGAAGCGAATTTGCTCGGATTCTTCCTCGTGGACATTCGGAATTCAAGGGGAAAATTCGATGAAATCAAGAGATGAAATTGTGATTATCATGCTTCAATGGCTGCGTCTCTACACTCTTGGAAGCAGAGGATCACGAGAACTTAAGACCTTCCTCGAAACTCGATTAATTTCTTCACGAGTCGATCAAAAGTTAAAGAACAAAGAGAGGGAAATACATGCTTTTAAAGAGGGAAATTGGGCCCGAAATCGTGGCCATTGGAAGCGGTCGTGGGCATTTTTTGAAGGAGTCGTGGGAGCAGTTCTTTGGGGCGAGGATGCCGCTTCGATTCCGCACAAAATTGACTTCAATTCCGCTTCAACACGAGCCCAGATCGTGGCACGATCGGGCCACGATCGGGCCACGATCAAGCCATGATTGAGCGTCGATCGTGGACTTGGATCTCGGTCAGCCGCCATCTTCTCAGTTTAGAATGATTCCGAGATGAAAGGAGGTCCAATCGTGGCACGATCGAGCTCCGATCGCGCCGCGATCGGGTCACGATCGGGCTACGATCGGAGTTCTTCGTCGTGTGCCGTCTGCCGTCCGATGGTCTGCTCGTGATGAAGATCCGACGCGCCAGATAATTCCACGCGGCTTCACTGGATGCCGTTAGATCGCGATCGCACGATCTTCATTTAATGATAATCGGATGATTCTCCAGTCGCCACGTGGCCATCGCCTATCCCTCCGATCGTGGTCACGTAAGGTAAGTAATACTCACGTGCTCGATTAGACGATTACGTGGACTCGGGTCCACGCGATCTCCGCCGTTCCACCCGAATCTAACGATCCTCGCGCCGCCACGCGTCCTGCAAAAAAAAAATCGTGTGGGAACATAGTCCCACACGAAATAAGTAGAGAGATAGGACGCGGTTAAATAGGGGAGAAGACTCCCCTATTAACTGTCCTATTATCTCCTCTCTACTCCGCGACACGTGGCGCCCCACACGGGCGCCCACGTGGCCTCGTGGCCTCCTTGCCACTTGGCGCGCCTCCTGCGTGGGCCACACGCGTCCTGCCACATGGCCTCAGCGCCACGTCGTAACAGCGCCGTGGACCCGCGCGCCACGTCAGCCCCGCCTGGGCCTACTCGCCACGTCAGCAGGCGCTCGCCACGTCAGCTGCAGGTAATTTCTCCCCCTTTTTTCGCGATTTTAACTAAGAAATTCCTTACAAAATTAATTAAAAATCAAATAAAAATCGGAAAAAATAGTATAAAATTCAGAAATTCATATTTCTCAAAATACAACACCTTTTTAATCCAAATTTTCTCCATTGGATCACAAATTCTTTTCTTTTTAATATCATTTCAATTAAAATATATTTAGAATGAAGACATCAAGATGAATTAAAATTTACCTAAATCATTTTTTCATTAAACACTTTAAATCATAAATTCATCTTGAAATTATCTTTCCAAATGTTTACTAAAGTCAAAAATCATTCCATAACAGAGATTGACTTCTATTCATTTAAACAAAAGATTAATCATCTATTAAGCATGAAATTATCCCTAATTTATGCATAAATATCAACTTTAGTAAAATGACATGCCAATGGAGAAAATTCCTAAAAAGTATGATAACATGCATCATATTCACATAAAATAAGCATGAATATGAGTTAATAAAGATAAGAATTCATGTTATAAATGCATGTTATCAGAGGCCGAATACAAAGCTGTCACTAATGCATCATCTGAACTTATTTGGATTAATTCTCTTCTCCGCGAGTTGAGTATTTCCTTACCCGCTCCCATCTTATGGTGCGACAACATCGGCGCAACTTACTTATCAGCTAATCCCATGTTTCATGTTCGGATGAAACATATTGAAATTGACTTCCACTTTGTTCGTGAACAAGTCGCCGCACGCCGAATACGTGTATGCATCATCTCCAGTCAAGATCAAACAGCCGATCTTCTCACCAAGGCCTTACCAAAACAGCGTTTTCAGCTACTTCGGTCCAAGCTCAACGTCTTGCCGACGTTTCACTTGCGGGAGGGTGTTAAAGAAGGACTTCATTCCTGACATCTTGTCTCTCCCGACTAGACGGTTATAACTGTCTGGTATGTTACAACGTCTCGTCGCCTCACCCTCAATGTTTAATCTCTTCTTCTTTAGCACTTACAACTGCTATAAATACAGATGTATCCGCTACATCACTGAAACGGAATATATTATTTTCTCTACTACTCTACTCTTTCCTCTCTCCATCTTCTCGGTTTCTTTACACTTATCACTCTGTCATGTTGCAAGCGCTTTACCTTTTTCAAGATAATCTCCTCAGATTTTAATCGCTATGAGATACCACATATTAGTGTGCTTGACTGTGTATGGTAGACCAAATTCTTTGCCAAATTGATTGCGCTTTGACTACCACATAATAAAGAAACTAAATTTTGATGAATATCGAGTTCTTTGATTAAACCCTTCAACCACAAGTGCTCCTAGGCCACTTCTATGGCTGCCATGTACTCTACATCTTTTGTAGACAATTTGACGGTGTCTTGAAGTGTAGATTTCTAGTGCATAGGTCTGCACTAAAGGTAAACACGTGACCAGTCATGGATCTTCAATTGTCTAAATCACCCACAAAATCATCACTGAAAATGAACACCCTTTTCAAAAGGAAGTCCCATTTTTTTTTACAAAGCCCTTAAGATAATAAAGAATCCACTTCACTGTGCTCCAATGCTGCTTCCTAGGATTTCTCATAAAATTTGCTCAAAAGTCCTACCGCGTGAGCAATAGCAGGCCTTTTATAGACACATACATAAGATATCTGACAACACTAGCGAATTGAATCATCTTCACTTCAGCAATGTCTATTTCAGCTTCAAGACAATAAGCGATGGACAATGTAAAATGATTAGATATAGGAGTACTCAGTCCTTTTGCATCACTCATGCCAAATAGCTCCATAACATGTTGAAGATAACTTTTTTATGTTAGCCACAAATGACCCTTCACCCGGTCTCTATGAATCTCTATCCCATGATCTTCTTCACCACCCTAGGATCCTTTATCTCAAATTCCTTGCTCAAAAATGTCTTAAGCCATGTAATCTCATGCAAGTTCTTCAATGAGATGAGCATAGCATCCACATAGAGAATTAGATATATAAGAGAACCATATTCACACATCCTCAAGTAAACATAATAGTCAAATCTCTTCTTGAATAGCCAATTCACAACATACATGAATCAAATTTCTTGTACCATTGCTGCAACTCATAAAGGGACTTCTTCATCTTGCAAACAATATTTTTGTGACCCGAGTGCAATCAAGCTTTCAAGTTGCTGCATCTAAATCCCAATGAAGAGTGTCATCTTCCCATCAAGCTGCTCCAAATCCATATCCTCTTGTGCAAAAATGGATAAATTAATGAGATCAACTCCTGATAAATTAATGTTTCAAAACAAACTAGAAAATTTCAAAATGATCAACTCCTTATTTGGGCGAAAACACTTTGCGAATAGCCATGCTTTGTACAATCGCTAATGCACCTTGAAAAGTGGTGCACTTAATAGCTCTCTTCCCAACCACAAGCTTTACCAACTCCCATGTATGGTTCTTATCCAAGGATATGCATTGCTTGAGCATTGCCTACAACCACATCATCAAGATAAGCAGGCAGCCTCTTGACACAATGTTCATCTAAGTATTGTGCCATCAGAATTCTGTATGACATCTTCAATTGATGTCATAGAATTTTAACCACTTGGCTCACTTGGAAACTTCATAAGGTAATGATAACATGCAATTTCATGTATTAACATAATGCATTATATATAATTCTTTACATATATGCATGTTATTATGATTTAAAATGTTAATAATTTTTATGTTTTAAAAGATATTTTTTTATTTTTCATAAATTAATAAGATTTTATGAATATTTAATGACATTTATTTATCAATAATATAATCTTCTTCTATTATGACATGAAATTTCTATTTATTTCTCATTTAAAATGCCTTTAAGTCATAAAAATTTATGAATGTAATTTATCATCATTTTTTTGAATAAATTCATTTCTACAAGATATTTGATATTTTTTTAGATTTTTATAAGAATTTATAGAAATTAAAATAAATGAGAAATGGTTTAAAAAAATTAAATAAAATATATAATAAAAAAGAGAGAGAAGAGGAGGAGGAAATTTTTTTCTTCTCTCATGTTCTTCCTTCTTGCTCCCCTCTCTATCTTCTCCTTCTTCTTCCCTTCCATGTATCTTCATCGTCCATCTTTCTCTCTTCCCCATTGACGTAACGATTTAGTGTGGTCGGTGAAATGCATGATCATTGGTTAAACAAAAATTTATAGTTCCGAACTCACGATGATTCAAAAATCAGAAATCAATATAGTGATGAGATCGGGTCAAACCACATAGAGCACGGTTGACTTTTATCGAAAGCGTTGACTCGGTCAAACTTAAGTCTAATTAGGGTTTTTAAGAAATGAAAATGATATAATATTAATAAAAATAGTACTAATATATGAAAGAAGATATTTTAAAAATTTTGAAAAATATTTGGAGAAGAAAACTCAAAAGTCAAGGTCAAAGCATTGACTTTGACTAGACTTTGACTTTTTTTAAAATTAGAGAGGAAAAAGATGAGAAAATATTACAAAAAATATATTTTGTAATCAGAAACTAGAGAAAAAGAGGAGAATTTTGATATAAAAATTGTGATTTTTAGAGAAGAATTAAATTTACTATGATTTTTTCAAAATAAATAAACAAAAAATTCCTGAAATGAAGATCTCGATCAAAATCGTGAAATTGACTTATCAAATGATATCCAAATCTAGAAAATCACATATGAATAGAACTTATCATTAGAGGATTCTAGAGAAACTAAAATTATCAAATTTTACCTTGTATATTAGGAGTAATAGCCCTCAAAAGTCAACGTCCAAATTCATATTGATTTTGAACAACAGTTGGTCAAACGACAAATTGAAGGGCCAAAACTTGGTGAAACTTTTTGAATCAGATATCAACGGAAAGCTGAATTAATTAGGAATCCAATGAAATAGAACGAATTGGACTTAAGATTAGAGAGAAATCCTTGTTCAAAAATCAGCAAAAATCCGCGATGAAATTTGGGCGAAATGACAAAATTTTTGATTCCTAAACTCTAATTACCTATCTAAATCTAATCTAAACTACCTAAATTATAAGGATTAAGAAGGAATCACACTACTGACCCTATTGTCGCAAATATTTAGCCTCAAATTACTTTGATTGCTGAGAATTTCTCCGGTTCCTTCTTCATCGTGCTTTCGGCGTTCAAGAGGCGATTTCCCAACATTTTCTCGCAATAGTTCGTGATTAACTTGTCTCAATCCATGCACGATAAAGTCTAGAACGCAATTGAATCATGAAGAACTTATGATCTTCCTCCAAAGATGTTTAATTTCTTCACGTTTAATCAAAAGTTAATGTTTCAGAAGAGAGAACATTGATTTATAGAAGATTTCATTGTGAAATATCCGGGCCGTCCGATTTGCTGAAGAATGATTAAATGGCTATGATACTGCCACGTCGCGCACGATAATTAGACCACAATCCCATGACGGGGGCCCACTTCCTCCTTGATTTTTGCCGTCCGATCTTCGTTGGAGTGTCCACTAGTAGCTGCGTGTCACTCCACGATTCACTGAGTGCGAAATTAAATCGCAACCGTCGGATTTCACTGATGAGATCGATGATAACATGCATTTATAACTTAATTTCTTATCCTAATAAACTCATATTCATGCTTATTTTATGTGAATATGATGCATGTTATCATACTTTTTAGGAATTTTCTCCATTGGTATGTCATTTCACTAAAGTCGATATTTATGCATAAATTAGGGATAATTTTATGCTTGATTGATAATTAATCTTTCGCAAAGTTAAAATTAATAGAAGTTGATCTATTTTCTTAAATGACTTTGACTTTAATGCATGTTTTGAAAGATAATTTCAAGATGAAAATGTGATTAAGAAGATTGCTTAAGAAATGAGTAAGTGATTTTTAATTCATCTTAATTTATTCTTTGAAAGTATATTTTAGATGACATGATATTAAAAAGGAAGGAATTTGTGATCCAATGGAGAAAATTTGAGTTAAAAAAGAGTTATACAAATGAATTTATGAATTTCTTAAGTTTATAGTATTTTTTGGATTTTATTTTCAGGATTTAGGTAATCGTGCGGGACCCACGGAGGTGACGTGACACAATGCGGACACATGGCGGGGCCACGCAAGCCCACATGGATGCCTACGTGGCATGAACAGTGATATCGGACGGTCGGGATTAAATCATGCAATCGGACGGCTGGGATTAAATCGCGCAATCGGACGGTCGGGATTAAATCGCGCAATTGGATGGCTGAAATCACACGGAGTGGAATCCGTGTCATGGGCCACGATCGCACCGATTACGCGCAATCTGACGGCTGAAATTACATGAGGTGAAATCTGCGTCACGAGCCACCAATTTCACGCGATCCAACGGCTCAAATCACACGGAGTGAAATCCGCGTCGTGGGCCACGATCCACCAATTTCGCACAAACTTCTCTATAAATAGATATTCTCTCCCTTTGTAAACTTAACTTTTGATCGAGTCGTGAAGAAATTAAGCGAATTTCGAGGAAGGTCTTAAGTTCTCGTGATCCTCTGCTTCCAAGAGTATAGAGACGCAGCCATTAAAGCATGATAATCACGATTTAATCTCTTGATTTCATCGAATTTTCCCCTTGAATTCCGAACGTCCACGAGGAAGAATCCGAGCAAATTCGCTTCAATCCACGAGAATTGAAGCCCCATTCTTGCGGCAATCGGGTTAGTAGTGAGATTTGATCGATTATAAAAAGGTAATTTGAGTTTTTATTAGATTTAGAAGTTTAATTTTGCAAATTAGTTCATAGTGTTCTTCATTTTCCCTAATTTTCAGTACGAAAAATTGCTGATTTTGAAAATAGGATATCTCTCTGATTATAATTCCAAATCACTTGATTTTGGTTTCTTTGGATTCCTATTTTCATCAAATTTTCGTAGATAGCACATTCATCGCATTCCGAGTTCATTTTACCCTCCAATTTGACCTTTGACCAAGGATTGTTCATCTTTCATCAGAAGTCAAACATTGACTTTCAGGGTCAATTACTTTCAATTAACAAATCAGAATTAGATCATTTTGGTCTCTTTAGATTCCTATGGTTCTTAGCTTTCCATTGACATAGAAATTGTAAGAGTTGGATTTTATTTGGCCAGTCAATTTGAAGATTTCCTCCGAGGTGTTCATTCGTGGATTTTTTATGATATTTAATTTTCAATAATTCATAGTAAATCCATTTCTTATCCAAAAATCACGAATTTTATATCAATAAATTCCATTTTCTCTATAGTTTCTAAATATATAATTTTCTTAATCTTCTGGCTCTGTTTGATTCTCTTATTTTACAGAACACCTACTATTGGTCAAAGTCAATTCTTTGACTTTGACTTTTGACTTTTCTCTGTGAAACCCGAGAATTAAAGTCTTAAAACTTCTTATTTAGTTTATTTATATCATCTCCACTCAATATTTCTTATTTTCACTTATTTCAAACCCCTTTTAAACCTAAGGTTGACAAAGTCAACTCTACAATTAAAGTCAACCCTACTCTCAGTGGATCGACCCGATACTTACACATTACTTGATTTTATATCTTATCTTTATGAGTTCGGTTTTATAAATTTTGTTTGACTTACATTCTTGTGCTTTAACGACGCACGAAAACGACCCGTCAATCGACGGCTGTGAATTAGTCACGTGCGGTTGATTTGGATCAGGTGGACCGAGATCCACTAGATCGACGTGCGCTCTTTCGCACGCTTTGATCCAAAATCTCTCAAGCTACCACGTTGCCTGCACGCATATAGAAAAATTTAGTCCCACAGGGAAGAAATCAAGAGAAATAATTTCCTATATAAGGGGAAATGATCTTAAAGTTTTGCGTCGCCCATTGGGCCTTAGTACGCCCCATGAACATAGCTCAATTGATTCTTTGCACCACATAGGCGCATGTGTGTGTCCGTGTTAGCTCACATGTCACCGACATGTGTCCAAGTCAGCTGCGCGTGGGTCCCGTGCTTAGAAACCCCTTTTTGAAATTATTTTTGCCTTTAAAATTCCTGAAAAATCAAAATAAAATCCAAAAAAAATATAAAAACTTCAAAAATTCATAACTTTCAATTTATAAAGCCTTTGTGACTCAAATTTTCTCCATTGGATCAAAAATTTCTTTTTCTTTAATCCCATGTCACCTGAAATAGAAGTTTAAACAAGAAAATATAATGAATTCAAAATAATATAAGTCAACCCCCTCAAAGTTGACTTTGATTCATCCATCATTCTCTTTTCTAATTTCTTCTTTTAATCATCTACTAAAGTCAAAATAAAATCAATTAAAATGGTTAATTTCCAATTTTTTTGACCTTGCAAAAGGTCACAAACATCAACAAAACACATTATTAACCCTAAATAATGCCAAAATGTGGACTTTAGTAAAATCACATGCCAATGGAGAGAATTCATAAAACTACGATAACATGCATCATAATTACATAAAATAAGCATTAATATCAGTTTAATATGATAGTATTTCAAGTTAAATATGTATGTGATCACCGGCCTTCCTCGCCCACTTCCTCTTGCTTGTGAATGCGTGGGCAAGTGAAAATTTTTTCTCTCCACTGTCACCGTCGCCATCTCCTCTAGTTTCTTCTTGCTCTTTTCTCCAACTCCCTCTCTACCTCCCTCTCCCCTTTCTTTGCACTTTCTTCTCTCATGCCACCCTCTCTCCCCCCCCCCCCCACCCGATGGAACCAAATTCCATCGCGGCAAGGAAGGTGTCTCCTCCGCGCCCTCTCTGCATCTTCCCTCTTGCTTCTGCCCGCGCATCTGCGCATAAGGGGGAGTAGGAGATCTCCTCCACATCTCATCTCGTCTCCATCTCTCCCTCTCGTCCTTACTTTCTATCATGCTTTGCTCCCTCACTCTCCCTCACTCTCTCTCTTGTCCTCCCTTTCTATCATGCTTTTCTCCCTCGCTCTCCCTCACGTTCTTCACCACTCCACTTGCCGCAGAGAGGAGAGAAGAAAGAAGAGAAGAGAGAGGAGAGAGGAGAGAGGAGAATTTTGCTTTGTTTTTGAAGTTTGTTATTTCAACCTCTACAAATTTGTCAGGACTGTCAGGACTGATTTAAATTATAATATGAAAAAATTAGGATTCTCAATGTTTTGAGAAGCAAGCTCTCTAAGGAATATAATGACAACGTTTTCATTATGAATCTTTAGATAAGAATCAATTTCCATCCATCTTTTCTACTTTCTCTAATTTTGTATCAAAATTTTCATAGTGTCGACCTCTACATTCACTTTTCTACCATCTATCAAGGGTTTTTAATTTTCAAAAAGAGTTTGGAAGAATTTAATCAAACCATTTCATTTCCATGTACATTTTCTTAATCTAAAAAAAGTGTATGATACATTGATTGATTGGGTTGAATCGATCATTGATTAATTAATCAATATGGTAATGTAGATACTTCATAAACGTTTACTAATAAACTGTTATAAGGTCTCTAGAGTTATTAACTAGTGACATATATAGATGTAGAGGGTGACACATAAGGTCTATGTACATTAGTTTTGGGATCTAAGGTTGATAAGCCTTCCAAATTTCAAAAAAAATATGGAATGTAGTATAATATATTTAATATAATAGTCAAAAAACCAAGGCACCAAGAACTATTGGCCCTATTATATAGTATGTATGAGAAAACATACTTACAGGGTTCACTTGAACAAGTTTTTGAAGTTATTCAACTGTCTAATCTCTAGTGGTATCTGCACGATCTCCAAATAGTTAGATCTCTTTTTCAAAGCTCTTTACCAAAAGAGAAAGAGAAGAAATGTAATAATTTCTACACGGCTTGCATGGGCCCCTTGAGTTGTGGTTATTCTTCCCCTATTTATAGACATTTAATATGTGTATTTTTTATAAAAATCCTCATAACTATGTCTCTATCCATCAATATTCATAGACCTTGATGTCTATATAGCTCATTCTTTAATAATTCTATAGATCAAATAACACCTTATTGGTCAACCTTTATTAATTATCTGCATCAATATATAGATTATTTAATCAATGATCAATTTAACCCAATCGATCGATCGAGTTGTTAGCCCATTGAGTGCCAAGTTACACCACATACTCTCCAATATATGTAGTATAAAAGAACTGATGTATAGAACTTTGCCATCATTAGCTACCATAGATATGTCATTGATAACATACAACGTAAACGTATAGTTACATGATTATTAATACAATTTCATGCATAAAACATTTCATTCTTAAGCATGTTATCATAATTCGAGTGCATATTCATCATTCTATACAATTTACTTTAAAAATCTCAAAATGCATTTAAAAAAGTTTTCAAGGGAAATGAAATTCTGAAATAGATTATCCCCATTTATATTTGAGGTTTACTTGAGTTTTAAATATAAATAATAAGAGTAAATATTTATACACATTTATCTATTTTTCTAGTTTATTTTTTAAAAAAAGATGACTATATTTTTAGTTAAAAATGTATTATCTTGTTATTTCTTAAGTTAAAAATGCATAAAATGATATTAAATTTGTTATAAAAAATGGATTAAAAAGGAGTTATATTTAGAAAGTTATAAATTTTCTTTTTTAAAAGGATTTTTGTGAAATTTTTTTAAAATTTTTGAATTTGTTTAAATTAACAACATTGAAAGATAAGTTTTAAAGTACAGGCTGAAATGGTGCTACCCTTGCATGTCGCCACATGGTGGTGTTTGTGTGTGTATCATTTGACGCATCTGTGGCGCACACTTAACACACACCATTAGTGCCCTTAAATGGGCCAAATTGTTTACTAACCCTGCTACCCTTATATACTCGTAATATAACCTTTAATTTCTAATGTGCGACTGTGTATCTTTATTTTTTTTGCACGGGATGTGACACATTTTGGAGCGTGCAGTCATGCGATTTAATCATGACCTTCCATTTTCATTGAAATGGAGGGAGTATGTGGTCATCACTCATTGGGCATTTTCATTGAAATGGAGGGGGTATGTTGTCATGGCTCATTGTGCAATGATTCATCTTATCATTTACAATGAGTCCTCGTCATTCATTGCGACAATGATAACGACAAGGATTCAACATCGCCAATGGACTCCATGAGACAATATGGCATCATCTTAGGCATCCAATAAAGATCGAACGATGCACATTACATGACATTCAAGCTTCATGTTGTGACGTGGCTTCATCACAACGCTTCAATACAGATCCAATGGTGATAACATGTGTGCGAGAGGAACACGAGAGAGAGAGAGAGAAAAAGTGGCTAGGGTTTGTGTATTTTTTATGGATACATGCACGCATAGATATATAGGAGAGAGATAGAGAGGAGAGAGAAAGTGGGCTTCAAGGCCCAATAGGAGAGAGGAGATGATAGGCTTTAACACTCCCCCTCAAGCTGGAGCGTGGAGGTCAAACATGCCCAGCTTGGATCCGATGGTCTCATATGCAGGGCCTGGTAGGGCCTTAGTAAAGATGTCTACCAACTGATGTGCGGAAGCGACGTGTGGGGTACAGATGGTACCGTTAACGACGTACTGTCGTATGAAGTGGCAGTCGATCTCAATATGCTTCGTCCTCATATGGAACGTCGCATTACTGGCGATAAAGGTAGCAGCCATGTTATCGCAGATACATCTGCATAGGCCCTTCCTCGCGGGAAGCCAAGCTCTGGAGAAGAGAGCGTAGCCACAACATTTCTGCCGTGGTATCCGCCATGGCTCGATACTCGGCTTCGGCACTAGAGCGGGACACGATAGACTGCTTTTGAGAGCGCCATGTGACCAGGTTACCTCCAACATAGGTGGCATATCCACCATGTGACTTCCGATCCTCCTTGTCACCAGCGAACCCAGAGTCAGAGTAGGCTTCAATGTGTAGATGACCCTGTCGCCGATACAAGAGGCCCTTCCCTGAAGCTCTCTTAAGGTACGCCAGAACCCGATAGACACCCTCCAGATGGATAGTGCGAGGAGCCTGCATAAACTGACTGAAGACACTAACCGCATAGGAGATGTCCGGGTAAGTCACGGTGAGGAAGATCAATTTCCCCACAAGTCAGCGGTAGAGGCCTGCATCCTCGAGAAGTGCGGTAGCATTGTCCCACCAGTCCACATTCTGCTCCATGGGTGAGGAGGCCGGCTTGCACCCCAGCATCCCTGTCTCCTCTAGTAGATCAAGTGCGTACTTCCGCTGATAAATGGACATCTGCCCCTGACGGTAAGCGATCTCAAGTCCAAGAAAGTACCTGGGGGGAGACAAATCTCGTGTCACGAAGTGCTGAGCCAGATAAGCCTTGGTCACAGCCACCTCGGAGTCGTCACTACCAGTGATGATGATGTCATCCACATACACAGCCAGGATAACACATCCATGCGGGGTGCGTTTCCGCATGACAGTCGGATCGGATACAGTAGAGACGAAGCCATACGAGAAGAGCAGCTGCGAGAACTTGTCGAACCACGCACGCAGGCTTTGCTTCAGCCCATAGATAGCCTTCTTGAGGAGACACACCTCAGAAGACTCCCCCTGAGCAACGTACCCAGGCGGTTGCTCCATGAATACCTTCTCATCGAGGTCTCCGTAAAGGAAGGCGTTAGACACGTCCAGCTGATGAAGCGGCCAGGACTGATCCAGAGCGATGGAGAAGAGGACACAGATGGAGCTGAGGTGCGCCACAGGCAAGAATGTCTCATGATAGTCAAGACCATAGGCTTGAGAAAAGCCACAGGCCACGAGACGCGCCTTGTAGCGAGCGATGGAGCCATCAGGATTGTACTTGAGGGAGTACACTCACTTGTAGGAGACAACATTGGCATCAATAGGCCGAGGAACCAGCGTCCAGGTCTCCCGCTGGATGAAGGCCGCATACTCCACATCCATCGCCTCTTTCCACGTCGGTACCTGCAACGCCTCAATATACGATTTGGGAATTGACTCAGTTAGAACGGCAAGGGCAAAGGACTGATAGGAAGGAGAAAGGCGGGCAGGAGAGACATGATGGACGATAGGGTATTGCGTGCACTGGCGAGTGCCCTTGTGAAGGGCAATGGGAAGGTCAAGGTCGAGTACTGGAGGCGGTGGGGAAGGTGGTGGTGACAATGTAGCCGGAACAGTGGATAGCGGTGAGGAGGGAGGTTCCGGCTCAGAGGATGGATCAGACTGGAGGGATGCCAAAGAGGGTGACGCCTCAGGAAAGGGAATCAGGACAGTCATAGGGAGGTCGGTAACAGTGGTAGCAGATACCGAAGGAAGGAGGGATGGGGAGGAGAGATCCTCGCCAGACTGAGTAGAGGTAAAGTAGGGAACGTCCTCATGGAAGGTCACATCTGCCGAAGTAACGTACTGGCGCCGATCGGGCAAGTACACACGGTAGCCCTTCTGAGTCCGAGAGTAACCGACGAACACACCCTTTTGTGCACGAGGAGCCAGCTTGGAGAGGCCGGGGGTGTGTGAAATTCCCTAATGAGATGGTGAAATTACTAAGAGGGGGGGTGAATTAGTATCTTTTTGATCTTTATGTTATTCTAATTGTTTATTTCAATTCGTTGATTTTTTCTCAACTTTTTCTCACGTCACTCGTGGGCCAGATTTTTATACTGGACAGGGTTCCGGACCCCGCGCCGCGTCCCCAGGAGGAGACAGCCCCCTAGAGTCTCTCCTCACCCTTTTTCTAATCCCCTAGTAGTAACTACTAGCTGGCCTGGGATTAACGGATCAAAAGTTCTACACGATCTTTCGATCCCGACTCCCTCACACTCTCGACTAGTGACCTAACTCGCGCCGTCCCTCCGGTACTCGTGCCCACTCGTCCCCGTCCACCGGGTCGACTCCCCGAGCTCGCGCGCCGCTCCCTACTCTCTTTCGGGGTTGGCCTGCCCTCTCGTAGTCACCTGAGTCTCGGCACCGATCCACGCACGCACTCAAGTAAGTCGCTCGTCCTCGAGTCCGAGTGATCCCGCAAGGTGAAGAATAAATACCTCTCGAGTTGACTATCTAGTCAACTCCCTAGAGTCGTCCCTGACTCACTACGATTCCTACGGAATCTCCCCCTTACCCTCACTGCGTAACTACGACTCACCAAGAGTCCACCTAAAGTGTGATGATATGTGTAATTATCCTATTACTTTTAATTACGCTTATAAAGTAGAAAAGTCTGTAAAAAGAAATTATTTAAACAAACTAAACTAATTAGAATAAACTATAACAAAGGATGTAACAAGAGAAATATTTTAAAAACTTATTAAAAATGAAACAAATTAATATAACCCCCTGATTTGCTGATTTGACTTTGACTTTGACTTTGACTTTGACTGCTGATGTTGACTTTGACTTTCTGACTTTCTGACTTCTGACTTTGACTTTCTGCTTTGACTCTGACTTTCTGCTTTGACTCCTGCAGTCTTTTCCCTTGGAGATAAAAACAAATGCAACACAACAATACCACAAATAACTTCTAAAGTAATTCTCCAAATATCCTCACTATGGACTGAATTTATAAAATTGATAAATTGACTAACAAATGATTAAAATTCATTGAGAATTAAACCACCTTTGATCTCACCTCGATGAAGTCTCACTAAACCTGAAGGGGTATAAGCTATCTAAAGAACAGATCAGACGATATATTAACAACTGTTTATATTTATGGGCAATGCTAAACAGAAACTCAAATTAGATTAGACTATAATCAGAAATTTGAAATAGAAATTTGACATGAGTTACATCTCGAATCTTCTATGATGCACCGCTTCAAATAATGACGGGTATGACCTGCTGGATTTTAAATAAATAAAGACAGATATAAAACAGATTACAAATAGAACAGATTTGATAATAAAACTAATAGATATAACAGAATTGATCAACAATAGAAACAAAAACGATACAGCTAATGTGATGAACAACAGATCCAAAATCAAACAGAAATTAATATTACGGATATCACAGAATAACCAAGAAACTGATAACTCTGATTTAATAAACCAAAGGAATGAAATAAGAAAATGAAATCAGAAAAATAACAACAGTGGTTAAAAAAAAAGGATTTATAAAACCTAAACCGAAAACTGAAATCAGAAAACGACTATTGAAAATCAGAAACAGAAATAAAAATAAAAAATGAAATATCAGAAAATCGGAAACGAAAATAAAAAACAAAAAACGAGATTTCAGAAACCGAAAAATGAAAACCGAAAAATCGCAGAACGAAAATAAGAAAAAATTGAAATCAGAAAAAACCAAATCAAAAATCGAAATCAGAGAAAAACGAAAAATCGTTCCTCAGAAATAAAGAGTTGAAATCGATAAAATCAGATAAACTAATCAATCTAAGATGCAATGATTGTAAAATAAAATAGAACCGATAATCACGAAATCAGGAAATCGAAAACGAAAAATACAGAAAAAAACAAAGCCGAGATTTCAAAAAACCGAGAAATGAAAACCGAAAATCGTTGCTTCAAGGATCGCCTTTCAATCGCACGCACAAGGTGTGAGGATTTGGATCGCTTCTTCTCGTTTTCGCTGGAGCGTAAACCTAGCTTTTGAGATTTCCCTTTTTTTTTCGCAAGAGAGAGAGGGAGAGCCGTTGCTTTGTTTTTGGCTTTTTTATCATCTTTTCTGGACATACACGCAATTTTAAAAACTACCTGAAAATACAATAACAAAAAATATTAGTATAACGGTAATAAAATTCAGATATAACAATACACATATATATATATAAATACATATATATATATATATATATATATATATATCTCTATATAAGAAGACATATGATTAAGAAATGAAAGAAAGGAAAATAATAGTATGACTAAGCAAATAAAGATGAGTACTATGAATTGGTAAGAATAATTCACAGTCCTACTAGGATTTAAATCATGTCTTCAAAAGATCTTAATTAAATATTTTAATAGTAGATTGTAGATTAAATAATCCCGTTCTGCTTCGTAGCGATGTCTGCATTTCGAGATCGACGAGGGTCAGTCTATCAGTCCATCAGTACCTGCACTAACACAAACATACCTTTCTCAAGTCATTTTGACAAACAACTATTAATCAAAGTTTAAACACTACTCAAGATACTATTTCATAAACATTAAATACACACCTAAGTAAAGCATCAAACTTAGGTTAAACTAACATTCTCCCCCTTTTGATGATTTACAAAATATACCAAGAAATGATGCAGGGAATTAATGTTATGAAATTTAGATTGCTCAAAATGATTACTCGACTCCCTCTAATCAAGACTAAGACTCCCCCTATCTATTGCAATTCTGCCCTCATTTTCTCTCCCCCTTTTTGGAAACATCTAAAGGGACTGCAATTGTGGAAATTGGGTATTTGTTGGGATGTCGGGACAGTGTTGCGTTATGATGAGCAAGAGAAAACTAAACCAAGCGATACGGAGATGCGGGACTGAAACCAAAGCAACAACAAAAATGCATCGTAACATTGCAGTCACGGTGTTTACGAATCGAGATGATAAAACATCGGCGATTGCCCATCATAACCTGTCCCTTTTATAAAACGAAAGTTTATAGTGAGGCATGAACACCATGAAAGGATGTCCACTGATCACCATGAAAGAAAGAAAAAAAAAAAAAAATAGAAAATCACGTAGTCGAATAATGTGAGAAAAATAAGATTCATGAGATGGTCATCAAGTCAGATTGCGATCAGCATCGAGATCCCTACCTCTAAGCATACCTAACTCTCTAACTAAAGCGGTGAAACGATCACCTACCAAGGGTTTGGTGAAAACATCGGCAATCTGATTTGAAGTGTCGACAAACTTCAACTCAATATCACCTTTAGTGATGTGGTCACGGATAAAATGATGCTTAACCTCTATATGCTTTGTGCGAGAATGCACAATAGGATTTTTGGCTAAATTTATGGCACTTGTGTTATCACATAAGATTGGGATTTGTGTCAAATTAATCCCATAATCTTCAAGCTGATTCTTAATCCAAAGAATCTACGCTACACATAAAAACCACTAGCTATGTATTCCGCCTCAGCTGTCGATAAGGCGATTGAATTTTGCTTCTTGGAGTTCCAAGATATTAGACAACCACCGACGAATAGACACGAGCCACTAGTGCTCTTCCGTTCGACTCGACATCCGGCAAAATCAGCATCGCAATAGCCAAGGAGCTTGAGCTCTTGACCCTTAGGATACCACAACCCTAAGTCTTCAGTACCTATAAGATAGCGAAATATTCAGCAACTGCTGGATAAGTGCGATTCCTTTGGATTGCTTTGAAAAGCGTGCACATAGGCATACACTAAACAGTATATCGGGTCGACTAGCAGTCCAAGTATGGCAGTGAACCGATCATGCCGCGATATTGCTTCTGATCGACACTTTTCCCTTTTTCATCTACATCAAGTTTGACACCATTAGCCATAGGAGTGGCTTTTGATTTGAAGTCTTTAAACTTGAATTTCTCAAGAAGTTCACGTGTGTACTTCTCTTGTGAGATGAACAACCCATGAGGAGTTTGTTTGATTTGAAGGCCCAAGAAATAGTTAAGTTGGCCCATCAAGCTCATTTCAAACTCGTTTTGCATCAGATCTGCAAACTCATCACATAGAGTTGGATTTCGGGATCCAAATATGATATCGTCGACATATATTTGGACAACTATCATATCACTATCTACCTTTTTAATGAATAACGTTGTATCAACGTGGCCTCTAACATACCCATGGGAGATGAGAAAACTGCTCAATTTCTCATACCAAGCTCGTGGAGCTTGTTTCAAGCCATACAAGGCTTTATGAAGTTGGTATACCCAATCGGGGTGATCACAATCCTCAAATCCAGGAGGCTGTTCAACATACACTTCCTCCTTAATTATTCCATTAAGGAATGCACTCTTGACATCCATTTGGAATAATTGGAAATCATTTGAACAAGCAAACGATAGGAGTAGTCGAATGGCATCTAAGCGTGCCACCGGGCATATGTTTCTTCATAATCGATCCCTCTTCTTGGACATACCCTTGGGCAACTAGTCGAGCTTTATTGAGACGACATTGCCTTCTTCATTTAGCTTATTCTTAAAGATCTACTTGGTGCCAATCACATTCTGATGATCAGGCCGCGGAACTAAACTCCATACACGATTACGCTCAAACTGTTCGAGCTCCTCATGCATTGCTCTAATCCATTCTACCTCAAGAAAGGGGCTTCATCTACCTTTCTTGGTTCAATGAGAGAGGTGAAGGCAAAAATTCATCTCTTCTCGAAGTGTGGATCTAGTCCTAACTCCATCTTCAACATTACCAATCACGGATGTTGACGGATGGGCTTTTAGAGAATTTCCACGGTCGTGGAAGTGGAATATCTATCTCATCCACTGGATCTACTATAGCATGATTTGGTGGAGTATCATCTTCAGATGAACTTTTGATCGTCATGGTGTATGACTTGATCATCTCCCTCTCTTTAATGGACGTGATTGAGGTGGCGCAATCTGATCACGATCAACGCGTTTTTCGACAAATTCTACGTGTATCGATTCTTCAACAACTAGAGTACGTTTGTTAGAATACCCGATCGCCTTCGATCTCTGGAGTACCCAAGGAAGATACCTTCGTCACTTCCTGAGTCGAATTTTTCCTAACTCCTCTTTCCCATTTACAAGAATATAGCACTTACACCCAAACGCCCGAAAGTAGGCGATATTTGGTTTCCTTTCCTTAAGAAGCTCATACGGGGTCTTCTTAAGTTGTGGACGTACCAATACTCTATTGGCCACATAGCATGCGGTACTTACCGCCTCCGCCCAAAAGTAACTTGGGAGGTGATTCTCGGCCAGCATGGTCCTCGACATCTCTATCAAAGTTCTATTTTTACGCTCAGCCACTCCATTTTGTTGTGGAGTTCTTGGAGCGGAGTATTGATGAAATATGCCTAAGGTATTGCATAGTTCATCGAATTTTTTATTCTCAAACTCACCACCATGATCAGTCCGAATGATCTTGACTTTTGACTCAAATTCATTTTGTATCCTATTGACAAAGCTTTCAAAGACTTCAAAAGTATCGCTTTTAGCAGATAAGAAGTGAACCCAAGTGTATCGTGAGTAATCATCTACGATGACTAACCCATACAATTTGCCTTCTAAACTAGAGACTCGATTTGGACCGAAGAGATCCATATGAAGTAATTCTAGAGGTCGTTTAGTAGAGATCTCTATCTTCTTGTCAAAGCTAGATTTAACTTGTTTAGACTTGATGCAAGTCTCACAAGTTTCAGGTTTCTCTTCTAAATCTAAAGGCAATCCTCGGACCAATTTTAGTGACACTAGTTTCTTAAGACTGTGATAACTAAGGTGTCCTAATCTACGATGCCATAGATCGACCTCGTTTTCTTCGTATTTAGCTACTAGGCATACTCGAGAGTTTCTAATCTCCTCAAGGTCAATAATATAAATATTTTTGACCCTTTTTCCTACGAGTAGCACTTTCCTAGTTTCCTCGTCGAGGATGTTACATCCTATTCTAGTGAATTCTACAATCATTTGATTGTCACACAATTGACTCACACTGATCAAGTTATGATGAAGACCATCCACGAACAAATATTTTTCACTAAAACATCGTCATCGATAGAAATCTCGCCAATACCTCGAATTTTTCCTGTTTTGCTGTCCCCAAATGTAACGTTCCCTCCATTTTTCTTTTCTAACTTACTAAGCCATCTCTTATTACCAGTCATGTGTCTTGAACACCCGCTGTCCAAGTACCATTTCTGATCCATTGGAGACACACCTGCAAGGGGTGAGAGAGATTTAGTACCAAGACGGTGAACCCCACATGGGCCCAACATTTGGAACCGGAAAGTAACCATGATATCCATAAGGACTATATGGATAGGGTGACATGTTCATTCCTAGATCTAATCTACGATCAGGTACCATTTTTGGTATAGGATACCTAAGATGGTCAATTGAGGGATATAATGGTGTACATGGTATATGAAATGTACTAGGTGCATGAGATGAACTCCTATGCTCCATGTTCCTAGTGTGTGAAGTGACATTTGTGGTTGATGTTCTAGGGTCTAATTTCCTCTCATTATCACGATGAGTGGAATCAACTAAAATGTCAACTACTCTACATTGTCCTAAAAGTCCAAAACTGTGGGAGTACCTATATCTCCTATCATTTCTAGCCTTATCATCTATATCATACTTCCTAGCCATTTTCCTTGATCTTAATTCCTCATTCTTTACTATTAGCTTTCTACTCTCTTCATCATACTTTTCTTTTTCTGCTATCTTGGCCTTGACTTTAATTGGATCATAGCCAAGCCCTTCCTTTCTCAAGGATGGTCTTTGGCTTCCTAATAACATGTCAAGTGCCTTTTGACTACCAAGCAGCTTTTCATAGAGCTCCCGAAGGTGGATGAACTCATCATGAGCTTCAGCTATACACGGTTCTGTAGATGTCGCTAATCTTAAGCTTTCAACCTCTTCCTTAAGAGTGGTGTTCTCTAATTCTAACTCTCTTATACGTTGGAGTGCTTCTACACTTTCCTTTGGAGTATTATCAGTAATCTTCAATTCTTCAGTTAAGCATGAAATCTTCGCTAATTGCTGTAGATTTTCATTCTTAACCTTCTTTAGCTCTTTCCTAGTGCTTTTCAATTTCATAAATACCTCCTCTAAGGCTTCTTGAAGTTCCTCCGGCGAGGTATCACTAATATCATACTCACCTTCGCTAGAGTTGGCCATTAGACACAAGTTTACTTCTTCATCTTCAATATCTTCGTTCTTCTCATCATCACTTGAGTCGCTCCACGTGGCCTTCAATGCCTTCTTCTTCTTCTTCTTGTCGTCCTTCCATGCAGATTTCTTTTTCAGCTTTTCTTTCTCTTCGAGTCCTTGTCTTCGTATTTCTTCTTCAACCTTGGGACAGATCTTTCCTTGAAGTGACCTCGGCTTCTGCACTCAAAACAAACTTTAGATGTGTTTCCTATCCTTCTCTTACTCCTAATTAATTTTGCTATTTTTCTAGATAATAGTGCTATCTCTTCATCATCGTCTGAAGAAGTGTCCTCTGCACGTAGAGCAACTGATTTTTCTTTCTTTTCAGCTGATGGGTTTCTACGTGCTTCATTCATCTCATATGTGATGAGTGAGCCAACTATCTCTACTAGTGGTGTAGTACTAAGGTTCTTCGCCTCTTCAATGGCGCATAACCTTAATTTTTCCCACTCGGAAGATAATGCATTTAAGAACTTCCTATTTTTCTAGGGTTGAATAGTCCTTACTCATATTTTTCAATGCATTGATTAAGGCATTGAAACGTCCCGACATTTCCCTAATTGTTTCACTCCTTCTTTTTGAGTAAACAACTCAAAAGTCGTTTTACTAATATGCCCACTTGGGTATCCCGAACTTGGGAGGTCCCCTCATGTGCTACGGTGAGATGATCCCATATCTCCTTTGCTGTCTTGCAACTAGAGACTTGATGATGGGCAGTACTATCTATCGTGGCAAGAAGTATGTTCCTTGCCCTAGCATTAACCTCCTTCTCTAGTGCAGCAAGGTTATCGAAGTCAGATTTGAAGCCATTTACAATGGCATTCCAAATCGCATACTTCTTTTCCCCATCGTATAGGCTTCAACTCTCGATTTCCGGATGGCGTAGTTAGTGCCATCGAGGGTCGGAAGGAAAGAGTCTCGAATCACCACCCATACTAGATCGACTTGCCGATTGATTAAATCGAAAATGCAAGTCAGGCTCTGATACCAATTGAAATTCCCTAATGAGATGGTGAAATTACTAAGAGGGGGGGTGAATTAGTATCTTTTTGATCTTTATGTTATTCTAATTGTTTATTTCAATTCGTTGATTTTTCTCTCAACTTTTTCTCACGTCACTCGTGGGCCAGATTTTTATCTCGGACGGGGTTCCGGACCCCGCGCCGGTCCCGGGAGGAGACAGTCCCCCTAGAGTCTCTCCTCACCCTTTTTCTAATCCCCCTAGTAGTAACTACTAGCTGGCCGGGATTACGAGATCAAAAAGTTCTACACGATCTTTCGATCGACTCCCTCACACTCTCGACTAGTGACCCTAACTCGCCGTAGTCCTCCGGTACCCCGTCCACTCGTCCCGTCCACCGGGTCGACTCCCCGAGCTCCGCGCGCCGCTCCCTACTCTCTTTCGGGTTGGCCTGCCCCTCTCGCAGTCACCGAGTCTCGGCACCGATCCACGCACGCACCAAGTAAGTCGCTGCGTCCTCGAGTCCGAGTGATCCCGCAAGGTGAAGAATAAATACCTCTCGAGTTGACTATCTAGTCAACTCCCTAGAGTAGATCTTTCGACTCACTACGATTCCTACGGAATCTCCCCTTACCCTCACGGGTAACTACGACTCACCAAGAGTCCACCTAAAGTGTGATGATATGTGTAATTATCCTATTACTTTAATTACGCTTATAAAGTAGAAAAGTCATGTAAAGAAATTATTTAAACAAACTAAACTAATTAGAATAAAGCTATAACAAAGGATGTAACAAGAGAAATATTTTAAAAACTTATTAAAAATGAAACAAATTAATATAACCCCCTGATTTGCTGATTTGACTTTGACTTTGACTTTGACTTTGACTGCTGATGTTGACTTTGACTTTCTGACTTTCTGACTTCTGACTTTGACTTTCTGCTTTGACTCTGACTTTCTGCTTTGACTCCTGCAGTCTTTTCCCTTGGAGATAAAAACAAATGCAACACAACAATACCACAAATAACTTCTAAAGTAATTCTCCAAATATCCTCACTATGGACTGAATTTATAAAATTGATAAATTGACTAACAAATGATTAAAAATTCATTGAGAATTAAACCACCTTTGATCTCACCTCGATGAAGTCTCACTAAACCTGAAGGGGTATAAGCTATCTAAAGAACAGATCAGACGATATATTAACAACTGTTTATATTTATGGGCAATGCTAAACAGAAACTCAAATTAGATTAGACTATAATCGAAATTTGAAATAGAAATTTGACAGGAGTTACATGTCGAGATCTTCTATGATGCACCGCTTCAAATAATGACGAGTATGACCTGTGGATTTTAAATAAATAAAGACGGATATAAAAGCAGATTACAAATAGAACAGATTTGATAATAAAAACTAATAGATATAACGAATTGATCAACAATAGAAACAAAAAGCGATACGACTAATGTGATGAACAACGGATCCAAAAATCAAACGAGAAATTAATATTACGGATATCACGGAATAACCAAGAAAGCTGATAACTCTGATTTAATAAACCAAAGGAATGAAATAAGAAAATGAAATCAGAAAAATAACAACGGTGAGTTAGGATTTATAAAACCCTAAACCGACATGAAATCGAAAACGACTATTAGAAAATCGAAACAGAAATAAAAATAAAAAATGAAATATCAGAAAATCGGAAACGAAAATAAAAAACAAAAAACGAGATTTCAGAAACCGAAAAATGAAAACCGAAAAATCGCAGAACGAAAATAAGAAAAAATTGAAATCAGAAAAAACCAAATCAAAAATCGAAATCAGAGAAAAACGAAAAATCGTTCCTCAGAAATAAAGAGTTGAAATCGATAAAATCAGATAAACTAATCAATCTAAGATGCAATGATTGTAAAATAAAATAGAACCGATAATCACGAAATCAGGAAATCGAAAAACGAAAAATACGACAAAGCCGAGATTTCACCGAGAAATGAAAACCGAAAATCGTTGCTTCAAGGATCGTCTCTTCAATCGCACGCACAAGGTGTGGAGGATTTGGATCGCTTCTTCTCGTTTTCGATGGAGCGTAAACCTAGCTTTTGAGATTTCCCTTTTTTTTCGCAAGAGAGAGAAGAGAGCCGTTGCTTTGTTTTTGGCTTTTTATCATCTTTTCTGGACATACACGCAATTTTAAAAACTACCTGAAAATACAATAACAAAAATATTAGTATACTTGGTAATAAAATTCAGATATAACAATACACATATATATATATAAATACATATATATATATATATATATATATATATATATATATATATATATATATATATATATATATATATATATATATATATATATATATATATATATCTCTATATAAGAAGACATATGATTAAGAAATGAAAGAAAGAGGAAAAATAATAGTATGACTAAGCAAATAAAGATGAGTACTATGAATTGGTAAGAATAATTCACAGTCCTACTAGGATTTAAATCATGTCTTCAAAAAGATCTTAATTAAATATTTTAATAGTAGATTGTAGATTAAATAATCCCCGTTACGCTTCGTAGCGATGTCTGCATTTCGAGATCGACGAGGGTCGCTCTATCAGTCCATCGCACTGCACTAACACAAACATACCTTTCTCAAGTCATTTTGACAAACAACTATTAATCAAAGTTTAAACACTACTCAAGATACTATTTCATAAACATTAAATACACACCTAAGTAAAGCATCAAACTTAGGTTAAACTAACTGTGTGATCCTGGACAAAGGCAGTGCAGCCGAACACTCGAGGTGGTAGAGAGAAGATATCAGCAGCAGGAGTCAATCACTGAAGGGGAATAGCACCTCCAAGAGCGGCAGATGGAAGACGGTTCACCAGGTATGTAGCAGTCGTAACGGCTTCGCACTGCGAGATACTGAGGTACCCTCATAGCAAGTAGCAGTGTGCGTACCATGTCCAGGAGGTGTCGATGCTTCCGCTCTGCCACCCCGTTCTGCTGCGAGGTATATGGGCAGGTAGTCTGATGAACTATGCCATGAGCCAGACAGAGTTCCTCAATCGCCTTCTGAGTGAACTCAAGTGCATTGTCCGTGCGGAGGACTTTGACCATCGTCTCGTACTGGGTAATAATCTCTAGTAGAAAGTGTTGAACGCGAGAAAGTACCTCCTTTCGACTCTTCAGGATATATGTCCAACTCGCCCGGGTGTAGTCATCGACGAACACCATGTAGTACTTTCCTCTTGTAGGAGATGGATGCGGGGCCGGACCCCAAACGTCACAGTGAACCAAGTCAAACGGGCGATGGGTAGGTGGACTAGTGCGCGATGGATACGACGATCTATGGTGCTTCCCTAGTTCACAAGACTCACAATGAAACTCAGATAAGTTTAACCAAGGTAGAGTGTCTTTAAGTTTGACAAAACTAGGGTGCCCCAATCGACAGTGCCACAAAAGAGAGTCATGAAGGGAACTAAAGGAAGTAGAGAGTGCAAAAAGGGCTTGAAGTCCCATAGATAGAGAGTCATCCACTAGCTCGTAGATGCCTCGTCCGTTCTCACGGCACAGTCCAATCCTCCGGCCCGTGTCGAGATCCTGGAAGACGCAGTGATGAGGAAAGAAAAACACACCACAGTGAAGGGCTTTAGTGATCGCACTGATGGACAGCAGATTCGCAGGGAATCCAGGAATATACAGACATTCGTAGAGGAAGGGAAGAGGTGGCACGAGAGCGCGAGAGCCAAGGACAGGGACAGGAAACGCAGTCGACTAGAATACGAGACGTCGTGAATGGAGATTTCAGCGATAAGAAGTGAGGACGAGAGGAAAAACTAGCACATGGGAAGATGCCCCTAGTCAATAACCCAAGAAGTCATATGAGGAGTTGAGATAGACGGCGCACTGGAGAAGATCCCCGTCCCTCCCCGCATATGACACCAAGCTGCCTGCTCGTCGTCGCAAGACCGCCGGGCATGGTGCTGCTGTCGACAAAGTGAGGAGGCCCGTGATGCCCGAATGTAGGCCAGCTCGAGGGAGATAGTGCGAGGCTGACCGCTTCGACGCCGAGGGAGTAGTCAAGGATGATCCGTCCGCCGTGGACATAGTCGAGGATGTCTTGCCTCCAGAGGCAGCCCATGGCCCAGCAGGCTTTCCCGAACTCCTTCCAACACTTCTCGACGGGTGAGCCGTCTTCCCGCCTGTACTGGCAGGGTGGATAGGAGGTCCGGCTCTCCCTAAGGTGTGCTCCGCCCGGAAGCCCCGCCTCGATGCGATGAGTGCGGAAGTCTCGATGGGCTGCGAGGACTCGGGAGGTGGGCAGCTGTCCCCGCACTCGGCGCCGCCGCAAAGATCTCCTCGTGGGTAATACCCGGGATCCCCCAAGCACCTGTCCCTCGGATCATGTCAGCCCAACTCGGGACGTAACCCGTTGAGAAATGCTCCCGCTCGGAGCTCATCGCGGTACCGTCTAACTGTATCAAGATCCAAGACCAGTGGCTGATAGAGCTCGAGGTTAGTGAAGATGGCATCGACCGATCCATAGTAGCTCTGGAGAGTCCGGGTTCCCTGGCGACATGCAAATAGCTCCTCATATAGGCGAACTTTCCGGCTTACGTTTCTCTTGTTGGCATACATCATCTCCAACTTGAGCCACAGGGCGCGGGCAGGACGGGTCATGCTGAGTGGCTCCATGATCTGAGTCGCTACACTAGAGATAAGCCAGGAACATACCGCGGACTCCAGTCTGCTCCATTCCAAGTACTCCGGGTTCGATTCCTTCGGCGAGGAATCAGTTAGATGATGTCGAAGACCATGGGCGTTGAGGAACTCCAGGAAAGCGCCCCTCCAGGGCCCATAATTGGACCCGTCAAACGTGTATGCCGGCTTGGCCAGGGCACTCACGATAGAGTGCTTTCCGGATTGCCAGGGCAACCCCGTCTGCTGAGAGGGCTGAGTGACATCAATGGGCTGAGTGACATCAGAGGATGACGACACGATGGTCGGCTCTGGCCATGAGGAGATTATCAGCCGTGAAGATGCGAGTAGCGGAGGCAAGGCGACGGCGGCCGCCGACTGGAACGGCTAGACAGGGGAGCAAGAAGCGGCGCAGATCAAAGGCAGAGGCAGCAGAGCGACAGGCTGAGACGTGACGCAGGAGGCGGATCTCCGGGGAGGCAGATCGGCGCGGCTCGGCGGCAGGCGGCAGGGCGGCGTCGTAGGGCGGCGCTCGCAGGGGAGCGGATCGGCGGCGTCGGCACGGCAGCCGCAGGCAAAGCACGCAGGGCAAGGCGTGCGCAAGGCGAAAGGCGGCGTCGCAGGCAGAAGCGCGTCGCAGCGGCAGGGTCATGGCGCAGCGGCCGCAGGCGTGCATGTGCGCCAGGGCGGGCGCCGCAGCCGCAGTGGCGAGCGTCGCAGCAGAAGAGGTAGGGCAAATCTAGATCTCTCTCTCCTAACCTCGCTCCCGATACTGCATGTGCGAGAGGAACACAAGAGAGAGAGAGAAAAAGTGGCTAGGGTTTGTGTATTTTTTATGGATACATGCACGCATAGATATATAGGAGAGAGATAGAGAGGAGAGAGAAAGTGGGCTTCAAGGCCCAATAGGAGAGAGGAGATGATGGGCTTTAACAACATGTAATTTCATGCATTAATATTATGCATTTTATGCAACTTTTCTGTAAAATATAATTATAAATGCATGTTATCATGATTTAAAATGGTTAAAATGATCATTTTTATGTTTGAGAGAATATTCTTGATTTTTCGTAAATTAATAAAATTTTATGAGCATTTAATGACATGATTCATCAAGAATATAATTTTTCTAAGTAAATTGAGAATTCTATTTATTTTCTGGATTTTTTTTGAGATTTTTCTGGGAGTTTTAAGAAATTAAAATCATTGAAGAATGATTTTAATTATATAAGGGAAATTAATTCAGAAAAATAGAGAAAAATTTGAGAAAAGTGAAAGGATCTCTCTCCATCTCTCTCTCTCCTCACTCTCTCCGTGTTCTCTCCTGTCATGTGTGCGAAGAAAATTTTCATGTCGTGCTCATTCTCCGCCCTCTCTTGCGATGGAAATTTCGGTCGCGAGGAGATATTCACTCCTCTCTCTTTTGCCTCTCCCTCTCTCTCCCCCTCCCCCCTTCTCCTTCTCTCTCTCTCTCTCACAAGAATTTTCCATCGTCGTGCACCATTCTCTCTCTCTCCCGTGACAAAAATTTCCGTCGCGGGGAGGGTTGTGCTCCCTCTCTTCTTTCTTCTCCTCTCTCTTTCTCTTTTTCCTGTTATGATCGCTCTCTCTCTCTTTCTCTCCCGCAACCTCTCCCTCTCTTGCTCTCTCATGCAATCTCTATGTGTCTCTATTTCTGTCTGTCTCTCTTGCGATAGAAATTCCGTCACGAGGAGAAGTGCGAGGAGAGGCACACCTGCACGGCCTCTCCTATCAGTCTTTTCTTCCCTTCCCCGCACGCGCATGCACGCGTAAGGGAGAGGAGAAGATCTTCTCCCTCTGTCTCCTTCACTTCTCTCCAACTCCCCCTCGCTTATTCCTCTTCGTTATTCTTGATGTGATAACTTCTTCTCGCATTTTCCACCCTCAAGAGAGAGAATAGACTGGAGAAGAGAGAGGAGAGAGAGTAAAAGGATTTAATCTTTTTAGTGTGTAATCAACGCGAAGTTTGATTGAGCGAGAGCGGTTGACCGGAAAAATTTGAGGAGAGAGAAAGCTAGATCAACAGCCATAAACACTCAAACTTAAAATCATGATATCTAATCAATCATTCGAAAGGAGTTTGACAGCATTTGATTGGTTTATCTAATTTCTGTAAACATCTTCTTCCTTCCATCAATCATTTCCACTTTCTAAATCTAAAAATACCAAATAAATATCTTCTGATTTTAATCTTTTAACCTTCCTCCTTGTGGATTCGACCTCGACTCGCCACAATTCTAATTTAAATATCAGATTTGAAGAGTTGAGTATAAATTTTTTTATAAGTAAATTTGTGCATTTAATGACCGCATTATTACGCCTATCAGATGGAGAGGACTTAATGATGCCAATTCAATTTCTTCCGTTCAATCGTAACAATCAATCGCATCAGAGGTGATGATCCAAAGGCAATGCCCGATTCACGCTCTATTTATACTCTCTCTCTCCCTCTTTGATTTTGTATGAATTCTTGGATTTCTTTATCGATTGAACCTTTTAGACATCATAATCCTTGAATCTCTTTTTTTAAATCCTTTTTAAAACAAAATTATGTGTCTAGGGAGTGCTTGAAATCATGATTTTGTTGTGAGAGGAAGAATTTGCTGCTTGAACTCATAATTTTTTTTTCGAAACATGAAATGAAAAACCTTGAGCTAGTGATTTATTGGATAATTTCTAGCACAATTTTGGGTTAGATTTTGTGTTTTCTTCCTAAGCCTTCATCGTATAACATTAGATTTTAATTCATAAATTAGTTTATTTTTAAACAATTTCATTATTTTTCTCTCTTTACTTCAACATTTGATTTCTCCACAAATACAAGTTCAAATTGAGTGCTTTTTTATTTTGTGGCTTTGTCATTGAGTCTTCTTTATGAGAATATAATTTCCCCTAATTTCTCACCTCAATACATTTTCCAAGTTGATCAAATTTAAATATATCTAAAATATTTCTCTTAATTCTTTGTGGATTCAACCCTTACTAACTATTACGCTAATTAATTCCTAATTAAACCCATAATTGAGTGATTTTGGAACGACCAAATGACCAAATGATCACGCTTCGTTAGTACTCTTTCATTTGCAAGAGAATTAAGAATGACTTAGGGTGTGGTCAACTATCGAACCCTCAAGTTAGTACTTATGAATGACTTAGGGTGTTGATAACATGATATTTACATAGAATTATATATCATTAATACAAATTAAGGCATAGAATATTGCATTCTCATGCATACTATCATGTTTTGAATGTATATCTATCATTCTATGAAAATATAAGTTATAATATCAAAATGCATTATTTTAGGGATAATCATAGATAATTAAAGAGAGATATTTAAGATTAAATTATTCTCATCTAAATTTGAAATTGTAATAAAGTTTTAATGTCAAATAATAAGATAAAATACTTTTTAAACACTCATTTATTTTTTAAAAAAGAAATGAGTGTATTTTTTAAATATAAATTTATTCTCTTATTATTTATTAAATTTAACTTTTTAGAATGACAGATTTTTCAATTTCTGATCAAAAAAGACATTTGGATTAATTTGGAATCATTTTTTGACAGATATGAATTTTAAAAATTTGAATTTTTAGGGATTTGTTTGGCAATTTTCTGATTTTTTATGAATTTATTTGGATTCATCTTGAATTAAAAACAATAAAAAATCAGATTAAAAAAGTAAAATCGCGCTAACGTGGCAGCTGACGTGGGAGAGAGTTGCCATGTGGCGATGTATGTGTGCCCAAGTGCATGCACAGGTGCGCGTGTGCGCGCAAGCTTGTAATTAGTGAGTTAAACATCCTTTCTCGATATAAGCTAAACCCATTACTTCGCACTCATTATATACCCGTTAGATTGCTATGATTTTTTTAATGTGGGATTACTTTTGTTTATTTTTATGCGCAGGTGACATGAAAAAATCTGGAGCGTGCGATCGTGTAAGTCAAATCGCGATCGTTGATCTTCACTTAAGTGAGGGGGTGCGCGACGCACTCTGATTGGGTGACGATTCAGTTTAAAATTATTTCATCTCAGCCGTTCATCTGAAGGGTTATAATGGTTGATATTAAATGCGCCCAATGGACTTTGGTGGACGCGTGGCAACATCTTAGACGTCGATTCACGATCGGGCGAATGCGATCGCGTGACATGACTTAATGGCAATGATTCACATCCAAAAATTTCATCTAAGCCGTTGATTGAAGATGAAGAGCCAAATACAACGGATACGCCAAATTTTGCATATCAATACACATGTTCTTTGATGATGTAAAGCATTCATGGGTGTTTCGAGTAGTCGAACTATTTAGACATCTCAATCCTTAAAATCTCTTGATTTCCTTCTCTTCTAGATCCATTTCCACGTCCAAGGAGTGTTTGAAAGTGAGATTTTTTGAAGAGCATAGGGAAAAATCGCTTCTTGAATGCCAACAATCATCTTCGAAATTGCGGAATGAAAAGCCTTTTATCCGTAAATCAATTGGATCATTTCGAGCACTATCTTGGATAAGAAATCATGTTTTCCTCCTAATATCTCTTCCTATAGTATCATATTTCATTTTTGAATCGTAGATACGGTTAATTTTAGATTTAATTTTGGTTTTTCTCTCTCTTCGCATTAAAAAAATTCTACCTAATGTTTGCTCTTTGATTTCTCTACAAATCTTGATCCAAATTGGGTGATTTTTTATTCCGTGGATTCGTCTTTGAGTTATATTTCAAAATTTACAAAAATCCCTAATTTATCATCTCAATTCATCGTCTGATTTGATGGAGCTTGAAGAAATACGTAAAAAATACATTAATTCTCCATGGATTCGACCCTTATTCACCACTATACTATTTAATTTGTGATTATAACTTTAAATTGGTGAGTTTGGAATTTTTTTTGACACGTCTCTACGTGTATTTAACGACCTCACAGATTCATCTCATCAGGTGTGATCACTCAAGTTAGTAATTATTCATGGAGGAAATCATGGAGAAATCATCTGATATTTTTGTTACCTTGGCCAAGAATTTTTTTACACAAAAAATCTAAAGATAGAACCCTAAAATCAAACTATAAAGAATAATGGCAAGAGACATTAAGGAAATCTAAACTAGGACGAAAGGAAGAAATAATAGAGCAAGGAGGAAATCAGTGTTGAAGAAGATAGAGAGAGCAAGAGAAGAGTAAAGAGAAAGAGTCTAGAACTAGAGAAATTGGAGAGAGAGGTGGTGAGAACGAGGGAGAGAGAAATAGAGAAAGCAAAAAGCTGGAGAGGAGAAATATAGGGAAGTAAAATAAAGATAGGAAGTGAGCGTGAAAGATGGTGAGAGGGAGAGTAAGTAATGATTCTTTAGAATGAGAATGAATTTCCAGATAGTAGTCAATAAAAAGAGCAAATGGAGAGAGAGAGAGAGAGAGAGAGAGAGAGAGAGAGAGAGCAAGAAAGAGTGATATGCATGAGAGAAAGAGAGAACAAATTGGAGAGACAGCAAGAGAGTGAGAGTTTTTGAGAGATAGAAGAATAATCAAAAGATTAAAGGAGAGAGAGAGCTAACTAGGGGAAGAGGGAAATAGTGAGAGAGAATAATTGAGAAAGATAAGAAAGAATTCAAGAAAGAGAGGGATAAAAAAATTGGATTGCAAAAGATGGAAAAGAATGGGGGTGAGCAGCAGAGGAAGAACTGTGATAGTCGAGGGAGAGTGTGAGATTGACGAACATGGTAGAGAGGGGAAGTTTCAACAAGAGGGTGCGACGCAGAGAGAGAAAAGAAATGAAAGATGGAAGGTAGAAGAGAGAGAGAGTATAATTTGGACTCAGAGAGTGTCGGAGACATGAAAACAAGGAGTGTGAGAGATTTTGAAGTAGAGAGAGAGTTTGAAGGAGAGTGAGAATGTCATGAAAGAGAGAAGACACGAATGAGAATAGAGAATAGAGATTGCAAATGAGAAAACAAAACTAAAAAAAGAAACCAACATTTTACTTTTGATCCTTCATCTACATCATTCGAATGATAAGAATATCGGGATCAAGTGCTAAACCTAGGAGAGAGAGGAGAGCAATAGAAGAACAAGACAAAGAAGAGCCCCAAAAGTTCACCCTCCAAGAAGAGGCCCCCTTTTATGCTTTGACGAGCCCTTGAAGTATGGTCCTTTCTTCAAGCTTTGCCCTTTTAGAAGATGTCCTCCTTGATTGTTTTCTAAATTTTCTTGAAATCAACAATCATCATTTTTAATGATACATTTTGTGCGATCATTGAAAATAAACCAATGTGTGTCAAAATACTTACAAAACTCACCAATTTCAAGTTTTACTCAAGCACTGATTAGTAAAATGATGAATAACGGTCAAATCCACGGAGAAATAAAGAATTTTTAGGTATTCTTCAAATTTGATCAAATTAGATAATGAATTGATGCGAGAAATTAGGGATTTTAGCATATTTGGAAAGAAGACTCCAAGATGAATGCATAGAATAAAAAATCACTCAATTTGGATCAGTTCATGGAGAAATCAAGAAGCAAAAAAAGTAAAATCAATCTTGAAGAGAGATAATTCGATAAAATTTCTAAAAATTAATCTAATCTAAGCTTCGAAATTAAATCTAATGATAGAAGATGAAAAACTAAAAGGAAAACGCGTAATCCAACCCAAAATCGCGTTCAAAATGATCCAATTGATCGCCAAATTAAAGGCTTCTCATTCAGTGTGCTTTCGAAAATGAATATTCACAGTTTAAGAGATGAAATCTCCCAATTCTTTCAACAAAATCTTGATTTCAAGTACTCCTTGGACGCGGAAATGATCTAGAAGAGGAAGAAATTAAGAGATTGAATGATTGAGTTGTCTAAATAGTTCGATCACTTCAAACATCTAAGAATATATTTTCCGTCGAAGAGAGAGAGAGAGTATAAATAGAGTTGAAATTTGGCATGACCATTCGATCATCTCTTCATATTTGATCAACGACTGTGGTTAATCCTTAGGAGACGAATCGCAATTGTTAAGTTGTGAACATTGGATCCTCGACGGGGTGTCTAGATTACCTCAAGTCATCGCGTGAAGAACAATCGCCGCATAGTAGTTATCATTTGATCTTAATTGAATGCTTCAAATGATGTCACACGTCCTCGGAAATCTATCGGACACATTTTATTTCAACCGTTATAGCTCCTCAGATGAACAACCCTTTGAACAAGTAAAAATTGAAGGGTAAGATTTAATCGTTTCCTTTCACATTGATCGGCTGCTTCTGAGCGCTCCACATCACTTGCAAAAGAGAAAACAGAAATATAGGCCCACATGATAAAAGTATTAGCCTTTATCACATTCAAATATATGAGTGCAATAATTGGTTGGCTTATATCCTTAAAAAGGATGCTTAACCCATTATTATACACACACATATATACACAAGCTGAGCATGTTTGATGTCCTATGAAGAGTCTAGAAGGGATCTCCTATGACGTCATATGTACCAAGTTGGGCATGTTTGATTTAAATGCTTCAGCTTGAGGGGGAGTGTTTGACAATGATATTAGGCTCTTGACCCATTTAAGACACCTACTCTTCACTCTCTATATAAGGATCGATGTACTCCTTTTGCATTAGTAATTCTAAAGTTTTCTTCTTCTCATCGTCAACAATAGTCATCCATCCACCACGTCTTTGGTGTCTCAAGTCAAAGGACCATGTATATAATCATGACATAAATTAACCTGATTGGCAGGTAGTATAATATCATTTAAGGATTCATATGAATCAATTTAATAAACTCTTTCCCTAAGAAGCGCCCAACTATCTATTCTTGGTGGCTCCACATCAATAGCTATAAGATCAGCCATACTCGTCATATGAGTCAAATAAGATATTACTATTCTTTTCAGATAATTTAATGTCCATCTCAAATATCTCATAAATAGGAATATTTAGAACATAGATTTAAAGACTAGTGATCATTGTATTATGATATTGTCATAATTCACTTAGTTATTGTATATGTTCGTGGGCTTGATTGCAAAAATTACACACGAATGTTAATGAATAAATTTCATTTTAATAAACGTAAGTGAGATACATGGAAGTGTGATTGGCTTACAAGCCATAATATATCTATTAGATCATGGATATAGACATAATTATGAGGGTTTTTATAAAAATCCACATATCAAATGTTTATAAATAGGGGGAGGACAACCACAACTCAAGGTTCCCATGCAAGTCTTATGAGAATTCTTTCTTTTCTTATCTTTCTCTCTTAGTGAAGAGCTTTAAAGAGGAGATTCAACCATCTAGCGATCATGTGAATATCACTAGAGGTTGGATACTTGAAAAACTTTAAGAAATTTTTCAAGTGAACCTTATAAGTGGGTTTTTTCATACATATTAGATGATATGATCATTGATTCTTGGTGTCCCAGTATTTTGAATATCTGATTGAATGCATTCTACTGCATTCAATTTTATTATCAAAATTTCAACAGGCATATCGACCTCAAATCCCAACAACCTTATCATCCTTTATGATAGTTCCAAATATTGCAACTACTCATGCCTTTCCTATAGTCTCATACTAGTGTCTTTCATTGATTCTATGAAGTTCAGTCCTTGGTAACATGAAATTTATACATGTAATTATATAATTATGAATGTAAATTAAGACATAAAACATTCCATTATTATGCATGTTATCATACTTTGAGTGCATATCTATCATTTCATGTAATTTTACGGTAAAATCTCAAAATATATTATTTTAGGGATAATCATGCATAATTAATGAATATATTTAGAGTAGATTATTCACATCTATATTTGAGATTATAATTGGGCTTTAATGTTAAATAATGAGAAAAAACGTTTTTTTATATACACTCATTTATTTCTCTAGTTTTATTTTCTAAGAGAAATGAGTATTTTTGAAAGAGAAATTTGTTCTATTGTTATTTATCAATTTGAATTTTTAGAATGATAGATTATTGATAACATGTAATTTATAAAAGAAATCATATAATTATTAATGCAAATAAAGACAGAAAACATTTCATTCTTATGCATGTTATCATATTTTTGAGTGTATATCTATCATTCTATGATAATTTAAGTTATAATCTCAAAATGCACTATTTTTAGGGATGATTGTAAATAATTAAAAAGTAATATTTGAGAGTAGATTATTCCCTCTTTATATTTGAGATTATGATTGGGTTTCAATGTTAAATAATGAGAGAAAATATTTTTATATGCACTCATTTAGTTTCCTAGATTTATTTTATAAAAGAAATTAGTGTATTTTTCAAATTAAATGTTATTCTTTTGTTAGTTATTAAATTTGACTTTTTAGAATGATATATTATTTAATTTCTGATCAAACAAGATAAATTTGGATTAATTTGCAGTTACATTTTAAAGTTATGAATTTTCTAATTTTTATAGATTTTTCTAAATTTATTTGGTTTTATTTTGAATTAAAAATATTATAAAAAATATTTTTATATCAGGCGATGACGTGACAGCTGATGTGGTAGGGGAAACAACGCATCACCACGTGGTGACGTATGTCTACGCCATTTGGCACACGGATGTGTATGTGTGCGCATGTGTTTGCGCATGTGAGGAAGTGTAATTAGTGGGTTAAGCTTCTATTAATTGATTTTCACTAACCCACTATATACACTCTACTTATATATCTGTTGATTTGCCTTGATTTCTGTCATCTGGGACTATTTCTCTTTGTTTTTATGTGCACGTGACATGGTGCATTTTGGAGTGTGCAATCACCTAAATAAATCGCGATCATTGATTTTCACTTAAAGAGGGGAGTACGTGGCGCGTAACGGTTTGTCATCGAATCATTTCAAAATGACTTAATCTCAGTTGTCCATTTGAGGAGTTATAACGGTTGAGATTAAAAGTCACCGATGGACTCCTGTGGACAAGTGTAAACATCTAGAGCGTTCGATGAAGATCAAACAACAGGTGTTACGCAATGTTTCTTCTTCACGTGCGACGTGGTGAAATCTGAGCACTCCATCTTTGTTCGAATGGATATGACTTAAACGTTTCATGAGAGTTGTTGATTGAAGATGAAACGCCAAATCCAACGGCTATGCCCAATTTTGCCTATATATACCCATGCTCTTCGACGATGTAAACCATTCTTGTGTGTTTTGAGTAATCGAACTATTTAGACATCTCAATCCGTGAATCTCTTTCTTTCCTCATCCTCTTGATTCATTTCCATATCCAAGGAGTTTTTGAAAGTGAGATTTCACTAAGATAATAGGGAGAAATCGCCTCTTGAATGCCAAAACTTGTCGTCGAAATCACATAACAAAGAGCCCTTGATTCGGCTCAATTGGATCATTTTGAGCAGTATTTTAGGTTAGATTATGTGTTTTCCTCCTAATCTCTTTTCCTCTAACATCAGATTTCAATTTAGAATTGTAGAATAGTCAAATTTTACATTATTTATCAGTTTTATCTCTCTTCACTATTGAATTTTTATCTGAATTTTGCTCCTTGATTTCTTTGCAAATCTTGATCCAAATCAAGTGATTTTTAATTAAATGGATTTGTGTTGGAGTTCTACTTCTATAATTACTAAAATCCCTAATTTCTCACCTCGATTTGATCGAATTTGAAGAAATACCTTGAAAATCCCTTAAATATCCGTGTATTCAACCCTTATTCACCATAATACTCTTTAATTCTTGATTATAATCTTAAATTGTTGAGATTGAAATTTTTTTACACGTCTTTGTGTGTATTCAATGACCGCACAGATTTGTATCGTTAGTTATTTAATTTCTAATCCAACAAAATAAATTTGGACTAATTTAGAGTTATATTTTGAAAGTTATGCATTTTCTCATTTTTAGGGATTTTTCTATAATTTTTTTAAAATTTTTAGATTTATTTGTATATATTTTTTATTTTTTAAAATTAAAAATATCATTTTTATATCGTGCGCTGATGTGGTATCTAACGCCACGGGTGAATGGTGTGTCGCCATGTGGCAACGTGTGTAGGCACCACATGGTGCACACGTGTGTTTGGTTGTGCGTGTATGGGGACGCGTGTGTGCGTGTGTGTGTGCATGTGTGATTAGTGGGTTAAGCATCCTTTGCAGGATATTTGCTAAACCCACTAAACACACACTACTTATATACTATATATTTCACTTTAATTTTTGTCACATGGGACCATTTGTGTTTCTTTTTATGTGCAAGTGATGTAGCACAATCTAGAGCGTGCAATTGTGTGAATCAATCGCGATCGTCGATTTTCACTTAAAGAGGAGTGTACATGGCGCATAACAGTTCTTCATCAAATTGTTTTAAAATGACTTAATCTCAGTTGTTCATCTAAGGAGTTATAAAAATTGAGACTATAAAAGCAACTGATAGACTCTCGTGGAAACGTGTACACATCTAGAGCGTTCGATGAAGATCAAACGGCATGCGTTAAACGATGTTTCTTCTTCACCTGTGACGTGACGAAATCTGAGCGCTCTATCTTTGATCAAACGGACACGACTTAACGGTAACGATTTGCATCCAAGCATTTCATTGAGTCGTTGATTGAAGATGAAACGCTAAATTCAATGGCTACGCCCAACTTTGCCTATATACACGCATGTTCTTCGATGATGTTAACCATTCTTGAGTGTTTCGAGTAATCGAACTATTTAAATATCTTAATCCTTGAATCTCTTGCTTTCTTCCTGATAACATGCTATTTATGCATGAAATTACATGATTATTAATGCAATTAAAGGCATTAATTATTCCAAATATATGCATGTTATCATATTTTAAGTATATCTCTATCATTTTATATTAATTCATGTTATGATCTTAAAATACACTAATTTATGGATTATTATACCTAATTAAACATTATAATCTTTAATACTAATTATAATTGAGATCATAATCATGTTTTGAGGATGAAAATATAAGAGAAAAGATCTTTATTAACATTTATGTATGCTTATAAAGTTATTTTATAAGATACATAAATGTATTAAATTAATTAAAATTCATACTCGTATTATTTTCATAATTTGACTTTTTAGAATGATAGATTATTCAATTTCTGATCCAAAAAAACAAATTTGAATTAATTTGGAGTTGTATTTAGAAAGTTATGATTTTTAGAATTTTATAGAATTTTATGGAATTTTTCTGATTTTATTTAAGTTTATTTTCGATTTTTAAACATTTAAATTAATTAAAAAATCACAAAAAAGGTGCATTTATCACGCGAGCACACGTGGATGCGACGTGGCACGCAAGGCCATGTGGCACTGCCACGCGGACCCGCGCGAGTGCCTGCGTGGCACAGATGTGACGTTTATATATAGTATTTATTTATTACATATGGTTATAGTACATATAAGCCATTCCATAGAGGAATATCGCTAACCGCTATAATCCGGTCTACCTTATATACTCAACATATTCCGCAATTTCTTCTGTGTGGGACTATGTCCCTTCGATTTGTTTTGATCGCAGGACGTGTGGCGTCACATGGATCATCGGATGGAGAGCGCGATGAACAACGCGCGTCGATGTGGGTGGACACGAGGTCCACCCGATCGGAGATCAAACACCTGACTTAATTCCGACTTAAGTGAATTAATCTCAACCCTCCATCAAGGGAGTTATAACGGCTGAGATCGCTCGTGATCGATGGACCTTTTGACATATCAAGATCGTTGTATCAAAATCCAACGGATGATCTATGCGACGCGATGTTTCAAATGAAGACACGTGGACTCACCTCAACCTTCAATCGTTGATTGAACGGATGCGATATAATTGCGCCGTTTCGCTCAATGGACGCCTCATCACGACTGTCGATCGCGAAGGGTCCCTCCATCGGACGGTCACGCCTAAAAATCACCTCTTTAAATGCAATTCTTCGCGACGGAAGAACTCGCCCTTGAATTTTCGAGAAATTCGAATTGTCCAGACACCATTTAAGTGCCAATCCGATTTCAGTGTGTTTTTTATGCATTTCCGCATCCAAGGAGTGCCTGAGATTAGAATTTGATCGAAAGAGAGAGGAGAAATCACAACTTGAACTTCAATTTCGTCTTCGAAAACTCAGAATAAAAAGCCATGCATCCGGCGATTAATTGGATCATTTCGAAGGCTAATTTGGGTTAGATGCGTGTTTTCATCTTAATCTTTCATCATTTAGTGTTAATTTTACATTTTGAATTGTAGATTAAGTTTAATTTTAGTTTAATTTTTGTTTTTAATCAGACTCGCGATACGAATTTTCTCCTAACTTCAAACTTCGATTACTCTGCGAATTTTAATACAAATCACCTGATTTTTTATTCCGTGGATTCACAATTGAGTTATCTTTCTTAATATCATAAATTTCCCAATTTCTAACCTCAATTCGTCATCCAATTTGATCGAATTTCAAAGATATATCTCATATTTCCCTAATTCTCCGTGGCTTCGACCCTTAATTACCATTATACTATCTAATTAAATTGATTAATCATAAATTGGTAAGTTTAGAACTTTTTTTGACACTAAATCGTGTACATTCAACGACCATATGAATTAGTCTCGTCACTTCCTCGTCTATACTCATTTTCATGTCCAAGGATTGGTTGAAAGTGAGATTTTGTCAAAAGAGTAAGGAGATTTCACCTCTTAAATGTTGAAATTCGTTTTTAATAATGTGGGATAAAAAGCTCTTGATCCGGCGATCAATTGGATCATTTTGAGAGTGATTTCAGGTTAGATTACATGTTTTCCTCCTAATCTTTTATCGTGTATCATTAGATTTTTAATTTCAAAACTTAGATTAGTCAAATTTTATAATTTCTATCTCTTCATGATCAAATTTCTATCTAAATTTTGCTCTTTGATTTCTCCACAAATACTTCCAAATGACATGATTTTTGATTTCGTGGATTCCTCTTAGAGTCTTCTTTCTAAATCTACTAAAATCCCTAATTTCTCACCTCAATTCCTCATCCGATTTGATCAAATTTGAAGAACACCTTGAAAATATCCTATGTCTCAGTAGATTACACCCTTATTCATCATTATACTCCTTAAATCTTGATTAAAACTTTAAATTAGTGAGTTTGGAAATTGTTCTGACACGTCTTTGTGTGTTTTTATCGACCCTACAAATTCATCTCATCAATTATCCACCTTCATTCCTTGTCACAAATAAATGCATCAATTCCATCAATGTCAACTTTATATGAAATTAATGATGCAATAATTTGGAGTGAAACCTAACTAATAAAAAATTTGGAACATGAAATACTCATTCCAATTTCCAAATGGGTTCTAAATGCATTGTTCCCATTCTTTATACTAGTAATAAATTATCATTTGCTTGTTCTACTTTCCGTTTTGCCATATTGGATTATGAGATGTATATAAATTATTGATTGTGGCATTAGAATCTAAGATCCGAGAGCTATTTGGCTCTATGTTAGATGCTGCAAGAGAAGGAGTGTTGGTGAATATCATGGTCTTGCTAGAATTTTCCAATGGCTGAAGTTGAGTTCGAGAGTAAGGTGTCTACTTGCTTTATTTTCTAATTATAGAGTTACGTTATAAGTGGCCTACTAAGCAGATAAGAATGGAAAATGAGGAGACGACTTCTCCACGTAGGATACACGACATGACATGTTTTCCATGCAAATGGACTGTCAAGGAGAGTCCAACTTGATTAGGCATTCAAAAAGACCAGTGCTATGAATAAAATGCAGCACAAGAACCATCACTCGAATGCACCTAAGTAGATAACCTTGAATCAATGTGATGCATGACACTCATTTGCGCTTGAAAAGCTTTTGTGGACACCATCTTGGGAGCATTCTAATGTGTTTGTTCCATATAGATCTTCATAGAGATATAAATTTATGAAAAAGAAATGATAGAAATTTGTTTGTGAATTCATATTCATTTAAAAACAATAAAAAATTAAAAGAAGATTTCTAAATTTATGAAGAAACCATGTGCATGACTCATATGAACTCAAGGTATTATTAGACTTAAAATTTTTATTATAAATCCATTTGAAGCCGCTACATTATCATCATTATGATGATTTACATGATTCCAAGGGTTTTGTGACAATCATGACCAAGATCATGATCAATATCATCTTTTTAATGGTCTATGTTCATGTGTCAAGATGGCCTCTATGAATTTACTTATAACTATGGGTGGCTCTGAAGGCTTGACAAACTTTGTTGTAAGTGGTTGAGAGAAAGGAGAATGAGGACAAAATGAGAACCCAACTCCTCTATGTGAGAAAGGAGAAAGGAAAAAGGAGAAAGAGAGATTCCTAAATATAAAAAAAATCAATGAGCCCAATTTAGTCCCATTAAGAGGTATAAGAACAATGTCTAATAACAAAAATTCAAGAGATACACACACATAAATTTCATTCGAGTGGTAATAGGGGACTAAATCAAAGGCATGGAGATAGTATGTGAGTGTTTATTTTCTTAAACGAAAATGAGAAAATTTAAATAAATCACTTTACAAAAATGTCAATGGTTTGTGTAGAGAAAACTTGAGATTATAGGAGGCACAACTAGATCTAGAAATTGTCATTGCATCTACTATATAGAAATATACCAAGAAATATTACGAGAAGATTAATGAAGAACATGAGGGCAAATTAGAGTACATGAAAATCAAGACTAATAAATTGTGGATTAAAAAAAGAAGAAAACAAACTATTTTCAAGACTCATAAAGTTCTATGATATCCGTTCTATGTTAAATGATAGAACACATATATTTCCTTGATAGAATGAGGGCATAGATTTAAAATATGGGAGATGGATGTTGAATGAAAGAAACACATCCAAAGAGCTGAGAAGGTAAAACAAAATTATTACCTTAAGGAAGTAGACATTGTAAAGGAATCTTTCTACCTAGAGGAGTTTAGGGAATGTGATTAACCAATGAAGTGGATGTGAAACAAAATCCACCCCAAAATAATGGAAATATCCCATTAAGTGGATATTTAAATTAGGTCAGGTATGGCCTAACTAGGTTAGCCCATTAGTGTCTTAATTCCTACATGGAACTTATCGCTAGCAAGCTCATGACCTCCTCTATATATAGAGGTTTGTAATCTATTTTTTGTTGACAAACTATCAAAGGCTTTACCTATTCACAAAAATAATGAGGAAACCTCATCTCAAAACATTAGGGTGCAAGTGTTATCAAGGATCTGATGCGTTTCCTTTTGATGATACCATTTTCTTGTAATGTATAAAATAAAGTGATTCATAATAATTTTTAAGGTCTTTTTTGTGTGAGAAATATAATTTATTATCACTTCAAAGAAACTTTAGAGTGATAAAGTATTGAATAAATTTGTTGGGAATGAAGACTGGCCCAATAGTGATAAATTAGGTGAATCCTTGAGAAAGTAAACCCAAGATACTCAAAATAAAATTCATTAATTATGGCTATGTAGTAACAAAGCCACAAATGAAGGTGGTTCTAGATGGACCCAAACTTCAAAAATGAATGAGAAGAAGGGGTTGACGGAGCGTGATCATGTGGTCATTGAATATACATGTTCACACGTCAAATTAAAATTAAATTTCCTTAAATATAATATATTAATTAGAATTAATTTATTATATTGGTGAGTAAGGGTTAAATTCACGTATTTAGGTGAGAATTAGGGTATTTTCTTGAGATTTTTTTAATTCAATCAAATTGGTGATGAATTGAGATGGGAAATTAGATGAATTGAGATGTTTGGATAGACGACTCAAAGATCTATCCATCGAATAAGAAAAATACTCAAGTCCATTATGTATCCACAGAGAAATTAAAGAGGAAAGTGAGAGAGAAAAAATCATTTGTGAAGAGAGAGAAATGATGAAAATGATTGAAATTCACCTAATCTAAGCTTAGAAATCAAAATCTAATGCTAAATGATGAAAGATTAGGAGGAAAACACAAAATCTAAACCCAAACCATGCTTGAAATGATCCATAGAGAAATCAAGGCTTTTCATTCCATGATTTCAAAAATTCCATTTGAAGTTTAAGCAATGATTTCTTCTCATTCTCTCAATGAAATCTTGATGTCAAATACTCATGGGACACATAAATGAGTCTAAAATATGATTGAAGCAGAATATTCAAGGATTCAGTTGTCCAAAAAGGTCCAATGAATAAAAAAAATCTAAGAATACATACACCGTAGAAGAGAGAGAAATTATAAACATTTTAAATTGGGCATAACCATCAAACCAGTAATTAGATCAATGGTCACAATATAATTGGGATAATCTATTAAAATTAAACTCTTAATTTATTCATGACTAATCCTTAAAATAATACAATTTAATATTTTCGATAAAAATTGTATAGAATGATGAATATGTGCTCAAAGTATGATAACAAGCATCAATAGCACATGAATGGTGCTTTAAAATACACTACTAAACATGTAATTGCATGCAAATATTACATGTTATCAAGAGTTTCTACTCTAAACAAGAGCAAGGCAAAGTATATCAAAAAGGAAATGAGGGCATATCATTACCAGATAAATGAGAGGTGGAATAGATGGAGCTACAAGAAGTTCAACAGATGGAAAGGTTGAGAGGACGATAATAAGAATTACTCAATGAAATGGATGTGACTTTAAAATAAGTTATGTGCAAGATGAGAATCATAAATTCAGATAATTAAGCTTAATAAGAGTTGTCTGTCATATTTTACATGTGTTCAACTTCCATCAAGCTTGGACCACATTTTGAATAGTTGAAGTGCCTAGTTTTATGTATTTAGTTATATCTCATTAGTTTAGGATGCAACCAAGAAGAAAGGGGGATCCCACGCAACGATGATGACTACGAGTCGTAGAAATAGTGGATCCCAAGGGTAATATTTTGAGAAGAAGAAGACAATTCTTATCTCAAAATATGCCAATCGAGGAAAGATAAATCTTGGTTGGCCTATTTATAGGCCTTGGAGGAAAGATAAATTACAAATAAAAATTAAAATAAAATAAAATTAGAAAACAAACTAGAAAATAGATCTTAATATTAGAAAATGCTCGGATGATGGGGCTATGGTTCCTGTCTCCATCACTCATTCAAGTAGAACAAGGTTTTCGAGACTCAAACTAGAAATTGATAACCTTTACTCCACAAAGTCATCGATAGTTGAATATTTAAAAAATTGATCGGGGATTTAGAATAATATGCATCAATTTTCACCAAATTTAAGCCCTAAAATAAAAATTTGAAATTTTCAATTGTCTGATTTTCTTAGCCGTAAATTTGCAAGACCGTTGGCACATAGAAGCAAAAAACAAACTTTACTGGTAGAAGTTAAGAAAATAAAACAAACAATATTTCACATATTTAGCATAGTGAAACAACAGGATTTTAATATGATTATGTTTCTAGAGAAAGTATTCATACCATAGGATTTTCACAAGCATTTCATCGAAATTTCAAGCAAATCATGGGTATAGTTTACATGGAAAAGTTTACCAATCATCTTAAATGTAAAACTATTTCCCAAGTTTTGCTCAAGTTTGTTCATGAGCATATAAATATGGCACAAACATGCGACCATCACCAATGAAATTTAATGAGGATCATTTGTTTATTCATGAAAGCTCTATCTTCATCTGACCTAGAAGACCAAGTTGTAGTAAAAGAGTCTAAGCAACAGTGGTTCACAGTGACGTGAGATTGATGATTGGAAGTGGAGCTCCATTATGTAGCCCAGAGAATGCCCAAAGAGAGGCCCAACTGGAACTTCGAATTGGACGGCCAGGATTCGTCTGATCTCACGTGAGCGCCATGTCGGAGCGCCTCGTGATGTTCGCTGCCGCACGTGAGCAGTCCGCTTCCGGCGGTCCAATCCAATCCACTTCAGTGCCCTCGATTTCTCCTCCTCCCTCCTCGCGATGACGACGCCACGGCGGCACTAGACTGCCTATGCTTCTCTGATCTCAACTCTCAGATCCACTCATTCTCGCGCCAGTCTGTTCTGTGACATCATATCTGTGAGATTCTTTCTTCTTTCTCCTGGAAAATTGAATTACGTTTGCAATTATTTTCCAAAATCTATTACTGTGTCGTCCTTTGTTATGATACTTGCTTGGAGAGCGGCATTTTTCTTCTGTATGATCAACGGAAATCGCTTTTTTGCCTATGTTCGGAGCATAGTAGTACAATTACTTATTCGTTTTACTCGTTTTTCCCATTTTAAGGATGAAGTGGTGATGCTGTGGTTAATTAATTGGTCCGACTGATTAAAAAACAAGGAGTGTTTTTAATGTTTCTCCGATCTCAATGCGGGTGCATTCCTTTTCATTCTGAATTTTGTTTCCAATGCTGGATTGTTATTTTATCTTTGTCGAGGTCTCATCCGTTGCAGGTCGAGTGTCAATTTTCCTTGAAATGGATAGGTGATTGATTTCCGTTTCTTTAAGTTATGGATTAACCATGCTCGAACAGAGTCAGTTTGAAGTTGCGTTAGAAATTACGGCATTTAGTTAATGTCTCTTGGTTATAATTAGAAGAAATTTGATGAAGAACTGTGGATTATGTATCAGAAATGTCTCATATTTTATTTTTAGGTGCAGGAGTGTGACAGGGCTTCTCAGAGTGCTGGTCGTGGAAGAGCATTGAATCTATAATATGACTTCCATATCGATGTTTGCTGCAATAGCCAGTGGAGAGAGTAACAGTTTTTTATCTGGATCACAATTTTTAACCTCAAATAGTTTATATGGAGTTCGGCTGAATGGTTTTGAAAGATCCAGAGTCAGTAGAAGGTGCAGGTTCTTTGTGATTTCAAGGATTAAAAAGGGTCAAAAACACGAATATCCATGGCCAGCAAATATTGATCCGAACCTCAAAAGTGGACATTTGAATTTCTTATCTCCTTTCAAGCCTCTAACAGATAAACCAAAACCTGTGACCCTGGAATTTGAGAAACCACTCATTGATTTGGAGAAAAAAATAATTGATGTAAGTTCTCTTGCCTTTATGTTATTTTCTGAACTATCTAGGTTTCTAACGATATTTCATCACGGGTTATATACATGGCCCAATCTATGTTAGACTTTCATTGGAATTTTTGGGAAAGAACCTCGCTTCAATCTATAGGCCAACTATCTATTGCGTTATATCAGCCCAAATTGGTCTTATGCGCAAACTTGTAACATAACAGACTAAGTTAATGAATGACGGTTAAGTGAAGGATTTATGATTTATTTTCTTTCGGAAAGATGTCAAATATTTATGAAGACACTAGATATCATTTCTAATCTGATGATGCCTATAAAATTGTTAATTCCGCTTCTGTAACATCTCATTTTGTCTGGTAAAATATAATATGAGTCTCAAAGGAAATACCCTGTAGACTAGGGTAAAAATGGTTCTTCATTCATTCAGGCCTGAGCCTTGAATAGGCTTGCAACAGGCTCTCACATATTAAGATAAAATCCTCATAATATAAAAAAAAACCTTCCCCTTGCTTCTAACATAATGTTCTTTCAGAACCTCTCGCAGCCGACAATCTTTCTGCCATGCAACCTCTACTGCTCTGTGATTAGCGCTTTGTAGTCTTTACCTGATATTCTAGAATGGGATTGAAACAAAAAACTGGGATGCAAAGCTGTTATTATTTATTTATTTCATCAACTTCTGACTGGTTCGTTGTTGGCCTTTTAGCAATTTGTCTCTGATTTGATTGAATCAGCTGCGAGTATGTGTATATATATGTGTCCCCGGCATTCATTTTACTTTGTAACTTATGTAATCTTGTGGGCTGTGTCATTTTTTTCAGGTTAGGAAAATGGCTGATGAAACTGGTCTAGATTTCAGTGATCAAATCAACTCCCTAGAAAACAAGTATCAGCAGGTTCAAGATCAATAGTTTAATCCCATCTTCTCACCATAATAACTGGTTTGGCACTAATTTTTTGTGTGATCACATGGCGCCATGTTCTATATTTCTCAGGCTTTAAAGGATCTTTATACTCATTTGACTCCAATTCAACGCTTAAGCATTGCACGACATCCAAACAGGCCCACCTTCCTGGATCACATCCTCAACATAACTGAAAATGTATGCCTTAAATATGATGTCATATTTTTTTCCTATTCCGTCTTTCCCCTCCTACATGAACAAATATTTTACTGGTTTTTATTTTGCTCTCTAGTGGGTGGAGCTACATGGAGATCGTGCAGGCTACGATGATCCAGCTATTGTTACAGGAATAGGAAACATGGGTGGCAAGAGATACATGTTCATAGGTCATCAGAAGGGTCGTAATACAAAGGAAAACATACAGCGTAATTTCGGAATGCCCACTCCTCATGGGTATTTTCATTCTCTTTTCTATTTAAACTTTGAACCAATGATTTCATCATAATTTTTTTTGAAATACAATTGATTTTGTTATAATGACCACAGTATTTGAAAAAATTTTCCATGCCATCACATTTTCCCCATGTTTTGTCAGAGACATGAAAGCTAAAAAATAAGGGTGGTGCTGTAAGGGGAAGAATATCTCATAGATAGATGGATTGTGGCCAATTGACGGGGAGGAAATCCTCTCAAAGGGATATGAAAGGATCAAAGATCCTATCACATCCTCTATGTTAAGGAATTTCATAATTCATTTTTATTTCAGAGTACTATCTCAGGATGTAAATAAATTTTTTTACACTTGGTTAAGAAAAATGGAAGAAATAATGACATGGAACTTTGTCTTTCTTACAGATATCGCAAGGCATTACGTATGATGAAGTATGCAGATCATCATGGATTTCCTATCATCACATTTATTGACACCCCTGGCGCATTTGCTGATCTGAAATCTGAAGAGCTTGGCCAGGTAAGTGGAAATATTTGTCTTTTTCTTTTCTTCGAACTTGCTGCAAACAACCTTGTTCTAATTGGTTTCATTGTTTCAGGGGGAAGCAATTGCACAAAATTTGAGGACAATGTTTGGTCTTAGGGTTCCAATCCTCACTGTTGTCATTGGGGAAGGTGGATCTGGTGGTGCACTCGCAATTGGCTGTCCAAACAAAATGTTCATGCTGGAAAATTCTGTGTTTTACGTGGCAAGGTTACCCCTTTGGAATCCTTAGCTCGATTTATATGATTAATTAGCTCTTTCATCTTTACTACAATTACAATATTTTGGTATTTTTATTTGATTTTCTTTTTCTTAATTTTTCATAGTCAGCTTTCCCTTATTTTACTCTTTTTTTCCTTCACTTATCTTGTAGAAATTTATATTTCATTCTGATCACTATATTTTTATTTTCTTTAATGTAGTCCAGAAGCATGTGCAGCAATATTGTGGAAAACTTCCCAAGCAGCTCCGAGGGTCATTTTCTTTTCCATTTTTAGTTTTTGTCGTTGACTTTTCCTGAAAAAAGGTTCTGTTGATTTAGGCTGCTGAGAAGTTAAAGATCACATCCACTGAATTGTGCAAACTCAAAATAGCCGATGGAGTCATTCCCGTAAGTTTACACTCTCATTTTTCTCTTTCTTTGAAATTTACAATTTGATGAAAATATGCATCTTTGCCTGTTGTATATGAAGCTCGTCCCACAGAAAATTATTCAATTATTAAAAACGTATATTTTTAACATCAATGGTTGTTATTCATAATCAGGAACCTCTTGGTGGGGCCCATACTGATCCAGCTTGGACATCCCAACAGATTAAGATCGCTTTGATCAAAGCCATGGAGGTTAATTTCCTAGTTTTCCTAACCTAATTTACCAGAATTTCTTTCAGCACGATAGATTAAAACCATTCAGAAAAAATAAAATGCAGTTCTTTCCATCATCTTTTTCATCCATATTAGGAAAAATCTTCAAGTAAATGTAGTTATCTGTCATCACATCTGCTATCTCTTTATTGGGTTTTGAATCCTTTGCAGGAGTTATCGAGCCTGGATTCAGAGGGTTTGTTGAGCCACAGACACCAAAAGTTCCGTAAACTCGGCGGCTTTCTTGAACCAGAAATAGTCGAGCCAGAGAGAATGCGCGGCATGAAGAAGAAGGAAGCTGGCATCGTTCGGTCAACAGCTGAATTAGAGGCAGAAATCGAGAATCTAAAGAAAAAAGCCCGGGAATCTAAGTCAAAATCAACAATTCCCAAGATTTCGGAGGAAGTGTTGGTCAACTTGCAGCGTGAAGTTGACAAGGAAATGACAGATGCCTTCATATCCTTAGGTCTTCAGGAGAAGCTGGAGGCCATCAAACTGGAACTTTCAAAGTCAACGTCTGCTGACCTTAGCCCAAGTCTTAAAGAGCGGGCCGACAAGTTGGCCCAAGAGTTCAACCTGGGCCTGTCTCGTCCAGGCTCCTTCTTGGGCCTGAAGCAGAAGCTCCAGACTTTGACCGAGGCCCGCCGCCTCCTTGAGCAGCAGACCAAGAGAGACAATCTGAAGAGAGAGATAAACTCCAGGCTTCAAGGGCAGATTAAGGGTAAAATGGAAATTCTGAAGGTGGCCAGGGAAAAGCTGGCAAAAGGGGAACAACTGGACGAGAGCTTGAAGGAGGAAGTGGAAGCAGCTAAGGAAGATCTCAGGCAGATGCTAAAGTCAACACAGCTCGAAGTCGTTGCACAGGGCAGGAAGAAAACGACCTCAGCTCCGCCAGTATTGGAGGAGAAGATGATACGAGCAGATTATATTATAAGCGAAGAGATTCAGAGGGCTGTTGATTTTGCCGGGCTAAGAGAGAAGATAGAGCGGCTCAAGGAGGAGATGAGGGGCGCTGACAAAGAGAGGGCGCTGGAACTGGATGTAGAGATAAGGGACAGCATAACCGCAGTCATGGACTTGGAGGGTCTGAAGAAGAAGCTGGAGGACCTCACAGTTGATTCGCGGCTGGCCGCTACTCCTCTCTCTGACAATGGAAGGGGATGAACTGTCGGGCTGACCTGGGTTAGAGAGAGAGAGAGAGAGTGATAGGATGCGAGAACCGGATGATTTGAATTAGTTAACTTGTAGAACTCTGGTATTTTCGTGGTGTGTAGTTAGAGGGTAGACTGTTGAATTCTGTAACGCTATGATTCCTAAAACAAGTTAATAATCTGATAAACGGCGGTGGATGTTGAAGTCCGAAGGAGGTCTGTGCCGAGATGAATGGCCTCTCCCGCAACTTGCTCAATGTGCTGTAGATCGCTACTGTCATGCGACCGCAGCGCTCGTGCTTATAGGGAAGGTAAGGTCACCCTCTGCGTGTCTCTCTCTCTCTCTCTCCGCGTACGACGGTATCTCTTTTTCTCTCTCATCGTATTCACCCCAATCTCGCCCTGCATCACACATTTTCCCCCATCGAATTCACCTCCCTCCCTCTCTCTCTGCCCCCCAGGCCCCACTTTTTCCCCCTCACACGGCCTCGTCGTATCTGTATTTGAAGAATTTCTGTAGAAGAAGCCAGCGAGTTTAGCTTCTTTTATTTTAAATTGATGATGGAAACGCCCTTTTTCGCTCTTTATGTCTCCTTAATTTCCCCATTTTCTGTAAGATCTCTAAAACGGAGGGGAGCTATCATTCATATAGTTTAAAATGGAGGGGGGTTTTGAACAAACAAAATGGGAAAAGAGAGGAGAATAAAGCTTATCATGGAGAAGTCTAGAGCAGTATTGATTCAAGGACTGTCCAACAATATCAAGAGAAGAAGATGCATAGAAAACTACTCAACAAACAAAATAGACTACCTGTAATAGCACCAAAGTAGTCATAATTACTCATTGTCCACAAGAAAAGGCTCAAGATTACATTGCTAAAATCATTCCTTCGTTGTCAAGACTCTTCAAACTAGATTTGCCCATTAATAAACTTTTGCATAATTATTGAATTTATGATTTTGCTAATTCTTCTTAGAAAATTTTCCAAGGTTTAAACCCTTGCGAACACATCAGAAAAATGTGTTTGCACTCTCCACTATCTGTGAATTTATATCCCAGAACTTGAGAGGAGGTAGCATTCATCAACGAAGATTCGTATTTGCAGGTGAGTAATCTTATTGCTTGATGAATATCCGAGGCACACTCCCTTTGAGAACGAGTGAACTTGCTTAGATGATAGGCAAACTCTATCACAATGAAGTAATAGTGTGTGTCTGCAAGTCACACTTTACAAAGTGCTATAAAAATAAGCCTTTGTACTAAAGATGCCTACCTCATCTCAACCGGTCAAAATAATGCCATTCACATAAGCAACAAGAACCACAATCCTTCTAGAAGTGGTCTTCCACATCATAGTGGGATCATTTGACTGAACTTCATAAACCATGCATATGGATTTTTATGTCCAAATTTGGCTGAACGAAGCAAAACAAATTTCTCTTAGTCTCTTCATGAGAAACATGCCTTGGAGGTTTCTCTATAAATACTTTCTCCAAGTCTTCATACGAGAAGACATTAGAGATATCTAGTTGACGCAAGGACCTCCCATACTTAACTATGAGAGAAATAGAGTGTGGATACAATCTTCACATAATCAAAGCCACAAGCTTAAGGGAATTTGCGGGCCATCAACCAAGTCTTGGAATTGGCACAACATCATTAGGATTATACTAGAGATTAAGCACCCATTTGCATGTTCCAATATTGATTTGGTGGGGCTCAGCACCAAATCCCAACTGCCTAGAGTTAGCAAGGCATGATATTTGAGGTTAATAGTTATCTTTTACTTGGGTATCTAAAGTGCTTCAAGATACGTCTCATGTAATGACTCAAAAAATAAATAAAAAACTAGAGATATTATGTGACTTGTAAGCAACATAACCCTTCAATATCTCATTAATATTCATTGAAATGAAATGTCTTCATTATTATTCATGTGTGATGTTTGTAATAAAGTCAATAAGCATATACAATAACTAAGTGAATTATGATGAGATCATAATATACTGATCACTAGTCTTTAACATATGTTCCTATTTAAGGGATATTTGATAATGATATCAAAATATTTAAAAATAATAACACAATCTGATATGATTCATGTGATGAGATCGACAGATCATGAGACTATTAGTGTGGAGACACCAAGGATAAATAGTAGGTGCTCTTTGAAGAAAAAGTGCATTTAATTGATCTATGTGTATCCGTTAATGACAGTATACATAATTATTAATCAGGTTGATTCATGACACGGTTGTGTATGTGGTCCTTTAACCTCGGACATTGGAAGACATCATATATCTAGATGATTATCTTTTGACTATGACTTACAAATACCTAGCCATGATATCTCCAAAACATCATAGATTGGATAAGGCATAAAGTTATTAAAGGTGATTATGTGGTCAAGATTTGAGGAGATTAACTCAAAGAATGAAATGAGGTTAAAACCTTGGCCAAGATAGTAGAAATATCAAAGGTCTTCTCGATAATTTCCTTCAAAATTTTAGTACAAACTTGAGTGTCTGATTGGGGTTTGATAGTTGACCATGTCTTTTTCAGGATCTATGGTTGATAAGCCTTCAAAAATTTTGATCAAAATATCGAATGCATTAATTACATTTAATTTGATATTCAAAATACCAAGGCACCAAGAACCGATGATCCTATCATCTAGTATGTATAAGAAAACATACTTACAGAGTTCACTTGAATAAAATTTTGAAGCTATTCATCTATCTAAACTATAATGGTATCCACATGAATTTCATATGGTTAGATCTCCTTTTCAAAACTCTTAATCAAGAGAAACAGAAAAGAAAGAAGATAATTTTTACCAGGCTTGTATAGGCACCTTAAGTTGTGATTGTTCTCCCCTATTTATAGACATTTAATATGTGGATTTTTTTATAAAAATCCTCATAATTATGGCTAAATCTACAAATATACATAAATTTTATGTGTGTGATCTTCTAAATCAATATATCTCATTAGTTAATAAGTTTATAGACAAAATAAACACCTTATTGGTCAACCTTTATTAATTATTTATATCAACATATAGATTAAATAATCAAGAATTGATTTAACCCAGTTGACAAGTTGAGTTGCTACCTCATTGGATGCCAAGTTGTATCATGTACTTTAGGAGATATGTAGTATAAGAAATCTCTTATAGAACTTTAATATTATCATTTACGATGTATGTATAATCTTTTATCCGCATGAGACTCATGAATGACTTAGGGTATGATCAACTTTTAAACCCTAATCGATCACTCAATTTAGTATTGATGCATGAAAGTAATCATAGAAAAACTCCTTTCATATTTATACTAAATTGGTCAAAGATTTCATCGCATCTCATTTCTTAAGTCAATCTCCTCAAATACTAAGGGTGGACGATCTCATCTTAACCACACAATCATCTTCGAGGACTTCATATCGTATCCAATATATGAAATTTTAGATATCCTGTGGCTAGGGATTCATAAGTCATAATCAAAATATAATCGTTCATCCACAATATATTTTTGGCGTCTCATGTCAAAAGATCACATACACAATTGTGACATGAATCAACTTAATTGATAGTTAGTTATAATACTATTCAGGGATTCATACGGATCAATCCAATTAACTCTTTCTCTAAAGAACACCAACTATCTATCTTTAGTATCTCTTTACCAATGGCTACAAGATGAGTTATACTCGTCATATGAGTTAGATCAGATAGTAATATTTTTATAGATAATTCGATGTCCTTATCGAATATCCTACGAATAGGAATGTTTCAAACATATGTTTAAAAATTAATAATCACTGTATTATGATCTTATCATAATTCACTATGTCATTGCATATGCTCATGGACTTGATTGAAACATCGCACAAGAATGACAATGAATATATTTCGTTTATGTTCATTGAAATAAAATATACTCAATGTCATTCCTATGTAATATTTTCAATGAAGTCCATGAGCATGTGAAATGACTAAGTGAATTATGATGAGATCATAATACAATGGTCACTCTTTTTTAAATATATGTTCTAAACATTCTTATTCATGGGATATTTGAGAAGGACATTGAATTATCCAGAAAAAATAACATTATCTAATCAAACTCGTATGATTAGTATGATTGACCATGTAGACATCAATATGGATATATGAAGGATAGATAGTGGGTGCTCTTTTTGGAGACAGATCTCGTAAAATTGATTTATATGAATTCTTGAATAGTATTATACCTTGCTATCATTCAAATTGACTCATGTCAGGGCCGTGTATATGGTCTTTTGACTTGAGATAACATAGACATCTTGTGAATTGATGGCCAAGTTTTGATTATGACTTACTAATTCCAAGCCAAGGGATATCCTATATTAGATATGATATAAAGTCCTCGAATATAATTGTGTAGTTAAGATGAAGTCATCCGCCCTCGATGTTTGAGGAGAGTGACACTAGAAATGAGATACGATAAAATCCTTGGCTAAGGTAATAGAAATATAAGAGTTGTTATCGATGATTTCCTCCACGCATTACTACGAACTTGAGTAATTGATTAGGATTTGATAGTTGACCATACCTTTCGTCATTCATGAGTCTCATGCGGATAAAGGATTATATATATATATATATGATAACCAGTGACATCAAGGTTCCATACAAGAGTTCTTATAAACTCTATATCTCCTAGAGTACATGGTATAGCTTGGCACCCAACAGGTTAGAAACTCAACTTGTCAATAGGGTTAAATCGATCCTTCATTAATCAATCTATATATTAGTGTAGATAATTACTAAAGGTTAACCAATAAGATGTTATTGGGTGTATAGAGTTATTAACTAGGAAGATATATAGACCTAGAGGGTTACACACATAAGGTCTACGAATGTTGGTAGATGTAGACATAATTATGAGTATTTTTGTGAAAATTTTACATACTCAATGTCTATAATAAGGGGAAAATGCTCATAACTCAAGGTGTTCATGCGAGCATTGTGAGAAGTTTCTCTTTTATTTTCTTTCTATGTTGGTGAAGATCATTGAAGAGGAGATCCAATTTTCTGGTGATCATGTGGATAGTGCTAGAGGCTGAACCCTTGAACAACTTAAAGAATTCTTTCAAATGAACCGTGTAAGTATGTTTTTCCATACATACTAGATGATTGGATCATCGATTCTTAGTGTCTCAATTTTTTGAATATCATATTAAATGTATTCATGTATTCGATATTTTGATAAAATTTTAGAAGGCTTGTTGGCCTTAGATCCTAACAAAACTATCACGATAAATACGCCCATATGGTGCTAACATAATGTTGGGTGCCCATGAGACACCATATTAGAAATTGTATAATTTTAGAGGTTAATACAAGTTAAAATGATATTTGTCTAAAGGAATTTCCCTAGTGTAATTTGTTTTTCTTTATAAATCTTTTTTTTTTCTGATGTGGGATTATTGTTTCAATGACATCCAATGATATCCGCTAATATCCAATGCCATCTGATAACATGATAATTAGACATGATAATACATGATTATTTATGCATATTAAGGCATAAAATATTTCATTCCTATCCATGTTATCATATTTATGAGTGTTTATCTAGCATTCTATTAAAAAGTCATTCTAATCTCAAAATACATTAAATTAGGGTTAATTATACTGAATTTAAGATAAATAACTTCATAACCCATCTTTACTTGAGATTATAAGTAGTTTTTAAAGTTAAATAATGAGAGAAATACTTTTTATGCATTCATTTAATTTTCTAAAGTTTTAAAATCTTAAAGAAATGAATGTATTTTTGAAATATAAATTAAAAATCTTGTTATTTATTCAATTTGACTTTTTAGAATGATAGATTATTAAATTTCTGATCAAATGAAAGAAATTTGGAGTTATATTTTGAAAGTTATGAATTTTCTAATTTTTAGGGATTTTTCCAGATTTTTTATGAATTTTTCTGAATTTTTAATGAATTTTTAACGATTTTCCAGAATTAAAAATCGATTTTTCAGATATTTTAATGTGCGTAGGTGATGTGGCACGATGTGGAGCGTCCGATCGCGTCGCAATCAACGGTCAAAGAGGGAGGCGACGTGGCAGCATGAGGAGCGTCCGATCGCGTGATGAATAATGGCCATTGATGATCACTTAAAGGCGGGGGGTACGTGGCGCATCCTGATTAGTCGGCGAATCATTTTCTAAACGATTTAATCTCAGCCGTTAACCAAAGGAGTTATAACGGCTCAGATTAGAACCGACAGAGTGCATCTGAATCTTCCAATCGCGATCCAACGATGAGGATTTGATATGTTTTTATAACGTACGCAACGTGGCATCATCTCGGCTGTCCATCTGTGATCCAACGGCCACGACTTAATTGCAACGATTCGCATCCGTGACGCTTCATCAGAGCCATTGATCGAAGATGGATCGTCGATCGGACGGTTACGCCCAAATTAGCCTATAAATTGAGATGTTCTTCGACGATGTTAAACATTCGAGAGCAATTCGAGGAAATCGAACTGTTTAGACACCAAATATCTTGAATCTTGTGTTCCTAATCGCTTCTAGACTCATTTTCGTGTCCATGGGGTGCTTGAGATCAAGATTTCGACAATCGACACAGAAGAAATCAAAGCTTGAACTCCATGATCGCGATTTTTTGAATTTTGATGAATAGCCTTGATTCCAGTGATTAATTAGATCAATTCGATCGCAATTGTGGGTTAGTGATCGTCTTTCATCCTAATCTATCTTCGTATAGATTTTAATTTCGTTTTAGAATCGTAATTTGATTGAATTTTGTTATTTCGTGATTTTAATTTTTGGAAAATTCCCCTCTGTTCATTCGATGATTTCTCCAAATTCAGTGATTTTTGATTCCTTGGATTCGTCTTCGAGTCCTCTTTTATAAAATATCAAATTTTCCAATTTCTATCATCGATTCATCATCCGATTTGATCAAATTCGAAGAGATCATAAAAATTTCCTAAATTCCCAGTGGATTCAACCCTTATTTACCATTATACCCTTCAATTCGTGATTTAATATAGAAATTGGTAAGTTTGGACATTATTATGACTCTTGACCGTGCGTTTTCAACGACCACTCGATCTCAATTCGTCATCATCCTTTGTCATTTGTCAATTGATATCCATCATCTAGTGATATATATGTTCATGTCGCAATAATTTAGCCATTTGTCATCCAATGATACCTTGTCTTTCAGGAAATATCCATCATCTTTTGGTATTCGGCATCCAATATCGTCATCTGGACTTTTGAATGATGGATTTTGGAGTTCCCAATGACAA